>CM077827.1:9525735-9837409 GCA_039720395.1 Liquidambar formosana
AAAGAGGGATGGATTGCAACATCAGAATTCAACTTTAGCCATCCTGGAGGAGGAGGGTTCCATGCTTGGTGTTCACGTCGTATCAAAGGAGAATGAAGATAAGCCTTGGAGTGTTCGCAAAAAGCACTTTCAATCTGTTTAATAAGCATTGAGGGATCAACCTTTTGTCCATAAAAAATAGAGCGGTTCCTAGCATGCCAAAGTTTCTCCATGAGAATAACAGAAAAAAGAAAGAACTGTGGAGCTTGCTCTTTATCTGGAAGACATCCAGGGCCGTTCCCCAGGCAAAGTACGAGCCAATCAATGAGAGTGAGATGCTGAAAATTTTCAATATGGAGAGACCATCTAGAAGACAGCCATAAGACCTCCACCACTTCACATTCCATAAACAAATGCTTTGTAGTCTCCACAGAATTGCCGCAAAAAGCACAAGAGCTATCAGGGATGAGGAATCGTGATGAAATGACAGCTCTCACAGGCAAAATATTCCAAAAAATTTTCCACAAAAGAAGCTTGAAACGTTCATGTATTTTGGAGTTCCACAAAGCAAGCCAGGCCACCTTAGAGAGAGGGCCATGGGGTAAAGCTCGAGCGCCAAGATTAGATAAATACACAGACTTAACAGAAAAAACACCATTAACATTCTTGGACCAAATGATTTTATCAAGACAGGGAGAAATAGGGAGTTGAATGGACAGAATGTTGTCAGCCATACCAGGATCAAAAAGTAATCTAATTTTGTTGATATCCCAGCCACCAAGCGGTTGGAGAATGAGATCAGAAACAAGATTAACTCCATCACGACGTTCACCTATAGGGCGAGGATGCAAGCCAAGAGAATTTGGTACCCATGGATCCTTCCAAAGGTCAATACTCCTACCATCACCAACTTTATAACACACGCCAGTAGATAGTAAATGTCTACTATTGATGATGCTTCTCCAAACCCACGAGCCTTGCATCGTATCATCAACTTCTTTGAATTCTTTACCTTGACAATACTTTGACTTAAGTAGAGAAATCCAAGGTTTGTCAAGGCTAGATGAAAGCATCCATCCCAACTTTGCCAGTAGCGCCTCATTCAAATCAGCCATACGCCGGAACCCCAAACCACCGGCATTCTTAGGGATGCACAAGGAATCCCAACATTTCAAAAAAAGACCTCTTCCTTTGTTTGGAGGGAAACCCCACCAAAAATTACGAATCTTGGCATCGATAGAATCACAAATGGACCTTAGAAGGTTAAACACTGACATTGAATAGGTAGGAATAGCAGACACAACTGCTCGAATAAGGGTGCTCCTACCAGCTTGAGAGAGAGTATGGGCTTTCCAACCACATATACGGTTAGAAACTTTGTCAATAATGTCCACAAATGCTTCCTTTTTAGAGATTCCAATGCAGAGAGGGAGACCCAAATACTTTGAACCACCTGTATCCTTTTGAAGATCAAGTTGGGAGCATATTTGAGAAGCAGCATGGCTAGAGAAATTTTTACTAAAATGGATCCTTGATTTACCTTTATTAATCGACTGGCCCGACCATGAGCAATAAGTAGTGAAGCAGTGAAGGATTGCCTCTGCCTTAGTAGGAGTAGCACGACTAAAAATGATGAGGTCGTCTGCAAAAAGAAGGTGTGAGATGGCTGGGCTACTACGAGAAGCTTTGATACCATGAATGAAGCCTCTAGATTCAGCATGCACAAGAAGCCTAGAGAGCACTTCAGAGCATAAAATGAATAGAGATGGGGAAAGAGGGTCCCCTTGTCTGAGTCCTCTATGAGACTTGAAAAATACCAATAGGGCCACCATTAACCAAAGTGGAGAAGGAAGGAGTAGAAATACATTGATAAATCCAATTCATCCAAATAGGATGAAAACCGAAACATTTCAAAATCTCCATCAAGAAAGGCCATTCCACCTTGTCGTACGCTCTTTCCATGTCAATCTTAATAGCCATAAGCCCACTTTTGCCAGTTTTCTTTTTCATAGTATGGAAAATTTCATGGACCATCACTGAATTCTCTGAAATAGACCTGTTGGGAACAAATGCAGCTTGCATGGGGGAGATGAGTTTAGATAACAAAGGTTGCAATCTATTACAGAGGATTTTTGCAATAATCTTATAGATTACATTACAGAGACTAATAGGACGAAAGTTATTAACTGAAGTAGCAGCCAGACCTTTGGGGATTAAAGCAATGTTGGTGTGGTTTAATTTTTTAAGCATGTAACCTCCAACAAAAAAACTCCTCACTGTCGATAACACCTTATTTTTGACGATATGCCAATAATGCTTGTAGAAAAGAACCGACATACCATCCGGGCCAGGGGCCTTGAGAGAGCCCATTTTGAAAAGAGTATCTCTAATCTCAATATCATCAGGAATAGCACACAGAACAGCATTGTCCTCCTCCATAATGCAGCAAGGGATAAGATTGTCAAGGCCTTCAGGAATAGTAGGAGAAGAGGATGAAAACAGAGCAGAGAGGTTGTGATTGAAACAGGCCCCAATGGCTTGTCTGTCAGAGAGCCACTGTCCAGCTTCATCTTTTAAAAAATCAATAGAATTCTTTCTGCCTCTAATGATAGAAGAAAGATGGAAGAATTTGGTGTTTTGATCTCCATCTTGAAGCCATTTAACTCTAGAATTTTGCCTCCAAAGAATTTCTTCTCTCTTGAGACATTCATCAATCTCCATTTTGATATTAGCCTCAGCTTCAGTATTAGCAGATGATGAGTCCAAAGCCTGCACACAGGACAAAGCTTCCTGAAGCTTACAAATGTTAGTTTGAATTTTCCCAAAATGATCCTTATTCCATTTAGAGAGAGCAACCCTCGATTCCTTTATTTTGTGGCAAAAACGGAAAGCCGGCGAACCAGAGCATGAGGCCTGCCAAGCATGCTCCACCACCAAAGAACTGGAGGGGTCACGAGTCCACATAGCATGAAATTTAAAGGGTCTAGCAAAATTTGCCTCAGTACCAGAGGAGTTCAGCAATAGAGGGCAATGGTCAGAGCCTGCAGCTGGGATGTGAGTAATGGAAGCTTGAGGAAAGAGGGTCCTCCAACCAATGTTGCCAATACCTCGATCCAATCTCTCCCTAATGTTAGTAGCATTTGACCGATGATTATTCCAAGTGAATGGGTTACCAGAAAAACCCAAGTCAATGAGAGCATGTTCGTTGATGATGCCTGCTAGGCCACCAACCGATGAGCTAGAAAAAGGCCGGCCACTTTTCTTTTCAGTTTGAGAAAGCACACAATTAAAATCACCAATGCAAAGCCAAGGGCCACTAAAAGAGGACCCAATACGATCCAATTGATCAAAAAAACCTTTTTTACATTGCCAGTAGGGGGGTCCGTAGACCGTAGTGAGCATCCAAGGAGTAGACGCAGGAGCAGAGAACACATGAGCATTAATAAGAGATGAATTAGAAACAGTAACTTTAATCTCAATCCCCGAACGCCAACATAAGCAAAGACCGCCAGCTAAATTGATTGGGGGGACCAAGACAAAGTTGGGAAATCCAAGATTAGAGAGACAACGATGAACTTTAACATCAGTCAATTTTGTTTCAGCAAGAAAAATAACATCAGGATGGTGGTTACGCACCATGGCCCATAGATCACGAACTGTCGTTGCTCGAGCCAAACCACGACAGTTCCAAGAGAGAATCAGCATAAGGAGTTGGGGGGCATGGATTGACCCGCCTCCTCAGTCGTTGGAGAATCAGTAACAGAAACAAAGCTAGGAGAATTAACCCCATGTATGATAATAGTATCGGCACTGTGAGAGCGAAGCTTTGGAGGAATGGGAGGCTTTCTGGCCATTCTTTTAAGCTGAGGCTTTCTATTGGTGGGAGGGTGATGTAAAGTCTGTGGTGGGGCAGGTGGTACCATCTGAGAAGTGTTTGGAGGTGGAGGAAGTTTGACTTTCTTCAGCATGTCACGAGAGGCTACTGGACCTTCATGTTTCCTTTTTGGTCTGGGAACATCCAAAGTTGAAAAAGTTTCACATATTTTATTAATAAACCCAGTGCCCGTTGGAAGGTCAGAGGAAAGGTGGGTCTGAGGAATAGAGACCGGGTCAGAGATTTATTTTAATGGAGGGATATGGGTTGGTGGGTTGACATCATCAAGTTTATTTGCGATGAGAAAAGTAGGGGACTGTGAACTAGAGGATGGTGTAAGGATGGGGAACAGACCGTGGGATACATCAGGTGATAAAGATTCAGTTGAGCTTGAAAGGTGGGGAGTAGAAGATATGTTTGTTACCTTGTGATCATTCCTCCTTGGCATATTAGGGACCTGCAAAGGCAGTGAGCCACCGCCCAGCTGAAATGGGTACGATACTTTGTCAGGCCTTTGGGAGTGATGCCTGCTTTCCCCATTAACAAAAACTGAAGGTTAACTCTCACGCGCCACCTGTAGGGAGGAAGCTGAGTTCCTCATGTTCATGCCATCTTCAGGAGTACACGCTTTGTTAATCAGGGATTTCCTAGGAAAGCTGATTGCATCAGCCCGTAGCCAAGGCCCAAATACTTTGGAACCTTTCCTGTTTGTAGGGAGAGAGATTTGAGGGGGAGGATCATGAGGGCATGCTTTCACGCAGTGACAAATTCTCCCACAGTGATAGCAGAAGTCCGAAAGCCTCTCATACTTGAAATGAATCCAAACATCAGGCCGAGCATTTCTTTTGAGAAGGAAACCCGTTTTCAGAGGCATCAAAACGTTTATCTGGACTTTGATTCTTAAAAAATTGCTCCAAACACAAATATCAGAGGAGGATGGGTCCACAGTGATGACCCCATCAAACATAGCACCAATCTTCAAGGCATTGCAGTGGGTTTGTTGATCCGGCGGCAGACCATGGATTTGGACCCAAAAGGGGGAGGTTGAGAAATCAATTTCCTCAAGAACCATGTGCGGAGGCCAAATCTTTAAAACAAGATGACATCCCATAATAGACCACGGACCCGAATCCATTGCTCGGCGGAGATCAGGTTCTTTTGTAAAGCCAAAACGAAAAGTGTTTGGAGTAAGAGAAATAGTGGCCATTCCAGAGTGAATATTCCACGCACGCATTAGAATGGAGTTGGTGGCTTGGGGGTTAATCGTACGGGTTGCAATTAGTTTACCCACTAGAGAGAGGGTTTGCACCAAAACATTGCTTTCAGTATTTGAGTCAAGAGTCAAAACATCATCGTAGCAAGTGAGATTAGCGGTATCGGATATGAGTTGGGAAAGGTCATCTGAGAAATTCACCATGGGACCACAAAAACAGAGAAAAGAAGGAAGGACTGACCGACAGAGGGGGGAAAAAAAGAAAGTAAAATAGCAGGGATGGTCAACACAGTCCCCAGCAAAAAGTATGAGAGTGATGGGTAGATGAGAAATTTGTGGTTGAAACTGGGAAAGGTGATAAATGGTGTAAACAGGGGATATCGAACAACCAAAAAGGAGGGAGTGGGGTCTGGAAATACTATGGAAAACAAAGAAGATAATGGAATCTGAGGTAATTAAGAAACCAAGGAAGTTATAAAAAGAAGAGTGGATAGAAACCAAAAGAAATCAAAGGACGGACCGAGAAAAAGTCTTGGAGAAGAGCTTCATCGTGACGAGAAGGGGAGAAAACGCTACTTGCTGAGCGTGGAGCAGAATCAATAGATAGGTATGAAACTTGGCTAAGGACTAATATAGCTAAACATATGAAATGGGAATAATCGGTCAATTTTTGGTTTTAAAATCACTAAACACCTCCCGAGCTGTAGACACCCCATTTTGTACCACCTAATTAATTTGAAATCACGTATTTTGGAAACCCAATGATGAGGTTTATTGTATGTTTTGAGATAATGACAAAGCAATTCCCGACGAGTAGTCAAGATTACAACAGGAAAATACTGCCTTTTTACACTTCATGCGTACGCACCATTGGGTGGTGCGTACGCACCATATTGCCATGCGTACGCACCATAAGCCTTTTTCAGGCATCTTCTGATCTGTCTCCCACTAAACATGAGAGCATGGGGGAGAGTATGGGGAGTGGGGAGATTCCCACGGGTGTTCCCAGCATGGGTAGGGGATGGGCCAGTCAGGAAATGATTTTCAAAACCTAATTGAACCCTATTTATACTCTACTGATGGGACAGGAAGGGGGATCTCTTTTTTGGGAGGGACGGCTTTTAGAGGAGAGGACTTCCTTTTTTGGAATAGATCTGAGAGAGGCTTAAGGGAGAACGGCCAGAAAGAGAGAGTGAGAGAAACCAAATACCCACCAAAACACCAGAAAACCAGAAGAGAGAAAGGAGAGTTGAGTGTTGTAATCTGAAGCTGCGAGAAGGGAATTGCTGCGTCGATATTGGAAGCATTCAAACCTGAGGGGTACGTACCATACACACACTTATATATGTATGCACTGTAAATTTATACTGCATATTTGTTTCTATGAGTTATTGTTTAATATAATGATGCCATGTTACACTGTTAAGGTCAAGAAAATCATTGGTAATGTTAGATTTGAAGGAAAATAGCCGTACATGAGTTCTTGAATTGACGGGTTTTCGGGTTATAAACTCAAAACTTTGACCCAAAAAATAATCATGATTCTGCAACTTTTTGGATGAACGATTTATGCGCGCTTGTAGTGCGCTGCAAGAGCTTCAATTTGGTTTTTGAATCATTAAATTCGGTTAAGAAATGAGTAAGATAAGTTAGGGAGAAGTTAGCACGGGACAAAGCTCAATACTGCATTTTTCAGCTTCAACCCGTTCTGAGGTTGAAGGTGAAGTGGACAGTGATCTAGTGTGGGCGTACTCACCCACAGGTACCGTGTTCCCTAGCATTTGAAGGCCTTAGGTTGGCCCGATTGACTCCAAATTTGACAGATGAATTCGTCTTGTTGAGACCTATCATGTGGGACCTTTGGTTGGTCATTTTGACCACAGTTTGACCAACTTTGACCGTTCATCATTTGAGCTAAGTTGGTACGTCCGCACCACTGCGTGATGCGTACGCACCACTTCTCCTGGTAGAGAATTAGTTAATGTTAGAGTAATTAGTTTTAATATTATATTCATGGGTTTAATGTGAGTACGTGTGGGTTATATTGTTTATCATAATTTATTCTGGTTTTGATTAAAATAGATTAGATTATATCATTATAATATTAGTTAGGTTATTTTATTAAGTATGGTTAGAATATTTAATGTTAGTGTGAGTATTTTTGGTATATTTTAATGGTTGTATCTTTTGTTTAATATTAGTGTATGCTGATTGGTAGTTTTGTAGATTAAATTAATGTTAGTGGTGTTAGTATTTTATTTGTAAAATGCATGTTAGTGGAGAATGTAGAGAAATTGTCTTGCTGATGCGTACGCACCACTACATGGTGCGTACGCACGCTGTGCTCTGACAAAAAAAACTCGTTTGCTTCAAATGGTCACTTTGAATCCACTTGGTGCGCACGCGCCACCACATGGTGCGCACGCACCAATACATGGTGCGTACGCATTGTAGTCTAGGCACTCTTTTATCTGTTTATTTATTCTGCTTTCCGTGAGTTATTATCTCCTGTATATTCTGTCATGCCATGTGCTACTAACCATTTCTCTACTTGATTATTTTCTTATTTGCATAATCATTTGTGTGCTTGGCATATTGTTGCATTTTCGCATGCTTAGGGTTAAATTTGATTAAATACCTCGATTAATTAAAGCCAACAATTATTCACGGAGGCCGGTTTCAACCGGGCATTTTTGGGTGCCTAATACCTTCCCAATAATGTACCCTAGCTCCGGACTTGAATCTCTGGACCTCGAATTTGACCAAAAACACAGTTCCCAAAGCTAAATTGGGTGGCGACTCCCGCTTGCGCTCACAGTGGCGACTCCACTGGGGATTTGAGAGCTAGACTCCATGTGATAAATCGTTGGCTTTAATTAAAACGAAGGAATTTAATTGAATGAAACCACAAATTGCACACACGGGCACGATTACCCTTATACCCTCGGTGAAAGTCTGGCGGAAGGTACCGGGCCCCATTCGCGCCTATGGTTACTGAAAGTTGGCATCACTAACCCACAGCCTGTGCCACTAGCCTGTGATAAGCTAGTGAGTACGTTAACGGATTGCTCATTGAGCATCCTAGCTTGGGTGACCCTTGAAGTTGAAGTACCCATTGATTAAACCCACATAGAAAACCCCAACTAGCCGCTTTTTGCATAACCTTGTTTGAATGTGTGTCACGTTGTGTGTCATAATGCATCCATGATTAGGCATTTATCGCGGGTACGGGGCGAGGCCCATGCTATTCATTAGCCGTTTCAAGTTGAGCCCGATTGAGGGAAGATGTGAGATATTGTTATTGGACCTAGGCCCAAAAGTAAAAAATAAAAGGGTTTTTCTGTTCGTAGGCCTACTATTCCTAGTCGTCGGAAAATCGTCTATAAGTGCTCCTTTTTGTCACCCCAACAAGGCTCTCTCCTCCGCCACAATGTGTTCCTGGGGTCCCGTCGTCTTCGCTATCCTGTTCACTGTGCTTACCCTCCAAGTGGCCTATTTCTGCGCATGTGAGAGGATCCCATTCAGGAGGATGATTCCAGTTCTGGCAATCATTGGACTTTTGCCCGTTTACATGCACTACTTTGGGAGTTAATATGTATTTTGTATTTTGGCTTACTGTAGCTAGTAGTGCAGAATATGTAGTCTGGTTTTAGTTCATGCATGTGAATATAATTTCCTTTTATGTTCATTTACTATACTCCAGAAAAAGAAAAGAAAAAAAAAAAAAAAAACAAAGACCCAGAAAAAGAACAACAAAACGGAAAAGGAGAAAGATGCTACTCGTTAGTAGTATTTTGAGTAGGGTTGGAGGGACCAGCTTCGGGCCGTTTCCGGAGACTCTCAAGTTGGTCCCGAATCTGATCCTCGAGCCCTTCTAGAGCCACAACCCTAGGTGTGACGCCCCTGGCATAAGCGTCCACCATGTCTTTCAGTACTCTGTTCTCCTCTCTCAAAGTCCTTATCGTCCGACCGGATTGACGGATGGTTCGTTGAAGGCTGAGAATATGGTGGTTTAACCTCCCGACTTCCACACCCTTAGTGTGGAGACGCCGAGCCATACTAGAGGTGACTATGGTGGCCCGAACACTCAAGGCCATGGCGTCCCCCATAAGGTCCATATCGGACCTAGCGTTTAAAATCCTTTCATCACGAGGAGTGATGAGTCCCGCGGCTACCGCCGTCGCGTTTGTAGGGTTGTGTACCACGGTATCATTGACCGTGATAAGTTGATTTTGGGTTGGGAACATTGGTCGCCATATGTCTGGTTGTGCCTCTGGCACAGCGTTCAGGTCAGGACGATTTCGGGAAGCGGAGGAAGAGGCCATAGATCTAGGAGAGTAAGAGATTTGAGGAGGTAAGGGTTTGAGTGTCAAATAATTTTGGATCGCCGGCGATCAATTTTCGTTTTTAAAGCCAAGAGTCAAGGGAGGGACTCGAGGGCTGATGCATTGTCGGGAGGCCCGACACGCTATCAGAAACCCTACACTACCAGTGGTAGGGGATTAAATTAATCCCCTCGAGATCCGTGGTTAGCGGCTGACGCTGCCACTTTATTGACAAAGTGACACTTAGGCTGTCAATCGCCGAAATAGCGTCGGTCGACAGCCACGGGCTAGGCTGTCGAGCGAGCAAACGGGCTTTCAGGTTTGGGTTAAATTCGAACGTAGCAAGTTTTTGGGTCGTCAAGTGTTGTCGGGCTAGAGGAGCACTAGCCCACTTTTTCATCTACCAATGGGAATAGGAAAGCCCAAACAGGTCAAACCTAAAAAAGAAAAGAAATATAAATTTTTGGGCCTTTGATTCAAAGAGAGGTGAGGTGTGTGAATGTTGGGCTCAAATTGAAAAGGCTAATGGACTGCATGGACTGAGTAGGCATTAGGATTCACCCGATTTGATGAACAAAAGCAAATCCGATTTAAAATTGAAGTTCGAAGTTGGTTATTCGTCAAGCTTAGGCCCAATGAGAGTGAGGTGTGTTATTTTTGAAATTAGACTCAAGCCCACACAAAAAAAAAAAAAAAAAAAAAAAAAAAAAAAGAAAAAAAAGAAGAAGAAAAAGATGGGCTTGGATCCAAAAGAGTTTGTGAGATGAGAGCATTTGTAATGGGCCTAAGCTTGGAAAATGATCTACTTTGTGTACCTGTCAAACCTTGGGCACTTGAAAGATTTAGTAAACATGACGAGGCCCAAGGTATGATAGGACAGAATTGGGTAAAGCCTAATAAAGCTCTCATTCAATAAGAGGGGCATGAACTTAATCACTTGCCTTGGTCAAAATTTCAGTAAAGAATTGAGCACTCACGGTCAGATTTGCGTACACCAGGCTGGGCTTGGGTCCGTTCCCCTACATCGAACCGTTTAAGAAAAGCAGAAACCGAGCTAGTAGTGATGGAACGCGGACAGACGACAGAACCAACCTTGGCAGAACTCATGGCCATGATGGTGCGTGACAGAGCTGAAATGAAAGAAATGGTTACCAAGATGAGTGAGAGGCTGAGCGTCTTGGAAACAGGGAAAGACAAGCCTAAAAGCCCGAAGCACCCAGTAGGGAGGAAGGAGAAGGAGTAGTTATCCAAAGAACCGGAGGCACTGATGGCATATGGGATGACGGAGACTATGAAGAATACCAAGCCAAGAGGGATGTGAGAGCAAAGGGAAAAGATCCGAGGATGGACAAACTAGAGACAGAAAACCAAGAAATGAAAGAACAGATGAACCAAATGAAAACCGCCTGGCAGAAGTCACAAGGCTTAGACAGCTTCATGTTCTCCATGGATGGGATCACTTCTGAATCAAAGACTCAGCTTCTGGAAAAATTCAAAATCGCAGATTACGAGAAATTTGATGGAACCGGGGACCCCAAGCAACACTTGCGTCAATACTTGAGCATAGCTAAAATGAGGGGGCTAAATTCAGATCAAGTCTTGTGCGCCTTTCCCCTCTCACTATCAGGAGACGCTTCCAAATGGTATTACGCAGTGGACAAGAAGATCACTGATTCTTGGGAGGCATTGACTCAAGAATTCACGGACAAATACAACTACAACACCATGTTAGACGTGACATTGAGAGATTTGGAAATGACAAGGCAGAAGCCAGACGAGACTTTTTCAGACTTCCTAAGCCGTTGGAGGACAAAGGCAGTAAAAATGGTGAGCCGTCCTGCTGAAATAGACCAGGTCAACATGATACTGAGGAACTTGACGCCGGTCTACTTCGATAAAATGTTGACTTCATCAGTTATGGATTTTCAACAGTTGTACCAGTGTGGAACAAGGATAGAAGATGCAATTCACAAGGGGCAGATAGAGGGCAAGCCTAGAAGAGTATTTGGGGCAAGTAACAGCGCTCCAAGTGGGGCAAATCGGGCTAATGGGCCCACGCAAGCTACAGTCAGTGCCGTGCAACAAGCTGAAAAGAAACCGAGGTTTTTTCATGATTTGGGGGTCCCTCTCTCCAAAGCCTTTGTTAACCTAATGAAAAGAGGACATCTGCAAGCATTAGAAGTAAGGCCATTGCCTAATCCTATTCCATCATTCTGGAAACAAAACGAGTTCTGTGATTTCCACCAGCGCATCGGGCATCGGACTGACAACTGTGTCCGACTAAGGCACGAGATCCAAGATCTTATTGACACGGGCAAGCTACCACCCCCCGGGGAAGAGAAAAAGCCCAACGTACATCAGAATCCTCTCCCCAACTACAAAGGTGCAACACCACCATATGTAAACATGCTTGCGGAAGGTGAAGGTTACGACCCGTTGGCTTTGATAGTAGCTGTATGTGCACCATGGGAAGACAGCGACGAAGAAAGAGATGGGACGACAAAAGATATTTGGGCTGAGATTAAGGCAGATGACACCGAACACTCGATGCACCTCACCCGCGCAGGGAGACATTTCAAACCTTCTCACCTAGAAGGCGACCATCCAGGGAGAGAGGTAAATCAAGAAGGGGATGGGGAAGAACTAAGGCAGCGAATGCGGATCTTGGGGCAAGAAGAGGAAGAGGATAGGGTTCTGAAGCAACTCAAGAAAACACAGGCAAACATCAGTCTATGGGGGCTACTAGTGGCTTCAAGAAAACACAGACAGGCAGTGTTAGATGCATTGGCGAAACAAGAGGTTCCAATTGAAACTACACCTCAGCAGATCCTCTCCTTAATGAGGGTGGGGGAGTCTCCAGACGAGGTCATCTTAACTTTTTCGAAGGAAGATCTCCCCGTTGAAGGATCGGAGCATGCAAAACCTTTGTATATTACTGTTGAATGCAAAGACTTGAAAATCCCAGTGGTATTGGTGGACAACGGATCAGCCTTGAATGTATGCCCCATGCGCACAGCAACCAGGTTAGGGTTTGGCAATGAAGATTTGGCGCCATCTGCAATAACAGTAAGGGGGTATGACAATAGCTCCAGACCAGTATTAGGGACCTTCCAAGCATGCTGTAAGGTGGGACCTGTTATATCCGTTGTTGAATTTTGTGTCATGGACATACCCGCCAATTACAATTTGCTCTTGGGGAGAACGTGGCTGCACCCACTAGAAGCCGTCCCGTCCACTGTACATCAAAAGATTAAGCTGCCATGGGAAGGAGGTGTCTTGATAATTCATGGCGACGGAGAAATCACGGGCCAAGTATCGGGAATAAAAGCAGGAGAGGAAAATCCAGGGTGGAGAGGTTTCGAACTGGTTCAAATGCTGGAAAGAAAAGATGAAGGGATGGAAGAGGTTCACCCTGATTTCGGGGAGGGGATCAGACACACGGTAGCTCACATCATGAAAAAGATGGGGTACATGCCAGGTATGGGGATGGGAAAAAGAGGTCAAGGAGTCACTGAACTCCCGGATTTCCGCATGCAGACAAACCGTAAGGGAATAGGTTATGCCGAGGAGGAAGAACTGCCAAAAAACAAGAATACCCTTAACGGGAATTTCGTCAAGGAAGGGGAAGATTTCCCTTATTGCGGATTTCCCGAGCCGTGGTTTGACAAATATAGCAAGAGAAGGGTGCCGGGGCTGGAAGTTTTCTTCGCTACAGAACTGAGGTTAGGCATCACCAAAGGAAAACCTCGAGGGAAAGAGGTGCTAGAAGTAGACTGGGCTGAAAATCTGGGGAATCTGAGTCTACTGCTGTCTGAGCAGGGTTTAGATATACTGGTCCTGACTGAAGAAGAGGCCGCCACAGACCTGACTAAGCTGATCACTGAAGCAAATGGGGGTACAAGCCTGTGGGTTTGGAAGAAAGGAGCTGAGATCCACGCATACTCCAACGCGGGTGACAAATCCCCTCCAGCCAAGGACAAACTCACCACTAGCTCTGTTCCTAAGTTTCTCGAGAACACTACTGCTGTAACCACCCCTATTGCTAATGAAATGGATTCTGATTTTGCTTATGTTGACGTGTCTCTTGAGGAATATATTGCACAAATGTCTGAGGATCCTGATTTAAACAAAATAATCAATGACAACCAAGAAAGAAATTTTGAACCCATTAAAAGCGAAACTATCTTAATTAACTTAGGCACTAATGAAAATCCTAAGGAAATACAAGTTGGGTCTACACTATCCATGAAAGAACGATCTAGTCTTAGCACTTTACTGCAGGAATTCCAAGATGTATTTGCTTGGTCATACGCGGACATGCCTGGCATAGATCCAGAGATAGTGCAACATCGCATCATTGTCAAAGAAGGATCTAAGCCTGTCAAGCAGCGGCTGAGAAGAATGCAACCTGAATGGTCAATCAAAGTAAAGGAAGAAGTCTCGAAGTTATTAGAGGTGGGATTCATACGGGCAGTTGATCAAGCAGATTGGGTCGCCAACATAGTGCCAGTACCGAAGAAAGATGGGCAAGTCCGAGTATGTGTGGATTTTCGTGACCTCAACAAAGCTTGCCCAAAGGATGACTTCCCCCTCCCACATATTGATGTCCTAGTGGATAACACTGCGGGAAGTGCGCTAATGTCATTTATGGATGGATTCTCGGGATACAACCAGATTCAGATGGCACCTGAAGATATGACCAAGACAACCTTCACCACGGGATGGGGGACTTACTGTTATACGGTTATGCCATTTGGGTTAAAGAATGCCGGGGCCACTTACCAGAGAATGGCTACTACTTTGTTATATGATATGATGCATCGAGAAGTGGAAGTGTACGTCGATGACATGATTGTAAAGTCAGAAACCAGGGAGAGTCATCTAGACAACCTTCAAAAGTTCTTCGAGCGAATCAGGGAGTATAAACTGAGGTTGAACCCGTAGAAGTGCACCTTTGGAGTAACATCAGGGAAACTATTAGGGTATATGGTGACAAACAGAGGCATAGAGGTTGACCCTGTTAAGATCAAGGCAATTGTGGAGATGCCGCCGCCCAAGACAGAGAAAGAGGTTCGGGGTTTCTTGGGGAGATTGCAATACATCAGCAGATTTATAGCAGGACTCACTTCGACCTGCGAGCCTATTTTCAAACTGTTAAAGAAAGGGGAACCCAAGGAGTGGAACGATCAATGTCAACGAGCCTTCGAAGTAATAAAGGAATACTTGCTGAATCCACCGATACTAGTCCCACCACGCCCTGGAAAGCCGCTATTGTTGTATCTATCAGTATTTGAGGAGGCTCTAGGGAGCATGTTAGCTCAGCACGATGACCAAGGACGTGAGCATGCTATCTATTACCTAAGCAAAAAGTTGCACGAGTACGAAGTGAGGTATACTGCAGTGGAGAAATCATGCTTCGCGCTAGTCTGGGCTGTTCAGAAGTTGAAGCATATCTTGATAAATTATGAGGTGTGGATAATATGCCGCATGGATCCGCTCAAGTACCTGTTCGAAAAACAAACACTCAATGGGCGATTATCGCGTTGGTTATTCCTCCTCGCAGGATTTGAGTTGACTTACGTCACCCAGAAGGCAATTAAAGGGGGAGCAGTAGCCGATTTTTGTGCCGAACATTCAGTCCCAGGACAAGCACTCGACGACGACTTCCCCGACGAAAACCTCTTGAACGTTGAATGCGCACGAACGTGGAAGATGTATTTTGATGGAGCATCGAACTAATACGGGAATGGAGTTGGAGTTATTTTGATCACACCAGACGACCTGCATATTCTTTTGTCAATTAAACTCAACTTCCGCAATTCAAACAACACTACCGAGTATGAGGCCTGTATCGCGGGATTGGAGGCGTTGCTAGCCCTCAATGTGGAAGAAGTCGAGGTCTATGGAGATTCGGCATTAGTGATCGCTCAAGTTCAAAATATTTGGAAAACCAAGGAAGAACATCTGAAACCCTACCAAAGCTACCTCGAGAAATTAGCTCTAAAGTTCCAGAAAATAACCTTCACTCCTCTACCCCGATCCCAAAATCAATTCGCCGATGCCCTAGCCACTTTAGCCTCATTGATCCACATCCCAGAAAAAGCCCAATTGCAACCCTTGATCATACAACAAAGCTCTCGACCTGCCCATGAAGCCACCATTATGTTCATAGAAGAAGAATTTGACGATGGGAAACCTTGGTATTTTGATATTTTGAACTTCCTGGAGCGAGAAGTGTACCCTGAGGAAGCTACCAGGAAAGACCGGCGGGCACTGAGGTTGTTAGCAACACAGTATGTTTTATGCAGTGGAAACCTGTTCAAAAGGTCAGCCAATGGCATTCATCTGTTGTGCGTCGATAAAGAAGCAGCCCAAACACTGGTTAGTGAAGTACACGGAGGAGATTGTGGACCCCACATGAACGGGAGGATGCTAGCTAAAAAGCTGATTCGGTTAGGATATTACTGGACTACCATGGAAATGGATTGCGTGGAGTACGTGAGAAAATGTCACCAATGTCAGGTCTATTCCAACATGCAGTACACACCTCCGGTCGAGTTACACCAATTGACATCGCCGTGGCCCTTCTCTGTCTGGGGCATAGATGTTATAGGTAAGATTACCCCGAAGGCTACGGGTGGACACGAGTACATATTGGTAGCCATCGACTACTTCACAAAATGGGTAGAAGCAAAAGCCTACACGGAATTGAAAGCCAAGCACGTGGCTAAGTTCATCGAGACTCACATTATCCACAGGTATGGGGTGCCACACGAGGTCATTTCAGATAATGGATCACATTTTCAGGGGGAAGTCCAAAGTATTTTCGAGAAGTACAGTATTAAGCATCACAAATCCTCCCCTTACCGGCCACAGACCAACGGAGCTGTAGAAGCAGCCAATAAGAACATAAAGCACATCCTAGAAAAGTCCGCAAAGACTTACAAGGATTGGGCAGAAAAGTTGCCAGGAGCATTGTGGGGATATCGAACATCAGTAAGGACGTCTACTGGGGCAACGCCGTACGCGTTGGTATACGGGATGGAAGCAGTTTTACCGGTGGAATTAGAAGTTCAATCATTAAGGGTCATGGTAGAAAGCCAAATCCCTGAAGTTGAATGGAAAAGGGACCGGTACGAACAATTGGCACTGTTGGACGAAAGAAGGCTTAAGTCACTGTACCATGTACAAGGGTATCAAAGGAGGGTTGCCAGGGCTTTTAACAAAAAGGTGAGGCCGAGAAATCTGAAGGAAGGAGACCTAGTGCTCAAGGAAATGTTGACTCGGGTATCGGATCCTAGGGGCAAGTTTAGGCCCAATTGGGTAGGCCCGTATATCATCAAGGCTATATTGTCAGGAGGAGCAGTCAGGCTAATGGACGAAGAGGGAAATGAGTTTACGCAACCTGTCAATCTGGATCGTTTGCGCAAATACTATATATGATGTAGACCCTATCTTGTATTACGAAGGAATTTAAATCAATGCAAAGTTAATTGAAATAAGTTTCATCCATTAAATGGGAACAAATGGTACATCTTGCCTTGTTATTGTGAACTAAAATGGAAATGACATGAAATGCAATATAATCAACAAGAGACGCATCAGCGTTGGAAATCATTCCCTCATCCACTACCATCATGACCGTCTTGATTCAGTCTTTTTCTTTTACGATGAACTTCATCCTCTTTCGATCCCCCAATGTCGGAGGCAAGCCAGCCGTAGTAAGCAGCAGAGGGACTAATCAGCTCAGGGGCGGCGACGGATAAAACCCGCATCCTGTTGGGCCATGCCCCTTGAATGCGCTCAACAAGGCGGGCCCCGAGTGGACAGACATATCCCATGTGCTCTTTAAGCAGCGATCTTTGAGGCCTGCCGAATTGCCGTTGGATGCGAAGCACGGGACAGTAGGACACTTCCCGAAGGCCAGCTAGCATCACGCTGTGAGAAAAAATCAGACCTAGAGTCATGTCGGATATTCTCCACCAAGGACAGTTCCACCGAATACCATGACAGGAAATGTTAGAAAGCATGCCGCGAAGCTCCTCGATGCCAGGAAAAGGTTTAATTAAGGCCCGACGGCGGTAAAGTTGTGGTTGGTACGCCCAAGGACTCACGTGGGGTTCTACTATAAGCTGCAAGCGTTCGAATAACCAAATCTGAAAAATTGGGTAAAGTGGATCAAACCCTTTATGCGTACGCATCAAGATCCAATGCGTACGCATCACATCCACATGCGTACGCACTGATGAACGAAAAAGCAGCCAAGTAGAATGAAAAAGAAAGAATGGACGGGAATGAAGGGGAATTTACCTGCAACAGCAAGGGACTGCCACCAACAAAGGGGACCTCACCCCTCGCAAACCTATCTAGAGCATTGAGAGTTCCGGCTAAGACCATCATGCTTGGATTGGATTCCCTCAATAAAGGAAGGATCTGCAATAGGGCCACGTCGGCGGAGTTGGGGGCATCTACAAACAAGTAACAGGCCAAGATACAAAAGCAAAGGGCATTCAAACGGTGTTGGAGTTGATTACTTGTAACTATAGGAGGAAGTTGGCTGAAGTGCGAAACTACAAGTTGGAAGTCTATCCTTGAATTTGAAAACCATCCCCGAGCTACCCTGGTTGGAATACCGAATAAAGAAAAAATTAGGCCCTCGACTTTGAGCGGTACTACGGATGGTAGTAATATATGGTCGAAATCTGGACGCCCAAGGATGGCCCCAAATTCCTCCATGGTGGGACACACTTCCGTATTATTAAAGCGGAACACATGACGAGAAGGATCCCAAAACTCGGTAGCCAGTTTGAGAAAGTCTTGGTTAACCCGCACTTGGGAATAATCAAGCAAAGAAGACAGTTGAAACTGGGAGTTAAGTTCCCTGCGAGATGGGCCATCCAAAGATTTGAGCCAGTTAGAAAGGTTCGCCATTAGTGAAAAATAGGAGGTGGAAGTGATGATGCCGGTAGAGTTCAAGTGGCGGCTAGGGTAATGAAGAGAAAGCCTTTATAAAGAAAAAGTACAGCAGATGCCCTTTTTTTGGAAAGAGACAAACAAGAGAGACTGCTGTGGGACCCAAAAAGGGACAGATTTTCATTTGATGCGTACGCATCTCACACAGATGCGTACGCATTAATATCAAGTGCGTACGCATAAGTGGAGGATGCGTACGCACTCAGTGTTTCCTACATTATCAGAACACCCTGTTTCAGTAACCGAGCCACCTGGTTTCATCTGTATTCACACTAAGCAGATCAATGCAACTTCAAGATCATTTCAAGCAGCACACAGCAATTCAAAGCAAGAAAGGCAAATATTGAAATAAAAATCAAGTGCAAATGTTTAAGTACATAACCCCGAAATTGAAATTGCAAATTGTTCAAAGAAAAAAAAGATAGAGTCTAAAAGCCCCTAGGGCGATAAGACGGACCGCTGGATGAACCAGCCCCACCACCACCTTGCCCACCATCATCACCACCCTCATCATCATCACCACCTCCACCTGCATCTGCTGCACCTCCAGGTGCCGGCCCTCCCCGCATGCGCAAAATTGTCGCAGAATGAGCAGTCAACATCCGCTTGAGCCCACCAAACATCTGGTAAACAAGCTCCATCTCCGCAAGGGTAAGCTGAAAAATCAAAGCGCGATTAGGGCATGCATATTTCGAACTAACTATTTCGCAGGACCTGTCAAGAGAAAGAAGGAACGCTACCTGACGCGTGCCAGGAGGAAAAGGGAGTGGATGCGCTCGCGGGTCGGGGACAATGGACTCCTCATACGCCTCGCCCTTCTCATCATAAAGAGGAACCGACCACGAGGGAAATGCAGGAGGAAGTCCCTCGGGAGGAATGCCAGCATCGGGAACCTGAGTATGAAAAAGTGCAATGACAGGGGCAAGCTTATGGAAAGCAAAACAGTGACAAGAATGGAACAGAATGGATACCTGGTGACCAATGAAGCGGGGCATGAGGCGCTCCCTGGCAAAGGTGGCATAGTCATGCTCTAGGCTCAGCAGACGAGAAATGTAATGAATGCCGCCTCGCCACTCATCCAAATCTAGCTCACCCATCTGATAGGGAACCAAGGAGAAGGCAGGAGGATCATAGGGGACTCGGGCACACAACTCAAGATCTGTAGTCAGCTGGGGCACGACCCTTTCGGCAAAGTAAAAGGCTCGGGCACGGGGATAGGACAGCAAACAGGACACCTCAGCCATGGCGTGCGCGTCCTCCTCCCACTCTGGGGGACCAACCTCAGCTCGACCAACCCAAGGGCGGGGATTCACCTATTTTCAGGACATGATCAGACAAAAGGAAACAAAAAGGGGAAAGAGAACAATAGAAAGCAAAGGAGTGGACCCATACACGCTCAAGCCTGTCTAGGAACTCTCGGACTCCAATATGGGACAAGTCCTCCTGATCGCCCAGAGGTCTCAAATCAATGTACTCCTGGGCCCATAGCTGCAAGACAAACAAAGAGAATCAATAAACATCTTGAGGAGAGAGCAAAGCATGAAAATAGAAGAGAATGGAACCCATATACGGTCACTTACCGCCCAAAGCCTCCAGCAGCCTGTCAAAGAGTCGGATTTTACCCGACTAAGGGCATCCGTGGTGGCATAAAGGTGTGCCAAGACAGCCGACCCCCATCCATACTCATATGCAGCCTCAAGGTCCTCCAATGCTAAGAGCCAACTTGGCTCAAAAGTCTGCGCAGCATTAGGGACTAGAAAAGCCCCTATAAGGTAGAGGATGAAAGCTCGAGCCATGATAACACGCTCCTCCACAGAGTCCTGCCCTCTCCCAAGAAACTCATTGTACAAAGCTGGATACTTCATGGTGGCATTGGGGCAAGGCATGCCCAACAAACGCTGGGTCAACGCCTTCCTTTGATCCTCAGTCAGCTCAAAAGTGAAGGGCCTCCCCCTCATCCGAAGACCTGTCAGACGGTGGAAGTCATAAGGGGTGAGAGTCCACTCCCTACCCGCCAAATGGAGGGTATGGGTGGTATCCCACCATCTCTCTGCCAGGCAGAAAACCAAGGTGTTGCTGGTAGCCCGATGAATCGTCACTGCAGCCACGGTCCCAAACCCGACATCCGACACCAACTGCTGAGTATCGGGGGTCAACCGGTCCCACCAAGTAGTCAAACTCTCCAGACTGCCACGTCCACTTTTCTTCTTTGGAATCTGGAAAGAAGGAGAACCCAGGTAAATATAGGTACAGGTAAGTATGGATTTAGATTGATTCTGTCCAACACATGTATGGTGCGTACGCATGGTCAGTGGTGCGTACGCATTGGTCACAGTGCGTACGCATATGAAAGTGAGTGCGTACGCATCAAGGCTTAAGTCCATCAGATTCCTGTCTTATTTTTATTTGTTTCATTTAACTCGTGGTGCGTGCGCACTGTCACCCATGCGTACGCACTGAGCCTCAGTGCGTACGCACATACCCTTTATGCGTATGCACTCAAGACCCTGGTTCGTCTTCAACCTCGGGACCGTGAACCCCCTCAACCTCCAAACTCAGATTTCACAAGTTTTCTCCAGTTTTTATGTTGTATACAGACATACTATGATCATTTGAGGATAAAGTTCACATTTTTACGGATTGTGAGAGATAAAAATCAGATCTTTGAAGGCATGCATATTCAACAATGGAGGAATGGGTTTCAAAACTTACTCTTTGTTGTCGTGCAATGTGGGAGAGATGCTCCTGTGGCCTGAAGATGATGTCGGGGATTTGCTGCGGGTTGAGCCGTGGATCCCAACGGTTGATGGTGAACCCCTCGTCATCGCCGCGAAACCGTTTGTTCTTGGGAGGCATGTTTGCCGGCGGAAAGTTGCAGAGAGAAAATAAGAAGACAAAAATGGGAAGAATGAGAGATAGAGGAAGATAAAAAGAAATGGGTGACGGTTTGGGAAGAGAATGGGTTGGGGAGAGAACGAGGGAAGGTTTTTATGAAAGAAGAGTAAGTGGGAGAGGGGGTTATGGAGGAGTGGGGAGTGATTTTCGGGGTAATGGGAAGCGTCGCCGGAGAAGAAGAGGTCGTTTCAGAATTTGAAACACCCCTTAAAAGAAACGGTGCCGTCTCGGTAAGTATTTTTGGCGGAATTGCATCTAATGCGTACGCACTAAAGATGGGTGCGTACGCACTAGGTATTCATGCGTACGCATCACGCCTTTCCCCACGTATTCCTCGATCCCACCTCGCGTTGCCGTGTAACAAATCCGATACGAAGGAAATCGCACCTAATCTGAGGTCCGATACGAATGAAATCGCACCTAATCTGAGGTCCGATACGAATGAAGATCGCACCTAATCTGAGGTCCGATACGAATGAAAATCGCACCTAATCTGAGGTCCGATACGAAGGACATCGTACCTAATCTGAGGTCCGATACGAATGAAATCGCACCTAATCTGAGGTCCGATACGACTAAGATCGCACCTAATCTGAGGTCCGATACGGAGGAAATCGTACCTAATCTGAGGTCCGATATGACTGAAATGGTACCTAATCTGAGGTCCGATACGAAGGAAATCGCACCTAATCTGAGGTCCGATACGAATGAAATCACACCTAATCTGAGGTCCGATACGAAGGAAATCGTACCTAATCTGAGGTCCGATACGAATGAAATCGCACCTAATCTGAGGTCCGATACGACTGAGATCGCACCTAATCTGAGGTCCGATACGGAGGAAATCGTACCTAATCTGAGGTCCGATACGACTGAAATGGTACCTAATCTGAGGTCCGATACGGATGAAATCGTACCTAATCTGAGGTCCGATACGGATGAGATCGTACCTAATCTGAGGTACGATGCGACTGAAATCGTACCTAATCTGAGGTTCGATACGGCTGAATCCACGCCCACTCTGGGGCTCGAGGTAAATCGGCACCTACTCTGAGGTCCGATATGACTGAAATCTATGCCCACTTTGGGGCCCGAGGTAACTGAATCTATGCCCACTCCGGGGCCCAAGGTAACTAAATTCGTGCCCGATCTGGGGCCCAACGTATCCTTTTAACCCACTTTGGGGTCTGCTTTATTCTTCAAGATAACTGTCATCCACTGATTTATACCTATTGACATCCTCGTTATAGCCCAAACGAGGTCGGATTCTCACATATGCATGAACTACGGCGGGTCTGATCCCTTGCAAAAGGGTACGTAGGTAGTTAGGTGATCCCTAATTCGACCCCATGCATGGTTACATTTGATTTTGAGTTGTTAGGCGGTCAAAATGATTGGGTCTATGGAATCTTTCGACACCACTCGAAGGAGCGAGTGAAATCGAAAGAGGGGCAACTGTAGACACCCCATTTTGTACCACCTAATTAATTTGAAATCACGTATTTTGGAAACCCAATGATGAGGTTTATTGTATGTTTTGAGATAATGACAAAGCAATTCCCGACGAGTAGTCAAGATTACAACAGGAAAATACTGCCTTTTTACACTTCATGCGTACGCACCATTGGGTGGTGCGTACGCACCATATTGCCATGCGTACGCACCATAAGCCTTTTTCAGGCATCTTCTGATCTGTCTCCCACTAAACATGAGAGCATGGGGGAGAGTATGGGGAGTGGGGAGATTCCCACGGGTGTTCCCAGCATGGGTAGGGGATGGGCCAGTCAGGAGATGATTTTCAAAACCTAATTGAACCCTATTTATACTCTACTGATGGGACAGGAAGGGGGATCTCTTTTTTGGGAGGGACGGCTTTTAGAGGAGAGGACTTCCTTTTTTGGAATAGATCTGAGAGAGGCTTAAGGGAGAACGGCCAGAAAGAGAGAGTGAGAGAAACCAAATACCCACCAAAACACCAGAAAACCAGAAGAGAGAAAGGAGAGTTGAGTGTTGTAATCTGAAGCTGCGAGAAGGGAATTGCTGCGTCGATATTGGAAGCATTCAAACCTGAGGGGTACGTACCATACACACACTTATATATGTATGCACTGTAAATTTATACTGCATATTTGTTTCTATGAGTTATTGTTTAATATAATGATGCCATGTTACACTGTTAAGGTCAAGAAAATCATTGGTAATGTTAGATTTGAAGGAAAATAGCCGTAACATGAGTTCTTGAATTGACGGGTTTTCGGGTTATAAACTCAAAACTTTGACCCAAAAAATAATCATGATTCTGCAACTTTTTGGATGAACGATTTATGCGCGCTTGTAGTGCGCTGCAAGAGCTTCAATTTGGTTTTTGAATCATTAAATTCGGTTAAGAAATGAGTAAGATAAGTTAGGGAGAAGTTAGCACGGGACAAAGCTCAATACTGCATTTTTCAGCTTCAACCCGTTCTGAGGTTGAAGGTGAAGTGGACAGTGATCCAGTGTGGGCGTACTCACCCACAGGTACCGTGTTCCCTAGCATTTGAAGGCCTTAGGTTGGCCCGATTGACTCCAAATTTGACAGATGAATTCGTCTTGTTGAGACCTATCATGTGGGACCTTTGGTTGGTCATTTTGACCACAGTTTGACCAACTTTGACCGTTCATCATTTGAGCTAAGTTGGTACGTCCGCACCACTGCGTGATGCGTACGCACCACTTCTCCTGGTAGAGAATTAGTTAATGTTAGAGTAATTAGTTTTAATATTATATTCATGGGTTTAATGTGAGTACGTGTGGGTTATATTGTTTATCATAATTTATTCTGGTTTTGATTAAAATAGATTAGATTATATCATTATAATATTAGTTAGGTTATTTTATTAAGTATGGTTAGAATATTTAATGTTAGTGTGAGTATTTTTGGTATATTTTAATGGTTGTATCTTTTGTTTAATATTAGTGTATGCTGATTGGTAGTTTTGTAGATTAAATTAATGTTAGTGGTGTTAGTATTTTATTTGTAAAATGCATGTTAGTGGAGAATGTAGAGAAATTGTCTTGCTGATGCGTACGCACCACTACATGGTGCGTACGCACGCTGTGCTCTGACAGAAAAAACTCGTTTGCTTCAAATGGTCACTTTGAATCCACTTGGTGCGCACGCGCCACCACATGGTGCGCACGCACCAATACATGGTGCGTACGTATTGTAGTCTAGGCACTCTTTTATCTGTTTATTTATTCTGCTTTCCGTGAGTTATTATCTCCTGTATATTCTGTCATGCCATGTGCTACTAACCATTTCTCTACTTGATTATTTTCTTATTTGCATAATCATTTGTGTGCTTGGCATATTGTTGCATTTTCGCATGCTTAGGGTTAAATTTGATTAAATACCTCGATTAATTAAAGCCAACAATTATTCACGGAGGCCGGTTTCAACCGGGCATTTTTGGGTGCCTAATACCTTCCCAATAATGTACCCTAGCTCCGGACTTGAATCTCTGGACCTCGAATTTGACCAAAAACACAGTTCCCAAAGCTAAATTGGGTGGCGACTCCCGCTTGCGCTCACACGAGCCAAAAACCAAAAATAATAGAAAATAAAAACCAATCCCGAACAAACCAACAAAAAATGGAACAAAAACTTGTTGGTCTAGTTTGGTCGTTCGACTTTTCAGTTATATTTTCACCCCTAATTCTATCATTATAGAATGAAGACCTTTCATTTTTGTATATTTAGTAGAATGAATGGACATATAATGTCCTTCATTTGTTTTTGTTTCCAAGAAAGAGAAAAAGGAATGAACACTAAAAATATACTTATTTTCTATTGTACATTCACATATAAAAAATGTTTGTTGAATGTAATTTGGTCAACATAAAAAATAATAAAGGATAGTTTTGTCATTTTACAAGCTTTCTTTCATTCCTCTCATTTGCCCAAAAGTGGGCAAATGAGTAAATGGTCTCGATTTAGGAGGGTTTTCAATCCCTCCAAACTTCCTTCCTTCCTTCTTATACCAAACACAAGGAATACCTTCTCCGTCATTCTACTTCTTCTTCTTACTCTCACCAAACATAACATTAAGTTATACCCTTTATCTTTCTTCTTTTCCTTCTTCTTCTTTCCATCATTTTCCTTCTTGCTCTTAATTCATAACTTTCAATTCAGTTATTACATTTGGTATTGATTTGATATCTGTTTGAGAAACTGAAACTTATGAATTTGGAGAAGATAATGGAAGAAAATTAACTCAACATTCTTAAGATTTATTGAATGATAGATATTTACGTACTTGGTATTTAGAATAAAGGGTTTTTTAAAGGGAGTGTTTGGCTAGAAGTCTATTTTAGCAAACTTTCATGGGTTGAAGTCCCACTTAAAAAAGTAATAAAGCCTTAAGTCTCACTAAGAGAAGATAAGACCAAAATGCCCCTGCATCCTCAATGTAATCAGTTTCTGTTAAAAAATATGAACTTAACATTCCTAAAAAGCAGGAGATTTCCACCGCACAAAATCTACAAAAATCCTAAAGCGAAAATTACACAACTTAATTACACAAAAAAAAAAAAAGGTTTCTCTGTAAGAAGGTTGAGGTCCATCTTACGGTGCGAATGTGTATATTACTGCCACTATTTCATCGTCAGAGGACAAAAAAAGGCAGGATCACCAGTTGGGAGGAGTGGCTTATTTACCTGTAAAATGGCAAAAAAACTTGCCTAACAGTTACATGGCCAGGAAAAACCAACATACCCTAAAACGTATGTTTATGTCACTATTAAAGACATACACCCAAACCGAGTAATATATAGATTGTGTCTATCTTGAAAGTAACTGTTTTGTGGATTTTTGTTGTTTATGGCACAATCAAATGGAATTAATCCATCCACAACTGAAAATATCAATATGTAACTATTTAAGATATACACCCAAACCCTAGAAATAGTTACACCCAAACCCTTGAAAAAAAGCATCAACCTTTAAGACCCTAAAAATAGTTACACTCAAATCCACAAAAAATGATAAAATTGACAAAAATTCCAATTTCAACGACAAAAATTATCAGATTTAAAGGGAAAAAAAGAAATAAAAAGAAACCAAGCGAAAACTCACCTTTTTGAGCCTTTTTTTTTTTTTTTTTTTTTTGGTGTAGATTGTCTTCCTTCAATAGTGACCACAACGTCTCTTTGACGTCTTTTTCCGTTTGGTTGCAGTTCACCTTTAAGGAGGAAGAGGTAAAGCACGAAATTTGTAGGGAAGCCGTTAGTGAACACTATCTTGAGGACTTGGAGTTGAAAATCCTTCTGTTGAACGATGGGTATCAAGAGGATTTGGGGCCAAAAATCCCTTCATCAAAAGTAAAGGGGACAATTGGTATTGTTTGGTTTTATAAAACAAAAGGTTTGCTTAAACGTCAACGTTTAGGAAAAAAGTGGACTTGTGGCTAAAGAGCAAAAGTGGTGAGACTTAACACTTTACCAAGTGTGGGATTTGGACCTCTGCCTAATTTCTCCTTTTTAAAGCTACTGTAATTGGTGAGATTGCATTCATTTAGTAGGGTTGGTAATAGAGAAGTGCTAAGAATAGCTATGCTAAGACGTTGTGTTTATGTGTGTTTATAGATTCATGTTATTGATTAGCAATACAAGAACATGCATGACATGTAGACATACGTTTTTGCCCATGATTGATTTTTTTTCTATTTAATGCTTGGTGATGGTGTAGTGTCGATTATTCCTTTCTTTCCATTAGCAAGATGTGATTGGTGACCGTTTTCTATCCTCTAAATCCATGGAGCAAAGTAAATAAAATTTTGTTACCAGAGTAAAGGAGAGAAATGACACAATGAACTTGTTGCCCAATGGTATGTCATTCCAACAAGGAGTTGGTTTCAGATCAAGCATCATGTAAGTATTGAGATGATCTTTTTTTTTTCTTTTTTTTTTTTAATTTTTTTTTTTGGCACCAAGTGTATGAGATAAGGTGTAGGGTTCTAATTATATAATTTGGTATTCTAATTTGTTATTAAAAAAAAGGGAAGGCATGGTCAAAGTGTTCGTATTCTATGTGATAAGGTATAAGATTTTAATTATATTATTTGGTATTCTAATTTGTAACACAAAAAAGAAAAAAACGAGAGAAATGAAAATCCAACCATCGAATAGTTGTGATATAAAAGAAAAATGTGGAAATGTGATGTAAAAGAAAAGGTGGAAATTCGACCTTTTGGATATCTTTAGATGTATAAAAGGATAGGAAATTCGATTTTATTCAATTTTCTAGTCATAAAAAATAAAATAAATTAGACCCACAAATCGTTTCGTGCCTAAGAATTTCATAAACCTATTAACATATTGTAGACACCCTATTTTGTCCCTACATTTTGTGATGAGTTCCCGATGATGAGGTCCAAATATTTGCTGCTAATCCCGGCCTTCTTTTGATGAGTTGAGTGAGTGTAGTGATTGAAAATAATGATTTAAGATCGAATTGATGACAGACGTGCGTACGCACACTACAAGTATGTGTACGCTCAAGGTATCATGCGTACGCAAATTTTGGTAATGCATATGCATGATGAGATCATGCGTATGCACTTGATCTCCATTTTCCTTATCTGCACTGAAATCTTCCATGAATCGGAGAATGGCTGATGCCCTTACCTTGTGGAATGAGAGGAGCGGGGCAGAAACAGCTGGAGGCTCCTAGGGTTTCTCATAGTGGGATTAAACCTAATCCTCTCCTATAAATACAAAAGTATAGGGTTTGAGGAAAGGATCCAGATTTTGAGTGATTGGAGGCTAGAGAGAATAGAGAAAAAGAGAAAGAAAGAGAGAAGAATGGTAAGGCTTAGCTTGGAGGAGGAAGGCTATTTGGATTGGCAGTGGACCTGAGGGAACGTAGAATCAACCTCAAATACTGCATGTGGTAAAACTTATACCTTGCTTCATTTATTTTTATTTATTTTTTATTTTTTGATACGAGGAGGAACCCACTTAATTTATCACCAAGATCAACTCCTACCTTAACCAACCGGTAAACTTCTACGGCCACATGCATTGCATGCTCAACACATGTGCCAGGTAAGTCATAAGGCTTATTCCTTGGGCATGTGGCCCGTGGGACTCGAAAGCAGGACCTCAGAATAGATACCTAACACCCTAACCATCTAAGCTAACCCTATGGGTTAGTTCATTTATTCATTATTTGAATGATTAATATGACATGATATCATCTATAGAAATGCATGCTTTAGGATGATAAACTTAGTTCTCTATCAATTTGCATGGTTACATGAATTGAATGATATAAAGTGCATGTTAGGAATACCAAAATAGTCTCTGCTAAGAGGACCGGATTGGTGAATTTGGTTCAAGCTAAATGTGGTTTTGCAGGAAAGTTAACTCATTATTTTGCAGGTTGGGGGAGCTACGTGCATGCATTTTTAGTTATATGCGTACGCACCAACATATGTGTATGCATGACTATTCCTCATGATCTACTACCAGCATTGTCTCGTTTCGTTTAATTGCTTATATCACTTGTTTCATTATTATGTATATTGTTGTATCATATTAGTCAGTCATATGTGTGTAATTAAATTGTCGCATGCTTTTAAGGCAATCTCAATTAAATCAAATTATTAAACATGATTAATGAACATAAAGTGGGGCCCGATCTTTGAATCGGGCATTATCGGGGGCCTAACACTTTTCTGATGGCGTACTCTAACTCCGAACCTTTTTTGGTTATGAAGAGTTAAACCCTTGCAAGGGGTCCTTGTTTGGTTCCTGGATTTTCTGGGTGGCAACTCCTCTACATGCTAGCTCTCCTGGCTAGTAGCGTACTCCTAAACCACATAGTTTAAGGTGCGACACTCACACATATTAATAAGGGTAAAATGAAGTTCAATTTTTAAATTAAGCCTTAAGCGCATTAGATCCTGTTTACATAAATAAAATAAAATAAAATAAATACATTTTTTGGTAATTAGTGAAAAACCAATGAAAACATACCATGTGGTCAAATTGTGGATAATTAGTTGAGGGTATGTGTGGTTTGACTTGGTCAAAAGAAAAGTGAGAAGTGCTGATTTTTATTTAAATCACATGGGTTTTATGTAATTTTAGTGAAAAAACCCAACTAACACAGTGTTGGAGAAATGGGGATCATAGGACAAACCACTGGTCCATTACCTTGCCACATGTCAATGAAGAAGCAAGAGATGCAAGCATAAAACTAGCCACTATCCATTCTCTTATGGTAACTACCCACTACAACATCCACCATGGGAATACACAAGCAAGGAAGGAAGAAGTGGGGCAGCCCACTAAGTTAAGTATGTGTGACAAAAATTAAGGAAGCATTCCAACATCTATAAATAGCATAAATAAAGACCAAAAAAAGGGTTCTCACCACTTCATCCCTCATAGGATTCTATCTATCCTAGGACTAGTTTAGATTATTTTCAATTATCTCTCTCTACTTTCCAACCTTCAATTGTAAATTGTTTTCAAGTTTTGTTCATGATGGTCATTGTAATACATGAAGTTTACTTTCAATGATCATTGTTGTTTGTACGTTTATTTTTTTATCATCATTCTCGTTCATTTTATTTCTCTCTATACATTGATACTAGACCCAACAAAAAGGAACGCTTATTTCTCGCCAATTGCTTGCAATCATTTTACTATGAGGTGCACTTGATGAAACTTGCAATAGGTAAGCTCAATCTCACTAGTCATTCACTATTAGGTTATACTTGATCTTTGTTGTTCAAGCGAATGAATGATGAGATTAATTGAGGTTACTTGGTGAAAGTTGTATCAAGTGTACTTTATGGTGAAATGACTAATGCTGCTGCTTTGTGATTTCAAATTGCTTTGGCCTTTGGTCCCTCATAAATTTTCCCAAGTTGCATTCCTAATAAGATAATGTTGCTGCTTTGTGATTCCAAGCTTGTTATTGATACTAGGTGGATGCGCATACCTTTCTCAACCTTTTGGCTTAAATCAAGTGTAGTATCTATTTAGCCTCCAACCATGCTAGTTAAATTTGAGCTATTTTAGTTAGCAAAAGGCCATTCTGTAAAATAACTAGCTAGCTATTTTGGTTTGCACTCCAACCATGCTAGCTAAATTTAAGCTACGCCAACCAACTTTCAACTTTCAAAATTTGAATTATAAAAATTGTTATTTTTTCTAACAGTTATATTTTTAATGATTATATTTGCAATGGTTATTTTTTCTATTAAAAAAAAAACCTTTTAAATTTAAATATTAAAAAAATAAATTTTGAAATTTGAAATTGAAAAATTAAAAAAAAAAAGGTACATTTTTTCAAACAGGTCATATTTCCAACGGTCATATTTACAACAGTGATTTTTTCAACGGTCATATTTTATCTCTTCTATAAATATGAATACCATTTCATTTCCTGGATTCACCCAACTCATCACCACTTTTAGTTCATCTCCCACTTTGACTTATCTTAACAACATTTTCTCTCAACATTTTTCCAACGATCATATTTTTTCTCTTCTTTTAATTCTTCTTTTGCTTGTTACTTTCATCCTACCACTTTGATTCTTCTCGCAATATAACCCAACAATGCATAAACTGAAAATTTGATTATGCACTTCAAGGTAAAGCCTTTTTGCATGAGCAATTTGGAAAAAAAAAAAAAAACTAGCAAATTAATTACCATATAGAACAATAAAATTAATTAAAAATGTATTGATTTCAATATATTAAAATACCCTATCTTGTTATGCAACCACTTTGAGAAACCTAAGCTATGGACCCATAGTACTTAAATGAAAAAGTTTTTTGCAGCCAAATAACTAAATAAGTAATAACAGGAAGAAACAAAGATCATAAAACTGAAAAGATCCAACATTAAATAATCAAGGCTTTGTTTAAGGTCTGGTATTGAACCAAGGCTCTGTTTTTCTTCTTAGAAGTAGAAGACTTCCATGGTGGCTTGTGAATTGGCAAGAGATTATGGATCACCAGTGCACTGTTGGTGATGGAAATGAAGGTATTTGAGAAGAGTACTACTACCCGAGCCGAACCTTTTGGGCTGACCGTGAGACGAAAGGGGATATTTTAACGAAGAAAAAATAGCAACTCATTTTACCAAAAAAGGGGGACGAACTCAGTTCTAAACGAGGAAGGAACCATTTGAGGGATTCGAGCCGAAAACATCGCGTGATCTTTGTGGGATTTGAGCAAAATCTTCTCACCCATTTCGATTCAAGATGAAGCAGAGAAAAAAATCAATGAAGCTGAAATTATCCAACCCTAAAAGAAGACAACTTCAATCGAAGAAGCCGAAATCGATGGAAAAAAAATGTGCATATGATTCTGAGACTTTTGCTTCGTGGGTGCTTGATAATGATATTTTGTTAGTAAAAAGTACTAATTTTTCAATCCTTGTTAGATTTGTACATTGTTAAAGTAGGTTTAAGTAGAAAAATGAATGAAATTATCACGACCCAAATTAAGTAAACCATGATCAATAGTAATAAAACAAGCTTTATTTTAATAAATCCTTTGATAAAACGTGGATGACATGTGTCAAATCTCAACCATTTTGAAAGATTTCGAGCATGACCCATCCGTAGATAGGGTATACCATCATAAAACCTATTATAAAAATCCATACATAAAAATTTCCTGTCATCCATGAAAGTGGTATCATCCCATGCATCGCATTTCCACATATACTCACAACCATAAATAATTAAAATTATGACCCTGATTAAATTTACATTTATATTGGTCATTGGCCCAAATAAAGATTAATGGAATACATTCATTTATCCCATGAAAATACATTAATAAGCCACATTAATAAATCTCCAGTAAGCATGCCTCCGCATAAACTTCATTAATCATACCCTCTAATACTAAAAAACATTTAAGAAAATAGGTGTGAGTTTGACAACTCAGTAGATACAATTTAACATAGTAAACTAAAGCAATGAAATAAATAAAATCTCAATTATATCTTTTAAAACAGAAATATACTCCCTAAAGTCTATGATAATTCCAAAAATAAGTTATAATCCATAACTTAAAACAATGATGCATAATGCCCAATGCATGTGACTCATGTCTAGTTTATATTAATTCATTAATAACCCAACTTCCCCACAAAGGGGCCATCGCGCACGGAATAGAGGAATCACAACCCAACTTCTAAGAGGACAACACAGTAATACATCTCTACCTGGGATCGCAGTAGCCTCATCCCCGAGACAACACAACACGACATCCCTACTTGGGATCGCAGTAGCCTGGATTCGGGACAACACGAAGTAGCCCAAGACTAGAGGATAGAAAAACACGGCACGATGTCCCTTTTCTACTGCCTAGCTCCAATAGCCCCCAACATTACCAAGTTGATTATTAAGTCCATTTATGCATGGTTATGTCCAACATGCAACACAATAAACCATAAAATGATTTCAACCAAAATCATCTCCAAAATATACCATAACCAAATAATCTCATAATTATACCAAATTATGATAACAATATAAATACCCTTATACAATTTCAACCTTAAAAATCATACCTTCAAAATATCAGTTACGCACATGGAGATAACCATAAAATCCTTATATTTATAATTCCCCCAAACACATGGAATAACCCAAATTTCTCAATAAACATAATTTCCAATTTATATCATCAAATACCCAAAGTTCCATTCAAGATTTATTCCATAAATCATCTATACGCATATTCTAAATTTCAAGAATAATGATTACTATGATAATATATACCCTATTATCATGTCAATAGTTTAAACCTATGTAAATTGCACCTATCTTCATGAAATGTGTGGAAAAATGCAATCTTTGATGTTGTGGGTATGAAACCTAAGCCGTAGGACGAACATACAATCTCCTAATCAAAGCTCTAGCTCCCAAATGCCATGAATGATGAGGGTAATGGAGGTCCCAACTCCAAATCACCATCAAAACTCCCAAATATGCATGAATAAACCCAAAATGTAAGAATGAGATTATAAATTCTCAAATAAACTCAAATCCTAACCCTTAATGTGAGAAAAATACCTTCCAAAGATGCAAAGGGAGGATGAACATGAGCCAATCCTAGCTGGAACTAGAGGATTCAAGCTCCCAAAGCAAAGAGAATGCAAGAAAAACGGAAAGAGAAAGTTTCTCTCTCCAAACCATCCCCATCTCTTTCCCTTCTCCTCATTCTCATTCTCTTTCTCTCTCTAATATACCCAAAATGCAGTAAAAGCAGATCTAAGGGTCGGCCTCAAACAATGGTTTTAAAACCCAGTAAGGGTACATGCGTCATTTAACAAATAAAAAAAATTCACAATTTCCCGTCATGCGTACGCACTACCCATTAGTGCGTATGCACCACCTCTAACGCGTACACACCAACTTTGATGTGTACTCACTAAAGTTACTGAATTGCTACTATTCTCTTCTGTGTACTTCAGTTGACTGATTTAGACAAAATACACAGCACTACCTTATTTTCATTCAAAACATTTAAGTAAATGTTCTCCATTTACTTTAAGTTATTTAATGAAAATAAGCAAACAACCCCCCATATGAGTCCAAATAAAATACAAGAAAAATAAAATTCCAAGTATATCAAAATCTCATTTTCAAGTTTTAGTACAAAATCTGTCTCCCGATAGATTTTCCTAAAACAAACATGTGAGAACCCAATCCAAACATGCTAATAAATTCTTTTAAAATCACCAATGTCTTATAATATTATAAACTTCCATTACTGCCAAAAATGATCTTTAAAAATGAAGTTTTACGAAAATTCATTTTTTCCCCACACTTAGCCAAATTTTACAGCAGTTTAAACCCTTAAGTTGCAATTAAGGCCAAATGCACATTTAAAATACTCAATGTGTAAAAACAAGCATAAAAAACATAAACAACATCAGAACATCATATACATATATTACCCAATTATGAGGAAATCCGAAAAATCATAGGATTAACTATGCTAACCATAGCTCAACCCTTAATACCCTATTTAAAAATTACGGGTGTTATAGAAATTGCATGTTTTCTTTCTTCCATTAGGGTTCGCACATGGTGTTTTAAGGTTCAAGAAATGCGTTTTTTTTTTTTCTTCATATGATGATATCAATTGATATAGGTGGACTTATATCCATATGGATTTGTCAAATTTGTAAAAAATTTCATGAACCTATTGTTTCTATTTATGCCATTTGAGGTTTGACAAGCAAGTTGTAATGTTTTTCTCCAATTCCAGTTGATGTTTGATAAACAATCATCTACAAAAGTTTGCTTCTAGTATACAATCTAGTTAACATCATTGTGGATAAAATGAAATTTTTTGCTTTATGTGATAGGATCTAGTCGAGATATCTGGATTTTTCCCAAAACAAGTTGGGGTGACTTTGGTTGGGAAAAGCTAGTATTTCTCTTACGTTTTTTTTTTCCTTGTAGGTTTTAAACTTCAAATTGTGAATATTCTACCTTGAGTCCAAATATCTAGTTGATATAGAGTATAACTAGATCTTATTGTAGTTTTCTTTGTAATGGATTTTTTGGGTCCTTTGATGTTTTTGGTTTTTTATTTTTATTAGGTGACTTTGAGTGGAAATGGGTGTTAACCTTTTTTTATAAGGGTATTTTTTGCTTCTAGTGTACTATTTAGTTAATAGTCTTGTAGATGAAATGGAATTCTTTGCTTTGTGTGTTAGAATCTAGTTGAGATATTTAGTTTTTTCCCTAATCAAATTGAATGAGTTTGAGTAGGGGAAGTTAGTGTTTCTCTTGTGGTTGTTTTTTTTTCTAATCTTCTATGGTCTGAGCTTCAATTTGTCAATGTTTGCCTCGAGTTGGAATATCTAGATAATATACATAGAGATTATTGGATATTATTTGTGTTGTAAATGTGAGTTTTTTCCTTCAAATTATTGTGTAAAGATGAGTTTGAAGTTTATAAGGTTGTGATACTCTCTAGTTGAGGTATCTAGATTTGAAGCCAAAACAAATTGGGTAGTTAATTTTTGTGCTTTGTAAGATGTAATCTAGTTGGGACATGTTTTTTTTTTCCTCAGATTGTTTTGTAAAGTTGAGTTTCAAGATTGTGAATGTAGTGATTTTATTGTCTAAAAATGAGTTTGAAGTTTGTAAAGTTGTGATACTATCTAGGTGAGGCATTTGAATTTTTTGGGTCCTTTGATGTTTTTGGTTTTTGGTTTTTGTTAGGTGACTTTGAGTGGGGAATGGGTGTGCTCCAATTATGATAAGGGTGTTTTTTGATTCTAGTGTATTATCTAGATAACAAAATTGTGCTTTAAATGGAATTTTTTGTTTTGTGTGTTAGAATCTAGTTGAGATATTTAGTTTTTTCCCCAAATAATTTTGGAGATATTAGAGTGGGGAAGATAATGTTTCTCTTGGGGTTAGGGAGTTTGAAATGTTGTTTGCTTGAAGTTGCAGTCAGAAGTTAATTCCTTAAGCTTGAGGTAACTATACTTTTTTCTTTTTTTTTGGTTGCATTGTGTTCTATAATATACTTAAGATATATAGATTTTTCCCCAAACAAGTTGGTTGAGATTGAGTGGGGAAAGCTAATGTTAACTATAGCTAGAATATCAGTTGATACACATAGAGATTAACTAAATTTTATTGTAAGTTTTATTTATTTATTTATTTTTTGTGAAATGGGTTTTTTTGGGTTCCTCTGTAGTTTTTGGTTGCTGTTGGGAGACTTTGAGTTGGGAATGGGTGTGATCATCTTATGGATTTTTTACCCCATTCATGTATGGTTTGACACTCCAGTTCAAAATGTTGTCAGTTCAAGATGTAATATTTAGTTAACATATATATAACTTAGAATGTTTTTTTTTTGGGTACATAATGATAGAATATAGTTGAGTGGTCCTCCTCTTTGAGGATTGAGCAACATTGTTTACAATTTTTTTTTTTTTTTTTTTTGGTGTTATGTCAAATTTATTTATTTTTTTGTTGTTGTTGTTGGTACATTATGAGAATTTTTTTCTCTTGAATTTTTGTTTTGTTATGAAGGGATCTATTTGGCATATATATAGATAAGTGGGTTTTGATCTGGGTAATATATAGTTAATGATCTTATTGCTACAAAAATCTAGTTAAGCAAGGGTAATATGCAAATAACGATGTTAATATATAGTTGACATGCATGCTTTTTGTTGTCTTTGTTAGGATTATGCCCTAGAGCCAATCATAGAGATGATTGTTTAGGGATTAGGAACAATCATTTGATTTCATTTATGTATGTCACATTTATTATTGATTTAATAAAAGGGCTTATTCTATTATGTTTATATGCATCATTTATATTTACATAATATGTCCATGGAGTTAGAGTTGAGAATATGGAATTACAAAGAGTTGTAATTTTGAGACTATAGATATATCTCTGTACTAAACTCCTAAAGCATTCCTAGTTGAAGGTTCACTATGATGGACAGTAATGAACCATAGGACTAGCACTTGTTAGGTTGACTCTATAGGAGGATAGCTAGTCTCAAGCTATTTGTGTGGAGACACTACAACCAACAAGTGGGTGCCTATTATAAGAATAGGTACACTGAATGTGACCAAAGATATGAGATAAACTGAATGGAGTTTTATCCTGCCTGTCAATCAGTTTCTCATTGTTATAGTGGTACAAGTAATCCTTAGACCTGAGACACCATAGTTGTCTTATGCATGTAGCTTTAGAAGTTTGATAACACTAAGTGCAAATCCTATTCAGGGGTTTGCAAAGGTGTTCATTGGCCCTACTGCTATGTGTATGAAGGCATGTGAGTAATCAACAAGGGATCCATCACTCTCAGGAAAAAGAGAGAGAATGTCTCATATAGCATTCATAATATAACTCATTAAATCCATGGCCATGGTAGGATGAATATGAAAAGAGTTTCATGAGTTCATCAATGAGTTGATATCTATGAATGAGTATAAAGTAATTGAACTAGGGACTTGACAGACTTCCATGTCCTATTAGTTCAATTGGAGACATTGTGTTGAAGGAAGGATGCAATTGTAACCTATAAACTATAACAGAAGGGTTCTTTGTAAATGACTATTCACCTCATTAAGGACCACACCATGAGCCATATGCTAGGTGTTACTCATGGTTAGTAGAAGCCCTAATTGATATAAATTAGTTATAATCAATTAGGGAATTGGAAGGAGTTCCAATTAGACCCTAAATGGAAAGAGTTCCATTGTGCACACCTCGTGCTATTCCTACTACTTGATGATGTGAACCCAATGGGTCACACACTGATCATGCAAGATGAGCTTTAAAGTCTATGAGAGAAAGGGTATGAGTGCATAAAGAATAGTTCTTTGAGGCCTATTTATATTTGATATAATTTATAGGGGTTATTGTGCAATTTAGAGAAATTGTATAAAACCCTAAAAGGGTTTCCCCCCTAGGGCCGGCCCCTTTAGTGTGGACTATTTAAGCCACACTATGATGTGTGACATCATCACTTTGGAGGCTCCCCAAGGGCTGGCCAGAATTTCCAGCCTCCCTCTCTCTCTCTCCTCTCTTCTCCTACACTAGCAACAACAAGGAAAAGGAGGAAAGGACTTGAAGCTCTAGCTAGGTGTGGATACCGTTGGAGGCAGCACACTTGGGCTGCTCATTCACCGCTGTCCGGAATCAAAGCTTGGAGCAAAAAGGAGAAGACAAAAAAATTCTGTAAGTGTTCTAACCCTCTTCGTAGTTAGGGTTTGATTTTGTGTTATGCATAGTTAGATTCATGGGATTGGGAATCGTAGGAAAAATTTTTATATTCCGCCTTTGTATTTTTCCCTCTTGTTCGATTCCCAACAGTGGTATCAGAGCCATGATTATGCATAATACAAAATACATATGGGCTGGTAATTATGGTGTAGTTGAATGATTCAAAAATCTGGAAAATTTTTCTGCATAATTGGTTTTCCTCCATGGCTGAACCTAGGGTTTGGAACCCTAGGTTAATTCTCTTCTACTCCTCTTCTAATTGATGGTTAAGTGTAGCCATGGATGCAATAGGTTGCATAGGGTTTGAGTTTGGAGAAGAAGAATAAGGAAACTAGGGTTTTATAAAACTGTTATGAACAGTTTTCATGGTAGCCATGAAAAACCGTCATCTTGTTTTGCCTGCCGAATTCAGAGTTCTTCTCCAAAATTTTCGAGCCATATATGGTTAGAAAGCTCTTTGAATAAGCTTTCCAACCCTACAAACGGTGCGTCAATCCGAGTTTTGTAGTGAAAGTTATGAATTTTTTACTACAGGCTGTCTGGAAAGACAGTTTTGCTCGGGAATGATGCAATGGCCACAACTTTGAGTCATTGATGGAGATCAAAGGCATGGCAATGGTTGCCACCACTTGGGTTATGTTCTAGACATGGTAGGGAAAGGTTCCCAAGCATTTGGATGCATCATAATTGGATTAAGATGCTAGAACAGAAGGAAGAAGGAGAAGAACACCATGGAGGCTGAATCTGGGTTTTAGAACCCTAAGGTTCTTGCAATTAATTCTAATTAAAGCTGCTGTATTTATGATGGAAGATCATTGTAGGATCATTATATATCATGTGTATATGATTTTCTTTAAGTTTCAAAAAGGTTTTGATGGAAAAAGATTCAAAAAGTTTGAAAATTTTTCATGAACAGCAAAGCAGATTTTCTCTGCAGAAAAGTCATCAATGGAGTTTTGATTAGAACTTGAGTTAGGGAACTCCAAATTGCATGAAACCAATTGCACTAGTTTCCTAAGACATGTAGGATACTGGGAAAATTCGTTTGGTAGCCTAATTCATTCATCTTGCTGGGTTTTAAATCAATTTCTGACCATGGACAGTGTGCTGTCAAATTCTGGGCAGCCTACTGTTGTTTTAAATGTTTAGAACAATTGGTCATGATTTGATCATCCAAAACTCTTCTATTAGCTTAGTATTTCATGTAGGGACATGATACAAAAGCTGGTTTCAATGGAGGAGTCAAATTGATAAGGATTTAGAAGCTATTGTGACCTTCAAGGTCTGCAACAATGGCTCCAGCAATGGGTTTTGGAAACCCTGATTGTTCTTGATGATGGCAGCCACTTCCACCACTTCTCACGTGTCCAGAGGCTTGTCCCACACCCCTAGGATGTTCTCCCATGACTGGCCATGGCCTCCCACAGTCGTTGGTGGCCATGGCAGCCTAGCTAAGCTCAGGCAGCCCACTGGTAGTGACGGCTGCATAGAGTTAAGGATGAAACCCTAATTTTGAGTTAATGATGAAACCCTAATTTCATTATGGCATTAATTAAAACCCTAATTGGAATATTAATTACCTTAATTAAGAGTTAATGATTGGTCATTAAATGACCAATCATGGTTATTGATTGTTAGGGCATAATTAATACCATTAATGATGTCTAGGGTTAGGGTTTTGATAACCCTAATTAGTGTAATTAATTAAGGGTAATTAATACCCTATTTGGCATTAATTAAACCCTAATCCCTTTTATTAAATACCATATGAACCTAGGGTTTTAATGATTGGACATTAAATGACCAATCATAAGGCATTTAATGATTAGGGCTTGCATTTAGGGTTTAGGGTTATGCATTTAGGGTTTAGGGTTTTAGGAAACCCTAATACACTAATTCCTCATTTAATTGATTTTATTTAATTTCCATGTTAATTATTTAATTAATATTGATTAATTTTATAATGTTTTAAATGGTTTAAAATACAATTGGGGATTAAATTAAAATCTGGAAATTCTTAATTAAATGAAATTGTTTTGTTTAAATAAGGAAACCCTAATATTGGATATTAGAGTTATTTTAGGAAACTTTATATGTTTCTATTAATTTGATTAATTGAAACTAAATGTCTTAAATGTTAAGACTTTATTTAATTCTGGATATTTTTGTTTAAACCTAATAAGATTAGGATGCATTAATGAGATTAATGTAAATCATTCAAGAGAATTACCATAATGCCCATATGTTTTAATGCTTACAGTTTTTCTTTACATTATGCAATGAGATTGTATGTATGTGTTTGGATGATGATTATGGACTATACCCCTTAAACCAATTGTGATTGGCCGTCTTATGAATGGGTTGTAATAATTTTTCAAGAGTTGTAATTTTATTATGGTGATGTAATTTATTATTTGGGGCTTGCATGCCACCTTCCCTCTCTCTCTATCATTCTCTTATGTACCCCACATTCCCCTTATGTATCCCTTTCTATATATTATGTAAATGTTATGTAATTGAGAGCGCACTAAGGAGCATGGTGGACCCAAAGGAGTATGATGGAGCCCAACAAGCCAATGGTGGAGACCATCAAGCCAAGGGAGCAGATTGAAGGACTTGAAAGCTTAGAGAAGTTTTTCAAGAAAGCATGCATGTTACGAATGGTTTATTTTACGATCACCTACACCCACCTTAGACCTTGGATTCAATCTATTGGCTTGGATTGAATCCTCTCAAAGTCCATAATCATCATAGTGGGAGCTTTAATTTATGAGATAATTGTATTAGCTCCAATACTATAGTTTGGTATATGTTACCTATTCACTTAGGGACTAATATCAAAATATGGTACTTTATATATGTTGATATATAATAGCATGCGATGTATGATTTATAATAGCATGAGATGTACGATTATAAATAGCATAATTTATATGTTTAAATTTTGATACATAGGATGCATGTTAATTTGATGAGACCCTTTAAAACCCCTCTTATTTAATATTAAGTTGAAAATGGAGAAGTCATTGGGGAATGAATTCTTCATTGCCTTCCATCATTATAGGATCATCTAACGTCCCTTAATGTGGGTACCTGGCTACAGACATGTAGGAGCTACCCATATTAAAGACATTACTTGAAACTATCACATATATAGATATCATGGGGTGCCTAAGCTGGTATATACCAAGAAACTAACATGTGAGGTATATATTTGGTGAAACATACCTGTGTGAATGATGGGTTTAACTTAACTAGGGAAGTATTCCAAGAAACTAACATGTGAGGTGTATGTTCCCTAGAGGCAAAACGATTGGAACTTGCTTATGAAGCAATAGACAAAGACTTGTCTTCTTATTGTGGGTTAGAAGCCAAGAAACTAACATGTGAGACTTCTAGGTCACAGTGGGACCCCAATCCCCATTAGGAATGAGATTCCCGAATTCCATTAGAGGGTGTATGGAATTTGATAAAATAGTGGGAGGTACCATATGATTAAAGACCCAATCATTATGGATAAAAATGAAATCTAATTCTCTGTTTATGTAGATTACCTAATTACTCACCTCAAAACCCCTATTTCCTAATATATAGGATATTGATTGTTTGACTAAACCCGATTTCTTTGATTGACTTAGGAAATTGAGAATTGTTCTTAATTTCAAAAGATTGTTCATATGCTATTAGGCCTTTTATTAAAGGCCCTCCATAAAACATCCTAAGAAGAAAAAGACACTATGCGCAATTGGCATCTTGTTGCCATACTATATGATAGTATTTATGACTAATGAGCTTTAGAAGCAAAATTAGTCAATGCAAGTGCCTTTGATGTCCTACATCACATACAAAGGTTGTATAGTGAGTAAAATAATACTATAAAGTATAGTAGTTATAAAGGACTTCTTCTGAACTAGGATGTAATAAAAGTTGTTTATTAATTATCATTCTTTTGAAAAATGATTAATCACATAGAATAGCTTGAGAAGCTAGATGTGATTTAAAATGGAAGCATAGAGGAAAGCAAGTCTTGAAAAGTCAAAGACAAAGAAATATAATTATTTTGTAGTAAATATAAGGTATTGTAAAGGGAACTTGATAAAGTATCAGTCTTCCTAGAAGAACCAAACTTTTGAAGTTTTGGTTCATGCTCTAAACTAAATTGTTGGTTAGTTCTGCTTCTTGGTTTTTGGATTCTAGTATAATCTAAATCGAAGCAGAAAGTTAAGTAGATAATAAGTTACCTTTAAAAATTTTAATAGAGCAAGAGTTGCTAGATTAATTTTGGGAACTTATTTCTTAACTAAGTCATTTAAGACATTCTAGAAATTTGATTTCCGAATTTAAATGACTAATTAGAGCGAATGCAACGTATTCCGAGAATACAAGAGATGTAGAGACTCTCATTTAAATGTAACGATTATGACTTGGTTATGAGATGACCAAACCCATCTTTTACTTGGTGAAGTGAAAGAGTTACATTTATAATTTGACTAATACATTGTGATGTATATAGTCATGTAGAGCATGCATTCAATTACAGTAGACTCATCTTAGAATACCATAGCTCAATGGTGAATCTAAGAGAACGAATTGAACCCTATTAAGATATGGTTTGATCCATGATGAGTTTTACTAATGTATCCATCTAGGATATACCTTAAAATTGCTACATATTGATAATTTAGGGTTCACTCCAGTTTTGTCCCAATTATATCAGATATGATATGGGAAGAAACCCAACTTAAAGAAGTTAAGGCTTGGGCTTGTGCTATGTATGTCTGGAAACATAATGTAGACAATCTGGAAATACGGTCAAGTAAGTGTTGAATTGTGGTATATCCCAAAAGTGGTTGGGATAGTATTTCTATTACCCTAATGAACAAAAGTTGTCCATTAGGATGTTTGCTGGATTTTCTTGAGAAAGAGTTCATTCAAGAAAGATGCAAAAGTAGATAGAATTTATAGAATTGTCTGTAAAGCCACAAAAGAACATAGATCCAACCCTTGTCTCTGTTGAGACAAAACCCTTAACTACACTACAATCTTTTCATAGATCAAATTGGATATTTCTTAACATAAGAGAGATATTGTATCTCCATTAGAATGTGAAAGAATTGTTCTTTGGTGATAAAGATCACCAAGATAATCCTATTGATTATGACTAGACGATGTTTCACATCAACTCGAGAAATGACTAAGAGTCATTAAATCCAATATGGATAGGTAGAGACCTAAAAGGCTTGGCTATTTAAGAATGTTTTCAACATAGGCAAAAGTTGTCTATAAAGAAACTTGTTTGATAATAGTTATGCTGAAATCCATTTGGATCTTGTTATCTATAAACACACATTTTGAATATAAGATATGTCAAAAAGGATATAAAGATGTTATATCAAATGGTGAAAAACCATAAAAGTGTGTAAGTTATAGAAGTCTATTAATAGACTACAAGGTTCTCATAATTAGAACATCTATAAAGTTGAAGTAATCAAATTGTTTGATTTCTCTCATTGTATAGATGGACCATGAGTGTATAAAAGGTTAGTGGGAGTGCGATCGTTTTTCTTTATCCTAAGTATAGATGACATCCTAATCATTATGAATGATATATGAATATTATCTAATGTAAAGTTTTGGTTTTTGGAGAAAAACTAATTCATGAAAGATTTGGCAGAAGCATTCAACAAGATCTATAGAGATAGATCATATAGATTGCTAAGTATCTCCAAATCACTAAACATAGTTGAAATGTTGAAGGAGTTCAACATGGAGAATTCTAAGGGAGGTCTAATTTACTTCAGATAAGAATTCATTATTCAAGGGCATGTGCCCTAGGATAACACAAGTAAGGTTCTTAAAGTGTTAAGAAGCCTTATTCTACACTATGTATTGAACTTGATATCTATTATGTTGTAATTGTTACAAATAGTTATCAGTCAATTCAAATTTGGAATATTGGATTGTATATGGAAATTGTAAACTCATAGTAGATGGGTATATGGATTTGGATATAATCCATATGGGGTATATTTTATATTCACTTTAGTTGGTGAAATACTTAATGGAAGAACTGTATGAAAGATACAGTGGATTCCATTATTAAGGGTGAATTAATTGTCGCATTGTCTAGGAGATTGTTTGGATCTATAAGTTCATTTAGAACTTAGAGTTGTTCCTTCCATTGAGTTGCCCACACCTTGTTTTGTGACAACAATGGGTCTATATCTCAAGTATAGGAATCACGGTCTCATCAAAAGTCCAAACACATAGAGCGGCAATTCCAATTGATTAGAAGAATCATTCGAAAAGGTAATAGATACATTACAGAAGGTATTATCTACATAAGTTTTTGTAGACCTACTGACTAAAGCTTTAAAACATAATTGGTTATGTCTAAGACCAACATCTTAAGAAGATAAGTATGCGATACATGGTCGATTGGCTTCAGTGCAAGTGGGAGATTGTTAGGATTATGCCCTAGAGCCAATCATAGAGATGATTGTTTAGGGATTAGGAACAATCATTTGATTTCATTTATGTATGTCACATTTATTATTGATTTAATAAAAGGGCTTATTCTATTATGTTTATATGCATCATTTATATTTACATAATATGTCCATGGAGTTAGAGTTGAGAATATGGAATTACAAAGAGTTGTAATTTTGAGACTATAGATATATCTCTGTACTAAACTCCTAAAGCATTCCTAGTTGAAGGTTCACTATGATGGACAGTAATGAACCATAGGACTAGCACTTGTTAGGTTGACTCTATAGGAGGATAGCTAGTCTCAAGCTATTTGTGTGGAGACACTACAACCAACAAGTGGGTGCCTATTATAAGAATAGGTACACTGAATGTGACCAAAGATATGAGATAAACTGAATGGAGTTTTATCCTGCCTGTCAATCAGTTTCTCATTGTTATAGTGGTACAAGTAATCCTTAGACCTGAGACACCATAGTTGTCTTATGCATGTAGCTTTAGAAGTTTGATAACACTAAGTGCAAATCCTATTCAGGGGTTTGCAAAGGTGTTCATTGGCCCTACTGCTATGTGTATGAAGGCATGTGAGTGATCAACAAGGGATCCATCACTCTCAGGAAAAAGAGAGAGAATGTCTCATATAGCATTCATAATATAACTCATTAAATCCATGGCCATGGTAGGATGAATATGAAAAGAGTTTCATGAGTTCATCAATGAGTTGATATCTATGAATGAGTATAAAGTAATTGAACTAGGGACTTGACAGACTTCCATGTCCTATTAGTTCAATTGGAGACATTGTGTTGAAGGAAGGATGCAATTGTAACCTATAAACTATAACAGAAGGGTTCTTTGTAAATGACTATTCACCTCATTAAGGACCACACCATGAGCCATATGCTAGGTGTTACTCATGGTTAGTAGAATCCCTAATTGATATAAATTAGTTATAATCAATTAGGGAATTGGAAGGAGTTCCAATTAGACCCTAAATGGAAAGAGTTCCATTGTGCACACCTCGTGCTATTCCTACTACTTGATGATGTGAACCCAATGGGTCACACACTGATCATGCAAGATGAGCTTTAAAGTCTATGAGAGAAAGGGTATGAGTGCATAAAGAATAGTTCTTTGAGGCCTATTTATATTTGATATAATTTATAGGGGTTATTGTGCAATTTAGAGAAATTGTATAAAACCCTAAAAGGGTTTCCCCCCTAGGGCCGGCCCCTTTAGTGTGGACTATTTAAGCCACACTATGATGTGTGACATCATCACTTTGGAGGCTCCCCAAGGGCTGGCCAGAATTTCCAGCCTCCCTCTCTCTCTCTCCTCTCTTCTCCTACACTAGCAACAACAAGGAAAAGGAGGAAAGGACTTGAAGCTCTAGCTAGGTGTGGATACCGTTGGAGGCAGCACACTTGGGCTGCTCATTCACCGCTGTCCGGAATCAAAGCTTGGAGCAAAAAGGAGAAGACAAAAAAATTCTGTAAGTGTTCTAACCCTCTTCGTAGTTAGGGTTTGATTTTGTGTTATGCATAGTTAGATTCATGGGATTGGGAATCGTAGGAAAAATTTTTATATTCCGCCTTTGTATTTTTCCCTCTTGTTCGATTCCCAACAGTCTTTACCATTTTACTCCACAAGTGCAGTAAGGGTGATTGAAGTGCGGAAGAAAAAAGGGTATTGCCCTCAATATAGGTCGAAGTTGATAACTTTATACAAGTTTTTCAGTAAACTCAAGTTTCAGAAGGTGCATGTTGACATCCTAGAGTACACACCATTTTGATATATTTTTCAGGGCTTAATGTATAGCAACATGGATGGGATATGGTATAAAAATTTTGATGATGATGTCGCAAAGATAATTCAGATGTATGATGCTGATAGGTAGATGTTCAGACTAGGGGAGAAGCATGTTACGCTTCAGGAGAGTGACGTTGCTCTCACATTTGGGAATGTTTCGGTCCAAGAGATGTTTGATATTACATGAGGTACAAAACCAACCAACTCTACCTTCTTTTCAAGACGCTTTCAAGATGGGGAAACATTTGGACAGCCAGACAATTAGAAGGAAGATTCTTGAGGTTATCCAAGGTGGAACAATAAAGGATGCAGAAGATGCAGTGCATTTGAGTTGCCTATTTATTTTCATACACCTCCTTTTCTTAACTACAGGTTTTCTTAACTACGGGCCAAAGCTTCAGTTGGGCGCTACTTAACACAGTAGAAAACTTGAAAGACATAAAGAAGTATGCGCGGTTAAAGGTGATTTATAATAATCTCAGCAATCAAATCCACCAGAAGCATGCAAAACCTGAAACAGTGGCAGGATGTGTCATGGCACTTTTGGTGGGTCTCGTTAACTTTGTGTTTTTAAATGTTAAATATTTAATTCTACTAATTTACGAAAAAATGTGCATGACGTGAATAGTCTATTACTTTCTATATTGATAATTAATGGTTTTTGCAATAGTATTAGTTGTGCAAGCACACCACATTGCTTGGGACGAAGCGAGGCCAAAAGTTCCCAAGGTTCTTACAATGGAACCCAAATGAGCTCCACGAAATCCTAAAAAAACGGACCATTGCCAGCCTCGTAGACAAAGAGGTGACATGCCTTACCACTTAACTAAATTATTCACTTTGTGCTTAAATTAACTTGAATATACATTATTATAATTGCTTAAAATTAACTTGAATATATGTTATTATAATTGCTTAACTAAATTATTCACTTCGTGTTAGACATTTTAGTTACTAACATGATATTCATTGTAGGTTCTTGGAGAAAAACTTGCTTATACAACTATAGAGTTAAATAAATGTGCACAACTGGAAAAAAGAATGGGTGAGGATATGTTGGAAAGGCATGTGCAAGTGGATGGCTTTGTGGCAACATAGCCCACCGATGGATTCTCTAATAGATGTTCATAAGAGATTGGATCTAAAAACTTTTATATCGCAACAAGGCAAAATCTGATACAGCTTATAAATGAGGTTTTCCATGTAGATGATATAAACTTGGGGGAAACAAGAAAGGCTGAGCGTGGTTGTGATAGAAGAAGCTTGATTGGGGATTAGATTGCACGATAAGGACAGCCCTTCAAGCAGTCAAATAAGGGTGAACTTGCCAGCGAAGGAGAAAGCTTGCTTGGGGGGTAGAGTGCACACCAAAGACAGCCGTCCAAGTATTCAAATGAGGATGTACATCGGTTGAGGCATATGGAAGAAGTGAAAGCTTCCCTTGAGCAAGAAAATAGCCAGCTGAAAAATGAGAACCAAGCATTGCAGGAAAAGATAACTAAATTGATTGCAGATTGTGAGGAACTTTGCAATCGAGTTGAAGAGCTGGAGTACCAGATCATAACCCAACTTTTTGCATCAAATATAGTTAAGGCAACAAAGCATATAGAAGTGATTAGGCAGCTGAAAGGAAAATAAATTGAAATAAAAAAGCAAAGCAATACAATTGCTGAGCTGAAAAAACAGATTGAGGATTTGTCAAAGCCTGTTGGGTCAATGGAAAAACAGAGGTTAGTAATGACAAGGATCAAAACAAAAACAAGAAAGCACAATTAAAACCCTAACTTTGAGTATCTCCCTATTATGAAAGCAGCTAAAAATTCAAAGGGGAGAACACAAGCAGCGAAAAATGTGGATGATTTTTTGCCAATTGATGTGGACAAAATGGAAGATAAACAACTAATTGTTCATCAAAATTGTTCCTGTTTGCCAAATAATGACATCACAAAACAATTGGGAAGGGAAGACTGGCAAAAATTGGTGCAATTTTTCGGAGTGATGGCTACAAAGTAAGTTTTCTTATGTTTGAAACTTTTTAAATTTTTTTACTAGGCAATCCAAGGGACAATTTTTGTTAGTACACTTGATCTTGTTATGAAATCTAGTTAAACATATGTAAATATGTTCTTCCACCAACTCTACTAGAAAATCGGTGTTGCATACTTATTTTGTGATCTACTTAAACATATATAGTTATATTGTTCCTTCTACTCAACTAGAAAATACAATTCCTTATATATATATATATATATATATATATATATATATTGGATTCTAGTTAAACATAACTAGTTAGGTCCTTCCACTATTTACACACCAAGAACATCAGAAAAATGCATACTAAAATTTCATTTTAGTTAATCACGTCTAGTTATGTTCTTTATTCAACTCAAGTTAATTCAAAAATTGGTGTTTGCACACTTATCTTGTGTTGTAGTATAACATATCTAGTTAGGTTTGTTACTTTACGAACTAGATCATTGTAAAGTACAACATTTTTTGTGTGTTATTAGTTTGTGGTTGACTTGTTTATCTGTAATTCTATTATGTTGCTAGAGAACAATGTAAAATTTAACTAAAACATTGAATTTGAAATGGTGGTAGTGACGAGATATGGATTGGCCAAAATGTCAACAGAGTCACATACGTGGAAATTGAAGACGTATGGATGAATAGGAATATAACTAGTTCGGTACGAAAATGCAATTGCACATCATACCTTTAGCAGTTTAATATCATTTGTGTTGTTAACATACATGTAATTGCAATGTGTGTGTAACGCCCCAAAATTTATAAACCATAACACGTACAAATTTTTTTTATGAGCTCCGTACAAATAACTTTTTCAAAAATACATTCCTTTCAAAATACAGAGTATCGCGCAGCTGCGGGTAGCCATGGTTAACCCAAAACTCATCATCAATATACATTGGCCAACCAAATGAATAAAATTACATCAGCTTTAAATAAAAATAAATGTACGTGATAACTTCTCCAAATCTCGACCCCAATTCTACTACGTGCCGCCAACAATTATCACCTGAAAATATATTGGGGTGAGTGAACAACTGCCCAGTAGGAAATCAAATTCCTATACAATAAATAATGTTTCAAAATCACATACAAGCATTTATATATTCAAAATAATATATAAATTAATCAAATAATACGAACTCCAAATCATAAACCTCAAATATAATCTCTATGAAATCAACCATCATAAACCTCAAATATATCACCCTCAAGAATTATCACCTTATATAAATAAAATCTTAACATATGCTTGAAAATAATCATCATTCACCGTACAAGAATTAAACCCCCTACCTCAAAAATAAGTGAATAAAATAAGTCGAATTAAAACTTCCCATGCTCTGGCCGATGGACCGTCTGGCCACTGCCTCTATCGGCTTCTCCCTTCCTCTTTCTCCCCTTCTTATTTCTTTCCTTTTCTTCTCTATTTATTTCTTCTCTTCCGTCCTTTTCTCCTTCTCTCTCTCTCTCTCTTCATTATTTCTTCTTTTCTTTCTTCTACACCTACTTCCCACCTTTTCTTCTTTTCTTCCTTCTTTTCCCATGTTCCCACGCCACTTTTCTTTTCTTTATTTCTTCTTTTGACTTTTTTTTGTACTCCTTTTCTTCTTATACCTTCTTTTCTTATTCCATTCCACCGAAAGCTAATCTTCATTCTTTACTCTTCTTTTTTTTTTCTATTCTGTTTGTTTCTTCTTTTGTCTTTTCCTTCCTTCACCTATATATATCACAAATTAATTATTCTTTTCCATCCAAAGCAATTTAATGCAATGTATCCCAACATTCAACTAACCTCAACAATATTTAAAATTATCCTATTGTGTACAATTCCACTAAATATACACGTAAAATAAATTAATAAATATTCAGGGTATTACAGTGTGGGTGTGGAAATCTATTAATGACATAAACTACACGCTTTAGGTGATTGATTCATATATAGAGATTTTGGATACGCAAATGGATGACCAATATGGAAAGCGTGGAAGAATATGCTTTTTCTTCTCAAGCTTCACATTAGTAAAATATTTTTAAATTAAACACAACTGTTTCTCATATCTTTGTATCTTATTTAATTTAACGACTAAGTAGTAGAAAAAAAAAAACAAAATAACCAAAACAGGCGTGTATCCAAAACTCAAAGTCCGATGATTTGCGGAAGCTTTTGGTGGATGACAATATTACTCCTGCAATACTGTACTAGTATGTGTTTATCCCGATTACAGCAGATTATCACTTTACCTTGCTTGTGTATGAGGCATACGTGAAAAAATGGTTCTTCTTCAACTGTTGCGTCCCCATACTCATAAACACAGTTGATGTGCATGTTGGACATGCCAACCAAGTGGTAAGATTTTTTTTATTTTTTTTAATGAAAATGTTTACAATTTGCCAACATAATATGAAATACTAAATGATCTTATTAAACAAAAGCAATATATTAAGGAGCGTTGGGGAGAACAAAGGTTATACATACAAGATATTCGAAGCATGTTGTGCAAAATAGCCCCTAACAAATGCTTGGATCGTAAGTGCAAGCAAGTATAGTATCTTTTAACAAACCATACCTTGGGATTTTTTATTCAAACTTTTACTTATTTCTACAGCCTTGATTGTGGGATTATTGTACTACAAACAATCAAACATTAGGCAGATGGAAGTAGATGTGGTTACTGAAATGACAAAGGAAGATTCCAATATTTTTCGTGCCAAGATTATACACACATTTCTAAATCATCATGGATCATGGACTGAGGAAGGGGTCACAAAGGATGTGGAGGCACCAAACAGAAAGAAAAAGAACAATAATCTGATTCTACTACATGGTGCCTCAAAAAACACTCGTGCATGGAAAATGAGACTTAGGAAGCATATAATTGCACATATATGATGTCAACTACAATGGCAACATTAAATGCTCATTTTTTTGTTATTTAAATTTATGTATTTTTTTGAGTTAACACATAGCTCCTTCCCCACTCAAAGTCGCCTAACAAATATATATCTAGTTGACATAGAGATTACTAGAACTTATTATAGGTTTTTTTTTTTCCCTGTAATGGATTTTTTAGGTCCTTATGATTTTTTTTTTTTTTTGTTAGGTGACTTTGAGTGAGGAAATGGATGTGCTCCTATTAGCATAAGGGTATTTTTTTTTTATATTTATTATAGTGTACTATCTAGTTAACAATATTGTGGTTTAAAATGGTATTTTTTTTAATTCTAGTGTTCTTTTTAGTTAACAATGTTGTGTTAGAATTAAGTTAAGATATTCAGTTTTTTTTCCCAAATAAATTTGGAGAGTTTGAAGTGGGGAAGCCAGTGTTTCTCTTGTGGTTAGAGAGTTTGAAATGTTTTTTGCTTGAAGTTGTACTGAGAATTTAATACCCTTAGGATTGAAGTAACTAGACTTTATTTGCATTATGTTCTGTAATCTACTTGAGATATCTAGATTTTCTCGAAACAAGTTGGTTGCGATTGAGATATATGCATTTAAGTTTTTTGTCTCCTGGGCTGAGCGTGCCCAATTTCTTCCAATTGTGGAAAAGGTCGTGTCAAATTCTTGAAGCCTGAATTGAAACAATTAAGCAAAAGGGAATTTAGTGATGTCTCTCCTTTAGAGATAGGGGGGAATTACTTCTTTAAAGGCTGAACTGGAAAATATTTTAATATTTTTTAGATAAGAATCCTATGAATGCTGGCCTCCAAGGGAGGGAGAGAGATATATGTAAGATGTATGTTGAAGCTAGCAGGGCTGAGGAAAGCATGCTGTTCGGTTGATGCATATATAACAACAAGAAAGAGACACACGCCTTTAGGGAAAAAGTCATATAGGTTTACCTCCCGTTCAGGAACAAGATTAGGCATAAAAACAATAGAAATCGAGTTTAATTTATTATATGCTCCATTGTTGACCACTATAAGAAATGGGGCATGGATAAAATCTAGTTACGTTTATTTCACCATTACCTAGAGAAATTATTAATCTAGTTAAGTTAACTTAATCTATGTTCCAATGTTGTCCATGATAAATTTAGTTAAGTCGAGCTTAACTTAATCTAATAAGAAAGGCTCTTATGTCATTCCTTAGGAAAATCTAGTTAATGCCCATAGAAGTTAGGGTGAAATTTCGTATGATTCTTACTACACTATCAGTGGAGTTGCCAAATAAAAACTAAGATTGGCATGTTTTACCCACTGACCCCTTCATAATCGGAATCTAGTTAGATGGCCCTCTTACTTACTCTGCTTTCATTCCAAAATGTGGAATAACTTAACTAGGTTTATATAGATTGAAAAACTACCAATCGGGCATCATGCATCATCTCGTGAGTCTAAATTAGAATAAAATGCCAAACATTGAGCATAACAATAATCCTAAAAATACTTGATTGGAACTTAGTAAGAAAATACCTTGCTACTGAAAATATTTGCATTATCAAAATATCAAACATTGAAGACTGACCCCGCCCTAAACAAGAGGCATGTTACAGTTAAAACCATAAGACCAAACACGAAGAGTAAAAAACAAAAAACATAGAAAAAATGCAACATTGAAGCAGAATCAATCTATAAAAAAACCACAGTCTTAAACAGTGAGAAAGTTTATAAATAAAAAAAAAAAAAAAGAAAAAAGGTGGAGATCACAAAACCATCATCAACACCCGCCCCTTTGCCACCCCTACTCTTTCTACCTCTTTTACCATTTCCCCCGTATATCCTTGGTTCCAGCCGCTTAAATGGTGGACGACCTTTGCTGCGAACCTTCAATGGTGACCGAATCCTGAAGCGATTACTTTCATTGTCGTCCTCCTCCTCCACTCTGATGCCATCGTCATTATTTCCTTCTTGATTAAACAATTTCTCATGTAGGGCCTCAAGGTTTTGCTTCGCAAAATCATACATGCTACTAGACTTAATAGCTATTTTAGATACCTAGCTACACAACAAAGATAAACTATCTTGGCAAACATGTTCTTCATGAGTTTCAAGGTCATCATAATAATTTGTTACAAAATTGTGGTTACGCTTGATGTCTTTCCTCCATCGATCGATGATATAATCAAGTGTAAACTAGAAAACATTGTTCTCAACCATAACTTTTAGGATATGTCGACATACGATCCCCTTGAACTCAAACAGATGACACAAGCATAAAACCTCAAATCTTAGTTTATTAAGCAAAACATTATATGCCTTTTTCCTTGCCAATCTATCTTTGCCGTTAATACATCTACATTCTTGTACGTTGTCACGACCCAAATTAATTAAGTCGTGATCAATAATAATAAAACAAGCTTTTTCTTTAATAAATTCTTTGATAAAACGTAGATGACACGTATTAAAACCTCAAACCATTTTAAAAATTTTCGGCATGACCCATCCGCAGGTAGGACATACCATCGTAAAAACCTGTTATAAAAATCCATACATAAAAATTTTCTTGTCATCTATGGAAGTGGTATCATCCCATGCATTGCATTCCACGTACACACAACCATAAGTAATTAAAATTAGAACCCGGATTAAATTTACATTTACATTTGCTAGTGGCTCGAATAAAATTTAACGAAATACATTCATTAATCTTATGAAAATACATTAATAAATCCCAAGAAAGCGTGCCTCCGCATAACTTCATGTCCTGTAATACTGAAAAATATTTAAAATAATAGGCGTGAGTCCGACGACTCAGTAAATACAATTTGACATAGTAAACTAAAGCAATGATATAAATAAAACCAATTATATCATTTACATCAAAATATACTAACCGAGTATATTACAAATCCCAAAATAAGTTATAACCCATAACTTAAAATAAATAATGCATAATGCCAATGCATGTGACTCATGTCCAATTTACATTAAATCCATTTATTACCAACCACTCCCGTAGGAGTCTTCGCGCGGAAACGAAGGATTTAAACCCAACCTCCAAGAGGATAACATAAGGGTTCCTACCTGGAATCGAAAAGTAGCTTCTGATTCGGGAACACAAGGGTTTCTACCTGTAACTAGAAAGTACCCCAGGACCAAAGGAATGGAAAACACCGCAAAGTCCTATTGACTACAAGTAGTCCAATTCCAATGACCCCTTTTTATGCAATACTTTTACCCAGTATTCATTAAGTCCATTTAATGCATGATTATACCCAATATGCAGTGCGATAAACCATAAAATGATTTTTAACCAAAATCATCTACCAAAGTATACCACATAAACCATAGTGGAAAATACTCACTAAATTATACCAATTTATGTTAACAACATAAATACCCATAAAATCTATACAATTATATTCCATAGAATGTATAAAACAAACCAACTTATTAATAAACATAATTTCCAATTTACGTTATCAAATACCCAAAGTTCCATTCAAGATTTATTCCATAAATCATGTAAATATACATATTCTAAACCCAAGAATACCAAATAATATGATAATATATACCATGTTATCATGTCCATAGTTTAAACTTATGTAAATTGCACCTACCTCAACCAAATGTGTGGAAAAATATAATCTTTGATGTTGTGGGTATAAAGTCCAAGCCCTAGGATGCAAATGCACGCTCCCAATCCAAGCCCTAACTCTCAAATGACTTGATTGATGTTGGTAACGGAGGTCCCAACTCCAAATCACCACCAAAACTCCCCAATATGCATGAATAAACCCATAAATGTAAGAATGAGATGATAAACCAAAAGAAATTACAAACCCTAACTCTAAAATATGAGAAAATACCTTTAAAAATGAAAAAGAGTTGGTGAGGATGACAATCCATGCCAACACCCATGAAATCCAAGCTCAAATCACCATGAGCAAGCTTCAAGCTCCACCAAGAGGTTGGAGAAGATGAATCCAACCATAATAATGCATTCCCATGCACCAAAGAGAGAGAGAAAAAAAAACAAACCAAATCCACAACCATACGCACGTAGATCGGGCCGAAATACGCTAGATCCGAGCTTGCCGACGTCAGATCGAGGTTACCGTGCTCCGGCGAGCCACCGTCGAGCCTCTGCCCCTTTTTCTCCTTTTCTCCTTCTCTCTCTCTCTCTCTCTCTCTCCATGCCCAAAAAGACCAGATCTGGTCTAAAAATCGTGGGGGATGGGTTTTTATAAGGGGTGAAGGGCATTTGCGTAATTTGACGCAAAAAAATTGCAAAAACCGCGGTGCACGATCGATCGTGGTCTGAGGGCACGATCGATCGTGAAAAACAGAAGCAAAAATGCATCTCCGAGGCACCTACGATCGATCGTCCTCAAGGCACGATTGATCGTCCCTGAGCCAGGATCGATCGTTCCCAGGCCAGGATCGATCGTTTCTTGCTGAAAATGCCCAGTAACTCAGGCAAATGTGTATAAACCCACACAGTACACACCACTGCCTTATTTTCATTAAAAACATTTAAGTAATCTTCTCCATTCTTTCCTTCTTCCTTTTATTTTAAGTTATTTAATGAAAATAAGCAAATAACCCTCTATTTGAATCCAAATAAAATATCAAAAAAATGAAATACCCAATATATCAAAATCCCATTTTCAAGTTTTAGTACAAAATTCGTCTCCCTGACAGATTTTTCTAAAACAAGCATGCGTGGAACCCAATCCAAATATGCTAATAAAATCCCATAAAATCACCAATGTCTTATAATATTATAAACCCCCATTACCGCAAAAAATTATCCTTTAAAACGAAGATTTACGAAAATTTACTTTTCCCCAACACTTAGCCAAATTTCAGCAACTTAAACCCTTAAGTTGCAAATAAGGCTAAATGCGCCCGAAGGATACTTGATACACAAAAACAAGCATCAAAACACATCTAACATCATAATATCATACACATGCATTACCCATGCATGAAGTCATTCGAAAAATCAAGGGATTAGCTACGTTAACCATAGATTAAACCCTTAATACCCTATTTAAAATTACGGGTATTACATACGTTGAGACACACCTATCAAATACCGCGGGACTAACGTTGCAATATAGCATCCCCCTTAATTTTCATTTGGAATTCCTTGAACATTTCATGGGTATACACACATTGGAACTATTCCTCAAACTGAAATTTTGAAATTAGTGGGATTGTGGACGAATAGGACCCTAAAATCAGCAATACTCTCCTTCTCGATCTTCTCCTTTAAAGCACAATCGTACTGTTCCAAAAATTGCTTAAGTGTTGTATGCGAGTTGATATATTTATCAAAGAAAGCATTATACTTTCGCTCCATTGGGTTGTTGATATCCCAACCTAGAATGGCTCCCTGATAAACATCGGTATCCACCTTTGCCGATTAATGTACAACGAGTGCAACCATTCATTCGAATTAAGGTTGAACATATCTAACAATCTCAGCCCATTCCCCCTTAAACACATTCACTGTAATGCTATCAGCATATTATACTCTTAGTGTTTTTTTTGTTAGCTTATACTCTTTAAACTCACACAACTTGTCTTTGATTTTTTTTATTATGTGCTATAAGCAAAAATGGTGACACTGTGTTTGGGAAGACCTCAGCAATCGCTGCTTAAATAGCCTTACATTGATTGGTGACAATCGTTTTTGGTGCGTGCTACGATACGTACTCTAACCAATATCTACAGGATAATATTACATAGTAAAAATTTGCTTACTTAAAAACAAAAACAACTATTACAGGAAGAATGTCGTTAACTTAATTACAATATAAGTAGTCTGGCTAATGCAACAAGATTTGTTGAACTTATTTACTTTCAAAATCTAGTTAAACTTATGATTCATATATTATAATCAAGTTATCTAGCTTATGAGTGTTAACGCAAAATTCAAACTTAATTAAGTTTAATTTTTATAAACTATAACAACTCTCTATGTGCTATGAACGTATTGATTGAAATTAAGTTATTTGATAATGACATACAACATATTTATTAAAATGTAACGTAGGTAATATGACATATTGAATTGAACAATAAAATTAGGCTAAACCAACAAAATGAAACACAAACCTGAACAGCCAAATGTAAGAATCTATAGTCTCGCATAACAACAAAATATAACCCAGTAGCACCGACTGGCCATAGTGATTAAGCCCGACGAATGGAGCAAATGACATAGTCGTATCTATTTGTTAAATACGTTGTGTCAAATAACACCACATTTGAGAATGATTCGTATGCCGCTTTAGAATGCGTGTTAGGCTAAAATAAGTTCCTCATCTGACCTTCACTGTCGATATTAATGACATGGAAAAAATTTGGATTCCTAGATTGCATCCGCTTGAAATATTAGCACACAGCTTTTGCATCTCCACCCCCTAGTCTTGTGTTCCTTGCTTTTACAATAAAATTTCTCGCATCCTTCTCCCCAAAAGACACTCTATCATAGCCCCCGTGCTTGATAATTTGGGCATAGTAGCTCTTAGGGAATGGAATCCCAGCCCGATTATTGAGTTCTAGTGCCCTTTTGGTTACAGAATCTATACTTCTATGCGAAGGTTGGTAACGAGACTTGGCAGGGCTGAAATCATGATTGTGAGCTAACAAAACTTTTGAAATTACAAAATCAGTCCCGCCTCTTACAACAATATTGATTTTTGCCTTACACTCCATTTTGATAGAAGGCTTAGGATTTAGGATATTACTTATTATAGGTTAGTGCTTGCCATTTCGAGAGCAAGTTATGGCAAAATGCTTTTGCGTTCCATCAGTGTCGCATTATACACTCATCTTTTTTATTTCAAATCCTTGACTCTTAGCAAAATTGCTATAGAATGTACGAACCTCATATTCGGAACAAAAAGACATGCCAATCTGTAGTTCTCCTCCCTTTTGAATCGTTTCCACAACACCTACCACCAATAGTTTCAGAAGCTTGTAATCATTCCACAAAGTCCGAATTGTCATCGCTGTCCATATCCTGGAGTGTAAAAAACACCGAATTGACTCTTCTCAAACATTTAGATAAATTCAACCTTCCCATTGACACAAAAAACAATAGCTACAAAATAAAAAATATTACAAGCATCTTTGTGAACTTACTAAATAAAAAAATAAGATGAATCAATTATACAACAACTATTATGTTCTCTACTTATAGATATTTAGTTATGTTCTCTACTTATAAAAATCAAAGTTGAACACTTACTTTGTTTTATAGGGACAAGATATCTAGTTACGTTATCTATTTATAGATATCTAGTTATGTTCTTTGCTCACCTGAACAAGTAAATTGAATGGTATTTACGCTCTGAAAGAAAAGAGCAACTAGATTTGAATACGCCTTGAATTTACACTCTCTTCATTCGTGTATACAACTAAGAAAACCAAAAATCACAAAAGACAGTGCACTAGAAGATATCTAGTTATGTTCTTTGCTCACCTGAACAAGTAAATTGAATGGTATTTACGTTCTAAAAGAACAGAGCAACTAGATTTGAATACACCTTGAATTTACGCTCTCTTCATTTGTGTATGCACCTAAGATAACCAAAAATCATAAAAGATAGTGCTATGGAAGATATTTAGTTTTCTTCACTATAACTAGATATCTAGTTATGATCTTTGCTCAAATAAACAAGTAAATCGAATAGTATTTACACTCTGAAAAACAGAGCAGCTAGATTTGAAAATACCTTGAATTTATACTCTCTTCATTCGTGTATGCAACCGAAATAACCAAAAATCGTAAATTACAATGCATTGGATTTGTGTATGCAATGACAAACATACGAGTTGTAAATAACCTAACCAAAAAAAAAAGAAGAATTATAAAACTAACCTGGACTAAAAGAGTGGTTGCAATATTCTCAACAAAGCCCTTCAAAAATATGTGAATAAGCCGGCAAAAAAAACAGAGTACGTTTCTATGGAGATACACTGAAATGGGTAATAAACCCTTTTTTTGAAGTGGGATCAGAAAATCCAATCAGGCCACCATTTGCGTAGCGACATGGGAATAAATCCCTAGAATGTCAGAACAGGCCGCGTTATGATGAATAAATTCCTAGAATGTCGTTAGCAATTGTGATTAGCAAATCAGATCACAATCTAAATGGGCGTTGGCTTTTTTCTTTTGAACCAGATGTTCCCTTCCTAACGTCTCACATTCGTCTCACGATTTCATCTCCCGATCTCATCCCAATTAGCATTTTCCATTTGAAAACGAGCCACTGCTCGAATAACATGTTCAATATTAAATGTTGACTTTTTTAATATTGAAAATTAGCCACTTCACTTTCACTTAAGTTCTATTTCCCTACCCTCCAATCCCCAAGAAATATATATAGCATTGTTAAAAGCTAAGGGAAGAAATTGCCAAAGGTAACTAATAGGGAAAATATATATATATATATAGAACAAGAAATCTCTAATATGATGAGCATCAAGCAACCAATTTGATTATCAATCTACATATCCTCTAGAAATACAAGGTAAAAATGCAGAAAATGCATTTGCAAATGCAAAAAATGCAGAAACTGCATAAATACAAGGTAAAAGCCCAATTTGCATCCAGCACTGGCCCAAAATGGTTAAATTTCTCTCTCTCTCTCTCTCTCTCTCTCTCTCTCGCTCATTCCCAAAATCTAGGGTTTTCACATTTCTACAAAAATATTCCAAGATTTATAGGGTTTATTTTGTTCAAAAAAAAAAAGAAAAAAAACAATGAAACCCCACATCTACTAGATTCAAGGCATAATCCAAATATGAAAAAAAAAAACAATGAAACCCCAGTTTGCGATAGTTTGTTTTGTGTGTGTGTGTGAAAGAGAGAGAGAGAAAGAGAGAGAACAAAGGCATACCTTAGCCTTGGGGAGGCGAGGAGAGCAAAGGAGATTAGAGCGGAACCTTGTTCGTTGAGCTTCTCTACCTACGTTTTTGTGAGAAAATTGGAACGCCCAATGGGATAGCGAGTGAGAATAAGCTCGCTATATATGGCGAGCAAATATAGCGGAAGCCAAATTAGTGAGCGCTATAGCGAGTCCGTTGGAGCCCGTTTCCTACCATCTGGCTTGCTACTTTAGCCAAAAGTGTGTTTAGCGAGTGTGGTTAGAGAATGGAGATGCTCTTTATATCAGTTTAAAAGGTATAATTTATTACTATTTTTATCCCTTTGTAAATTTACTATGATAACCTTATTCTCTTTCTCTCTTGTCAAACCCAAATCCTAATCCCAACAATCATTTCTTTCCTTTCCAATGAAGTTTGCCGTTAGCAAGTACCATCTCATAAACACACAAACACAAACATACAAGCATAACATATTTTGGTTCGCACACCTCCTTTTTTTTTTTCTTCAATGAAGAGGTAAAAATTTAATTTAATTTTTTTTAAAAAAAAATGTGAAGAAGGATGTGCCATGGCATGGCACTCACACCACAATAGCGACAAATGGCTCTTATTTTCTTGCACCGTGGCTGATGCCACCATGGTAGACAACCCAAGTGGGTTTGTTGGGCCTGTTAGAAGAAGCTTCTACTTCAAAAAGAAGAAAGTTGTTTTGAGTGAAAAATTTTGGAAGTTACTTATAAAAGTTGAGGTAGCATTTTTTTTTTCTTTTTTGGCCAAACGATAGGAGAAACACACATCCACACATGCACCTATGCGGAGTTGAAACCAAGACCTCCACAAACCTTGCACCTCTATTGGGATGGGACATGTCATTAGACCCAAGGGTCATTGGCAAAGTTGAGGTAGCAGTTAAGGCAGTAAGAAATTCTTGCTATCTCAACTTTTAGAAGTAACTATCAAAATTTTGCACTACAAAATATTGCAAAAAATTTTCATTTCTTTACTTTTAAGAGTAAAATGCAAAATGTAAAACTTATTCAATGGGGCCTGAGATGGTGTATTTTGATTGGTTGAAGTTTCCAAAAGGTTAGGGTAGGGAAGGGGTTCGATTTTTTAGCATAGGAAAGAAAAAGAAAAAGAAAAAGAAGTACAACCATGGTTTCAGTGGGAATTGTCGTTGGTTGTGGACAAGGAGAGAGAAAAGTTTTGGGTTTAGGGTAGGGGTGTTAGTGGTTCGGTTTTATGGTAGATTTCAAACCAAACCATTATATTTCAATTTTGTTCTTATCAAACCAAAACCAAACCATAGTATAAAAAAACTAAACCAAAAAATTTTAGTTTGGTTCGGTTCGGTTTCTGTTTTAACCTATCAAGTAGCAACAAATCATCATGGATAATTGTTTACCTTTAACAAAATGGAAAAAATGACAATCCAAACTCCAAATAAAAACAGTTTTAATAAAAGCATTACATTAGCAATTAAAAATATCATTAAACATTGTATCAAAATGGAAACAGAGAGTGAGAAGTTGAGAGCAATATAGCAAACTTTAGTTTGACTATTAACTCAGTAAGTTTTGTATTCCTACTATGGTACTACCTATTTTACCCTTATTTGAATAAGAAATTTACAAACTAAACTTTAATATATAATATATATAATTATAATTATATATTATATTTTTTGGTTTTTTCGATTTTTGGTTTGGTTTGGTTTTTTAAAAATGAAAACCAAAACCAAACCACCTTAATTCGGTTTTCTAAAATTAGAACCAAAACCAAACCTAAGGAAAGAAAAACTAAACCAAACTGGCTGGTTTGGTTTGGTTGGTTCAGTTTGGTTCTTGGTTTTAACCTAAATTATGAACACCCCTAGTTTGGGGTAGTTTGGACTTTGGATATTGTGTGGGTTTAAATAGAAAAAAAAACATGAAAACTTCAAATTTTATTATGTGCATGTAGAGAGAAATGAGGGTTAGAAAGCATGTCTTGGGATGTCAATAGAGTCAACCCAATTTAATATCAGTGGCATTTATTAACACCTTAGGACTTGTTTTCTATCCCCACTTATTTTAAATTTATCAAGAGTTTATGAAAAATGTAAAAAAATTTCATGAAAATTGGCTATGCAGCCCTTTATAAAATATCATTTTGAACAACTTTGCAGAAGAAAGTATTTTCAAAATCAATAGTTTAAATAAACTTTTTGACCATTTATAATATTTGTTTAAATAAAGATAAGATAAGTATTTTATTATGTGCATGTAGAGAGAAATGAGGGTTAGAAAGCATGTCTTGGGATGTCAATAGAGTCAACCCAATTTAATATCAGTGGCATTTATTAACACCTTAGGACTTGTTTTCTATCCCCACTTATTTTAAATTTATCAAGAGTTTATGAAAAATGTAAAAAAATTTCATGAAAATTGGCTATGCAGCCCTTTATAAAATATCATTTTGAACAACTTTGTAGAATAAAGTATTTTCAAAATCAATAGTTCAAATAAACTTTTTGACCATTTATAATATTTGTTTAAATAAAGATAAGATAAGTCTTGGGGTCCATAGCCGCCCCATTTAATGGGAATGGCTATTGCAACCCCCCATTCCTCTAAGCCCACCCCCCAGCCTTTAGTTTTAAAGGTTTTATGCAAAATATAAAAAGTTTTTATGAAAACTGGCCATGATGTCCACTAGAAAACATCATTTTGAACAACTTTGCAGGAGAAAGTTTTTCCAAAATTTATCGTTTAGGTAGACTTTTTGGTAAAAAATGAAATAAATGCTATAAATGGTTAAAAAGTATATCTAAACGATAGATTTTGGAAAAACTTTCTTTTACAAAGTTGTTCAAAATGATGTTTTCTAGTAGACACCATGGCCGGTTTTCATAAAAACTTTTTATATTTTGCATAAAATCTTAAAAACCTAAATGATGGGGGGTGGGCTTATAGGAATGGGGGGTTGCAATAGCTGTTCCCCCATTTAATACCTGATACGTTGGCCATCGGCCCACATAAGATACCGGGGTGGAGGCCATGGGCCCGAGGTCCTGGGCCTGGGCCTGGGACATCTGTAAAGAGCGACGTTTCGAGCGAGATTGCCCGTCTGCACTCAAATTCCTTTCACAGTCACACACCATAATTGCAAAATCCCTTCTCCCCCTCCTCTTCTTCTTCTTCTCAAAACTATGAAAAGATCCCAACCATTAGTCCGTCAACTCGCCCTCATCCAACGACCCCAAAATCGCCAATTCTCTACCCTACCCCAAGCCCCACAATCTTCTTCTTCTTCTTCTTCTTCTTCACGGACTCTATTTACTGAATCGAATTCTAACTCTGATCACTACCCAAACCCCATTTTCCGATCTCTCCTCAAATGGGTTTCAGGAATTGGTGTGGGTTCAAGCCTAGGGTTTTGTATTGGTCTTCTTCTTCTACTCCTACTTCTGAGTCTGCTTCTGCTTCTTTTAACAAGTCATTCTTATCTTTTGCTGACTGGTCAACGGCCACTACAGAAGTTAATGTGGATCGTCATCAGCCTCAGGAAAGCCCCAAGTTTCTATTTGGAGGTATCTTTCATTATATATTAATATATCTTTAATACTATGCTTTATGCTTTTATGTATATTTGACTATTTGTGTTTCAAGTTCTATGTGTATATGTGGGATTAGAGTATTGGGTAGTGTTGAGGCATTTGGTTGCTAGGCTTGGAATCTATTTGAGGTGTCTGCAATGGTGAATTCAAGACAAAATGAACTGTGATAGGGCTGTTGGAGACAGAAATGTCTATAATTTTGAAATATTTTGTTGTAGGAATTTATTGGCATATAGCTTGGGGCTGTGATAGTGAAGGCATTATAGTTAATATTAAATTGGGTCAAAAGCTTGGAGAACTCTCTCTTTGATTTGATCATTAGGGTTTTAAAATCTGCTTTTAGTTTTGCATTTATATTTGTTTAAAAGGGGATATAATAATTTTATGACATAATTTACCCACTGGTGAGAGTTTTGTAATTCAGGTTCCAACCATGTTGGCAATCAGAACGAAGTGATATTTCGATATGGAGAATATCAGTGATATATCATCGATATTTCACTATATTGTTGACTTCTGTTATGAGAGATGACCTTTTTTATAAAAAAAAATTCCAATTGGAAAAAAAGGTATTTCAAGAAATTTTTTTATATTGTTGATATCAATGATATTATATTGCTATTATCATTATTCTCCTTGAAATCTGTTAATATCTTGGCGATAAATCAACAATATATCGATAAAGCTTCAAAGAAGAAGAAGAAGATCACTCCCATACAGCATACAACACACGTAATACATCATACATGACATAATGACATCTCTCCCTATCTTCTTTCTTTTCTTACCCTTTTCTGTTGCCACTAGTGCTGCTCCACTGCATCTAAGGTCATATCTTTCTTAGTTTCTTCCTTTCTTACTGGAGCTCTCTCCCTTATCCCATGTCGTACTCGTACCATGTAGCGTGTAGCTTTAAGTTGATGTTTGTAGATAATAAAAATAATGTTTTATTGAAGGGAGATACAATTTGCTCTCCAAAGAAAGCATCCCACACTCCTCACTCTAACACTTGAGGAGTGTGGAAGGCCTTTTTTGGAGTGCTGATAGTATTTCCCTTTTTAAACCGTTATCCTATGTTAATTGGTTTTTATTTATTTCTTTGGTAATTTGAATTGGGATAAAATTCCAAAAATCAATCATGGTTTGGCCTCCCTGGATTAATATCTCTCTCTGCCACTGGTTTGGCTTGGTTTTAGAAAATATGTTCAAACATTGTGAAAATTGATGGCATCATTGCACTCCTTTATATCAAGTCATTTAGGATGACATCTGATGGTTATGATTTGATGAATTGTCACTATTAGCTAAGTTATATTATTTACTTGTGTAAGTGACTATGAACGTCGAATGATATCTGGTCATGGTCAATGTGAAATTCAAATTCATTTTTTAAATTGTCTATTCTAATTAGAATACTCTATTCATTTTTACTGGTATTTTTGTCATTGCAGATGGATATAGGAGAAAGGTTTTCTTTAACTATGAGAAACGCATAAGAATGCGAAGTCCTCCTGAGAAGGTATTATTCGTTTGTTATTATTATTATTATTATTATTTTTTATTTTTTATTTTTTGTTTTTTGAGAGGAGGGGTTCACAGGTATTCATAGCATGATCATGCACTTACGTTGCATTTTTTTTTTTTTACATGCTCATGGAATATGTATTTTTCATGTACCTTTTATTATAGCTCAGTTATTATAGCAGTTATGTAAAGGAGTAACACACACACACACACACACATGATCATTTCTAGGACTTGTTATTTATAATTTTTCCATGACGTACCATGTGGTAAGGTGTCATAATTTATCACTTATTTTGAAATTTGTTTCACCAAATATCTTAAATTTTTTGGTTGGATTTTTTGAACACAGTTAATGGGGCCAAGTTCTGTACTAGATTTAAAAATTGTTTAGACAATTTTAAAATAAAATTTCCTTGGTGTGGTCCCATTGCCCCAAACATTGCAAAATTGGCTTTGGTTTTGGGTTCTAAAGTTGTTGCTCTCATGTCTTAACTACTTTGGTTAATTATTTGGGTGATTGGGTCCATTTAAAGCAAGGTCAGTTTGGGACCCAAAACAGCTATTCCACACACACCTTGGGAAGATGTTAGCATAATTTCATCCTAGGTTTGCCCAAAACAGTTAGGGGACGTGGTTCTATTTTAGTCCTTGCGGATAGGTTTTCCAAAATGGCCCATTTCATTCCATGTAGTAAGACTGCAGATGCTTCACATGTGGCCAAGGCGTTCTTTAAGGAAATTGGACGCTTCCATGTGTTGCCAACTTCCATCGTATATGATCGGGATGTTGAGTTCATTAGTTATTTTGGGAAGACTGTTATATGAACTTTTTGGGACACAAATTTTTTTTCTGCATTTTACCCTTGGACTGATGGATAGACTAGGTTGTTGATAGGAGTCTTGGGGATTCGTATAGGTGTCTTGTAGGGGAGTGACCAGGGAATTGGGACTTAATTTTGCCTACTGCAGAGTTTGCTTATAATGGTTCAGCCAATTGTACTACTGTTTGAGTCCTTTTCAAAATTTACATAGATTTTCCCCTCACCAGCCCATTGATCTTGTACCTTTGCCTCTTGATTTTCACCCCTTACTCTCTGTTGATTCCTTTGCCCAATATTTTAGTGATCTTCATGCTGATATAGTAAAATTGTATTGAGTAATGAGAATTATAAACTTGCTACTGCTGTTCACAGTAGGAAACAAGAATTCAATGAAGGGCATTATGTCATGTTTCATGTGCGCCCTAAGCACTATCCTAAACATTCCTACAAGAAATTACATGCCAAGCCAATAGACCTTTTCGTATCCTTTGTAAATTGGGACCTAATGCATATTTTTACTTAACTTCCCATCTCATATGATTATTAGTTCAGTTTTCAATGTAGAGGACTTATTTCCTTAGTGCGGCACCTTTGAGTCTCTTACATTACCTGATATTTCTACAAGTGGAGCCACTTTTTCCTTTAGTGCAGCAGTAGTGGGGGTTCTTCCAAGCCTTCCAAATCAGAGCTTCGATTAGATTTTGGATTTATTAGAGGATCAGAGTATCAGGTTGTTCTTTCTCATGGCAGAGGTTACATCGCTAACTAGTTTGTTGAAGAGATCACCCAAATAATGAGGCTACACGGATTATTGAGTATGAGTTTCGTCACCTTGATCCTGATCTTCTTGAGGAGTACCATTGCTGTATATTTCTGGAGAGTTCTTCTCAATCGGGGGAAATTATGGGTATCAGGATGGATTTCGGCAGAGGATTCATGTGCCACCATGTTTACACCAATTTTATGTGAGGCCGTAGGGCTTAGTTTTATTCATTTTTAGTTTTAGTAGTATTTTCTTTATTTATATTTTATTAGTGCTTTCCATTTTTTACTTTCCAAGTTTGTCTAGAGGGTTGTAGCCTATATAAAGGCATGAGAGTTTATTTTTCAAGCAGACTTGAATGAATAAAATAATAGAAATTTTTCTACCTCTTTCTTCTCTCTCTATCTCTCAAGGTTTACATCAACCTGTTTATCTAGAGGTGTGATGCACATTCGTTGAGTATTCATCACAATGTCTTAGGGATGAATAGGACTTGGTGGAAGTGTGGAACAGAGTTTGGGGAAGAGGACTAGGCTTAGGTACATTTGAATGGTTTTAGGTGTAGTCCAGCTCAAAAACAAAAATAAGTGTTGAAACTCAAACAAGATTAAGGAAAGAAAAATAAGAGAAGCCTAGGCAATCACACCTAGCGTCTCCTAAGCGGCTAAGCATTCACAACTAGGGAATAAGGTAATCATTTCTCCTGGGAAGATTTTCGAATCTTCTATGGATTATTCCTTGCCTTCAACGGGAGATTTCAAAACTGTTTTTGAAGACTGGAAGCTAGAGAATAATGAATCCTGGGCTTTGAATAGCATAAATAAAAGAAGCCTAAACAGATACCTGAACCTTAGCTAGTTCACTACTACAGTGGCGTGAAAAGTAACTAGCTATAGTAGCATGAGTGTTTGCATAGACACAGATACAAGGCACACAGTCGACATGGTGCAGACGTGCCAATATAGAAAGTTCTTTAAAAGTAGGACATGAAAATGTGTATATATATGTATATATGTATACATGTATCATTATTAAACTCTGTTTCGAATGAACTTGAATTTCTCTTTCAATGTGTTCACTACCTTTCTCGGCCTTTTGGCTAAGAACACGTGTCTAAGGAGTGCCCTCATCGTGTTTGTGAGTGGGTGTATTAGTCTTACAGTTTAAACTTATCACTCTATTACTCTGAACATAGCCTTTTCATGATCATCTGTTAGTCTTCCTTTTATCCTTTGAGGTTTATACTATCTATCCTTAGTTTGCCTTTATGTAAGAGAAAGAATTATCGATGATATTCTTAACTAACATGGCCACTGTGAGGCATAGCAAGGACACAGTCAAGGTGGGTCAGATATGTAAGGAGTGTTGGTGCCTAACATACACTTCTTTGAGGTGAACATGGCTCTTCTTTAAAGTGTTCGTGCTACTTAGGTGAATGGTAGTGCTAGCTTGACTTTATTTGTAAAATTATAAATTAAAGAAGTCACAAACATAAAACTTAAAACAAAGCATCTAGAGGACCTATTAAGATGCTTGAAAAAATTTAAGTGGCTGGGAGGCCTACTAAGTGCCCCCCCCCCCCCCCCCCCCCCAAAAAAAAAAAACATTATTTTGACAAATTGACACTCCCTATGTGGGCCTTGAAATCAAGGCCCATGATTTTCTCTTGTGCATTATTGCTTCTGCCATTGATCCCCATTAGTTAGTATGTCATGCATTTATACTAGATAGATGTATAGTTATTATCTTGGTGTTTTGAAACTTGTATGCATATTAATTTCCAGTGCATGGTTTGTGCTTCTAAAATTTTGGGATCTATTCTATTTTTATTCAGGAATGATTTTTTCATGAATATTCACCACATTGTCAATGTCTGACACTATGTTGTCCTCAAAGGTTTTTGAATACTTTGCATCTTTTCGGCCATCAGAGGGAGAAATACTTATGACACCAGCAGATCTAATGAGGGCAGTTGTTCCTGTCTTTCCTCCATCTGAATCGAACCTTATTAGAGATGGATATCTGAGAGGGGAAAGAAAACCTGGCGAGTTGTATTGTGCTCCTTCAGAATTTTTCTTGCTTTTTGATATTAACAATGATGGACTTATATCCTTCAAAGAGTGAGATGCCAATATATTATAATTGTTTTTTCTTTCGCCCTACACATATTTTTTTACTTCCGCTGTCCCACAATGTTTGAGAACTTTGACAAAACGCATATGTTAAGGATATGCAATGCATTGACATCATTTTATTTGTTTAGTTTTATCTTTCCAATATTACTCTTTTGATGAAATTATTGCATTGACACCTTAGTTATTTTTAAATTGTAATTTCTAATATAGCAAAGGGTATTTTGAAAAAGTAAAAAAACAAAAATTTCATGCCTTGACTGTGCACAATGTACAAACACGGAACATTGCAGATCAGCCTAAAATGAGAAGGTGCTCAAACATTTTGGGACGGAGGGAGTGTATAAACATAACTTGAGTTTTTTTTTTTTTTTTTTAATGAATTTTAATTTCTTAATCAAATATTCAGTTTGTGCATGATAATTTTTTTATTTCTGGAGAATTAAGATCTGATTATTATTTTTGTAACAGGTATATCTTTTTTGTTACGCTACTCAGCATCCCAGAATCAAGATTTTCAGTGGCATTCAAAATGTTTGACATTGACAATAGTGGGTTGGTATATATGCAGGCTTTGCATAATGAAACAGTTAACCATTTTCACATTTTAGAAATATTATTGGAGGCCTCATCTTTAATCTTTTAAAAAATTTTTTTTTTTTTTCCTGTCAGTGGAATATAGTGCACTTGATAGATTTAACTTCTCATGGTAGTCTATCTTTGTTTTTTTTTGTTGGTTACAATTTTCTCGTGTTATACACTTTTATTATAATTGGTTTTAATCGTTTCCTTACTCCTAAGCATGGTAGAATGATTTATTATAAGCATATTTGCTACCGACTTTGCTTAATCAAATCCTTTTTTTTAATAACAATATTTTTATAAAGTATACGGATAGCCCAAGTGCCAAGTGGCACATACAAACGTAGTATTGTGAAACTTTACCAGACCCATAATTATTTCCATAGGATATGAACAATTTCAAAAAATTCTGTTATTTTTTTGTTCCTTTGACATAGAGTACACAGCAAGCTCAGCATTTTAATGCAGTTAGAAAATGCATTAGATTATGTACCTTGCAATTGTTTCCCCTTGATAAACCCTCCCCCCCTCATCCTTCACCAATTTCTTTGAAATTACTCCAAAGGATTCTGAGGCCACTTCTTTCCATACACAGTACTTATAATAATATGTGAAACTGTGGCAAACCAGCATTTTTTTGTCTTAAACTTTGTTGCCATATCATGGAATGCAATTGCAAGTTCAACAAAGCAAAATGGGAAAGGTACAAAAATAACATAGAATATTCGTTGTTCGATATTTAGAGAAATCAAATGAATATAATTCATGTACTAGAAGTCATGTCCAAAACATATAATATATATATATATATATATATATATATATATATATAGGGGAGGGATCTATTTACAGCCAGTGTAAAAATTTTTACTCTTATAACCTTCAATATTTTTTTGTGGAAATAATATTTCATCAATCCAACCGTTGGATTAGGTTCTCTATTCATGCACGACATACATACCGAATTTCAAGTGAAGAGGATATTGGAAAGCGTTTGATCCGTAAACTTACATGTTTTTTTATAAATAAAACTATAATTTTTACATTTCTTTTTATAAAAAAAAACTATAATTTGGGGCACTTTATGAATGACATAGCTCCTAATGTCCTATTCACTTAAAATTCGGTATGCATGACGTACACGAATGGAGAACGTAATCCAACGGTTGGATTGACGAAATATTATTCCCAGAAAAGGATATTGAGGGATGTAAGTAAAAAGTTTTACACCGGGTGTAAACGGATCTCTCCTATATATATACATAGATATATAGATATAGTAGGACTAACAAATCTTGTCTCATAATGCACTAGCTTGCAAATTGTAAGAAGAATCTCATCAAGCTTGGACAAAGAAGCATAGTAAAGGAAAGCCTAGTTGATCAAAAAGGTTTGATTTGAAAGCCTAAATTTTGGACAACAAATATATTAAAATTCACTATACCCATACTTTGAGTGAAACAAAAACACATTTTAGTTCTCTCATTTTGTTTTCTTCCCACTCTTTCTCTCTCCTAGGGCAACTATTGTAGAGCAATAGGACTAAATGGCTAGTTTGTAATTTTGCTGTCATTCTTCTTCTTCTTCTTCTTTTATTTTTATTTTTATTTTTAATTTTTAATTTTTATGAATGATGAACATGTTTGATGTTTATGGATGTGTTCTTTGAATATTTATTCTTGCATATTAATTGATTTTGTAGTTGTTTTATACCTTTTATTATAATTATTATTATTATTATTATTATTTACGTTTATTATTGATGTTTTACGCCAAATATTAATATTAATATATTTATTTATTAACGTATCTCACCGTATCATATCCTACATTGTTTTAGAATTGCTGAATCGGCGTATCCGTATCGTATATATATCCGTGCTTTATAGCATAGAACACACAATAGATTCAGATAGGATTGACGTGCAGTGCTCAAATGGATTTAGAAATGGTGCAACAGGGATAGAGTGGTTGGGTAGCGCTTGAATAGGGATGGACAGGACCTGGTAGGGTGCAACCATGCCTGAAATAGGTCTGGGATGCTTCAAATAGGGCTGACAGGATCTTAGAAGATCATGGCAGCTGTGGGTGTAATCCCAAGGATGGATGCCATAATCCCTTGGTGAGTTATAGGGTTAAGGTTCTGCTTAGTTTCATGTTTGTGGTTAGGGTTAGGGTTAGGTTTGTGACGCTGATATAAAGAAGAGAGAATATAATTGAAAGGGATGGAATAATTTGAAGTGAATGAGATGCCTTAATTGAGGTAACCTCCCTTTATTTACAATGATAAGGAATGAGGATAAATTACAACAATACCACTATTGAACTATTATATTTTTCGATAAACCCTACTTCTAGTCCCTAAACCCTACCATCAAACCAATACATGACAGACACCATGCCTGGATGGAATGAAAGTTACCAATCTTGCTTGTTTAGAACAGCTTATATCTATTTAACTTTTGAAGTTCAGTATAGTTTTCAGTTTGGATTTATTTACATAACTTTTTAGAATGCTTGTCTTTCTTCTTCTTCTTTCTGGCATTCTGATAAGTTGACTGTTTATATCCATATATAGAGAGATTGATAGAGATGAATTCAAGAAAGTGATGGCTTTGATGCGGGCTCAGAACCGACAAGGGGCTCAACATAGGGATGGACTGCGAGTTGGGTTGAAAGTTAGTGGCTCTGTAGAAAATGGAGGCCTGGTGGAGTACTTCTTTGGGAAAGATGGAAAGGCACGCCTTCAACATGATAAATTTGTCCAATTTATGAGAGATCTGCATGAGGAAGTATGGCGCACCCTCAGCAAATCTTTAACAGACACATTTCATCAATTATTGGTGTTGGCAGTTCTTATGTGTTCGATATTTCTTGATCCTTCAATTGGCAATATTGTTGTTATTACTACTATTATAATTACAATGAGCCTTTTTATCCTGCTCTTTTTTTCATGTGGATGATTTTATTGTTGTGGTAGCTTTTGGCACTATATTTGATGACAGCATGTTTTTTGTCTATGGTCAACTAGGGTTCAGCCAACCTCAATTTTGGATTGAGTAACTAGCACTGGGAGTAAGCCAGAGGTAGGGGACTTAAAACCAAATAAAGACACAAAGACTATTTGGTAATTGTGGTTGCGGCTGCCCCTGAAAAGTGAACAACAGGAGTTAGGGCTTGGTTTTTGTATTATCTGATGCAGTATTGGTGAAGCTCTGTTTAGAAAACCTAGGGTTGTTGTTCTAGATGAGGATGTGAGTTAGAGAGAAATGATGCTTTTGTAGTAGAAGTAGTAGTAGTAGTAGTAGTAGTAGTAGTAATAAATCCTAACTATAGAATTACCCCATTTATTTTTTAGTAGTAATATGGAATGACGGAAATTCTAACTGTATGATAAACAGGACTACTGTAAAAATAATCATTATATGAGAAAACCATAAATTGCCTGTTTTATTATTTATAGCACGAACAATAGTTGCATTTTCATATACAATTGTACTTATCAATCTGCTAATGTACGTTTTCCCAGAGGAAGTAAATATGCTGATGCCAAGAAAATTAAATTAGATAGGAAAAAAATAAGGCAAACTCAGCAATCTTTGATTATCCAACACAAGTCGAGAGTTTCTTACTCTTACTCATGCCTGTGTGTCCTTGTATCATACAGTTCTCCGATAGTAGCATTGAATATAGTCCCCAACGAAGTGCAACCCAAAGCTTTAATGACCATCTGAAATGCTGTTGTGGATGCTGGCTTCATATAAACACTAGTGAAATAAATTTATGTGCTGTTCTTCATTTTTTTTTAAATAAAATTTTTATCACTGTTTTATATTTAAAATCATCAGAGATGTATAGAGGAATCTTAGATCACGTAAGTATACATATTTTTTGCATCACATTCATACTAATCTTGTTCATGCATCAAGTTTAATTAGACTAAGAAACTCAGAGTCCCCCCCCCCCCCCCCCGGCCGCGGGGCCCTCTCTCTTTTCCTTCTCTCTCACTGATGGAATGCTCAGAGTTCATGGTTGGTTCAGAATAGCTCAGTTTAGATCTATGCCCTCTTTCCTTCTCTTCCTTCTCTCTCACTTATGGAATGCTTAGAATGCATGGTTGGCTCAGAATAGCTCAGTTTAGATCTGTGCACTCGAGCTTTCCAAATTTAGTGTTGTTTTATTCCCCCATTTTATATTATGTGTGTGTGTAAAGTTCCATTAGATTTTTTTATGTTTTTTTCCTACTCTTCATGCAGGTGTAAAGACATCATCTTCTATATTATTTTATTTTGTAGATTCTGAAGTTGGAGTTTGCCCATTATGACTACAAGTCACAAGGAACCATATCAGCAAAGGATTTCGCCTTGTCTATGGTTGCTTCTGCCGACATGAATCATTTGAACAGGTTGCTTGATCGGGTTGATGAATTGAATAACAAGCCACATCTTAGAGACATACATATTACATTTGAAGAATTCAAAAATTTTGCAGAGCTACGTAAAAGATTCCAGCCATTTTCCTTGGCTCTTTTTAGTTATGGGGAAGTGAATGGCCTGTTGACGAAGAAGGATTTCCAACGAGCTGCATCCCAAGTACGACACTCGCTTGTTCTCTTTTCCTAGTTCATGTATTTATTTTATGTTTTGTGACGAAGGGAATTTTCTTACATTCTAACAAAGTTGCTCAAATTTTGGATAAATTGCTGAATTATGAGCAACTTTTTTCATAAAGTTCAACTATAATGGGGAAATCTGAATGCATCGTTTGGATAAATTTCTGAATTATGAGTAACATTTTCTATGAAGTTCAAATATGATGGGGAACTCTGAATGCATAGTCACGCCGTACTTCATTAAAATGGGTATTGCAGTGGCTGCTAAATCAGACCACTTCACCATTCAGACAGGATGCTGTCTGCATAACCATGCATGCAGAGCTCCCATTGCATGATTATTGTAAATAATTCAATAGTCCATGATTTATAACATGAATTGCAAATTATTCTTGAACTATTCATCGAATTTCATTGTTGTTATGAATAATTCCAGATTTCCAGGTTGATGGCTTATGCTATTTTTGCTTTTAGCTTTTATTCTTTGCCCATTCATCCATTCTCGAACCACTTTTCATGCCACAATTTTCTGGACTGTGTTCCCAATAAATTTGAGTATCTGCCACACAATGATTTCTGAATACAAGATTTGTCACTTTGAATTTCTGTCTATTCAATATCAGGTATGTGGAGTTCCTCTCAATGAAAACGTGATTGAAATCATTTTCCATGTGTTTGACACGAACCATGATGGAACTTTAAGCTCAGATGAGTTTGTAAGAGTTTTGCAGAAACGAGAGAGGGACATTGCCCAACCTATGGAGGCAGGAATCTTCAGATTTTTATCTTGCTGTTCGAACTGTACGAATAAGTACTCTATTGGATGGTTGCTTTCTTAACCTATTTCTGAGTGCATGTGGGTCCTGAAGGTTACATGAAGCTGCTTCTGATATCTTAGAGATGAGAACCTGTTGTAACTACATAATAGCTAACTTGTTCTTAGACAGCTGACTTGCAGTTAAGAATCTTCTTTAGGAACGGCTTGAGATTTGAGGTATTTAACTTGAAGGCAAATCTTATGGTTCCTCTACATGTTACTTGTGTCTTGATACGGCTTGTAATCAGTGTATAATTATTGTGTACTTATGTGCAGATCATCTGCTTTTCTTCATCCGTTGTTGTTGTTGTCGTCGTTGTTGTCGTCACTAGTGTATGTGTAGATTTTATCAGTGACCTACATTACGGCTCTCCGGGAAATTGTACAGTTGGAATGCATATTTGTGCATACTCTGAGAAATTAAAATTTGTCGGAATTTTAAACAGTACTTGCTTTGTCTTGTGAAAGTAACTTGGTGTGGGATTTTTCCTATATATTCCATACTTCTAGTTGAGTCAATAGGAAAAAAGACTTCGTGGAAATGCCATGTAGGCTACTTATCTATGTTCTTTGTAAAATTACTTATTTCATATATATATTTATATAGTCATTTTTCTATAAGGTGCACAGGCAGGTTTGAGACGGGACAGCCCAATCCCAACCTTGCCCACGAAACTAAAAACTAATCCCCAACCTGACACAAGCCTACATCAAGGTGGAACGGGATAAGACTACATGAAGAGGCAGGCTGGGGCGGCTATCCCACCAGTGAAAACATTTGCAACGGTGAGCCACTTGTGTCCTAAGTGGCATTGTTTTACCAAACAACATACTTCTAACGTCAACAGTGTTGATGTAACTTACGTGTCTGATTTAATATAGTATATATCAAATGGTATTAGAAAAAGAAAAAAGAAAGCAACTGTGATAAAATGTAGCAAGTACCAATTTTGTGTGCCATATGTGGCATAGACCTACCGGTATTAAAATTCGCATGTCACATCAGTACACCAATGAAAATATTATTCTTAAAATGTTCCCGAAGTTATGATATTGGCAAGGCAATATACCACAACATGGGTGATTAGGTGGTGTCTAACATAGAGACATCCATTATGTATCCTATCTATTAGTGGGAGAAGAAAAACTTATACGAAATTATGAAATTGTTGATGTGGTGTGTTACAAGTCAATGAGAGAGGAGGAAAATAAAATTGTCAAACTATTTTTGGTTTTACGATCCTATTTTGCTTTTACTCTATTGACCCGTAACATTTGGAATGTAAACAAACCAAGTAGTGTGCTGTTAAAATTCAGCTAATTAAATTAATGAGTTAAAAAAATAAACGAATTTGAATGAACATCTTATCAAGTTGAGATTGAATAATATTTCTAATAAACTTTGAATGATATATGAATTCGACTTGTTTACTTCACAGGAGAATTTTAAGAAATTTTATATTCAACCAATCTTGAGTTTAACTAAAATAATTTGACTCATTTTATAATCTCTACTTACACTATGTGAGCGCGTCACAGTTACAGTTACGTGAAAGACTCACCTCCGTCGGTGGTAATAATCGCGTGAATCTAATAATTTTTTTTTTTTCTTAAAAAAAAAAAACGTGAAAACGCGTTAACCAAATGAAAGTCCGATGACAGATCCATCCTTTCAAGAATATTCCTTTCCTGTTCAGTGAGTGGGTTCCACTAAGATTTTATTACAGGTAGGATTTAGGATGCTTCCACCTTTCTAGGCGTTGACGAGTCATTGGTCCAACCCCCTTCAAGACGCGTGCACTACACGCTCCAATTGTAATTCTCCAGGACTCCATGCTGTAGCAAAATTAGAAGGGAAAATAAACGCAGGTCATCTGAAACAATTTAAAATGATTTCTTTAAATACTTCCCCAGTTCTTAAATAAAGTGATCTATTTTTTTTTTTAGAAATTTTAAAATTATTATCATATTTCAAAAGTCATTAGTTTTTTTTTATTTATTTTCTAAAATACTTTTAAAAAGATATTTTCTTTTTTCTAATGTTTTACACATTCGAGGGCAAAATTTAAATATCTAAACATATGCATTGATGTGAAAGCATTTAATAGGATTTTCTTTAAAAAAAAACGTGTTTTTTCAAAAGAAACGGCTAATTTGAAACGAAGGGAGTACTATTTTTCATGGTATAAAATACATAAAAAAGATATTTTTTTAAAAAAAACTACTATTTGTTATGGTGGGTAAAATTGGAATATTAAAACAATTTAGTGGATGTAAATGCTATTAAATGTATTTTCTTTATATTAAAAAAAAAAAAAAAAAACTATGTTCTTTCAAGGGAATAGTCATTGACGAATGAGGAACAAAGAGAACTTTTTATTTATTACGTGTTTGTTTTGTGAGAGCATGAGACTTGTACAAAGTAAAAATATTATTTTACAAAAAACATGTGTTGTGCCAATTGGGATAAAATGCTCGTGAGTCATGACTAATAGTAGCATTTTTTTTCAATGATTTTATAAACAAACAATTTGAGAAAGGAAATGACTACCACCAACACCTATTACTGTGAGCTCATGATGAAACTGATCCTTTTAACACTATACATATATCTATCAAAATTTAATATAAAAGCCTATTGAGATTTTTTCTTTTTTGCTAGGGTTATTCACTTACTAAAGTTCACAACTTTTAACTTCTAATTTAGGTTATGAGCATCACTTTTTGACTTTGGTTATCACATCTCATAAAAAGGGATAATAATCTATATCTATACTACCTATAAAAAGATGAATGTAAGAAAAACTTTTGATTGACTAATATACCCTTATTTTAATTTTTAAATACGCAACTACCCATCCTTCTGCATTTATAGGAAATATAGTAATATGGAAATTATAATTCTAAAACACATACCCTAATATATAAAACACAAATAGAAATTCAAAGGAAATGGAAATTATAATCCCTATATAATAAATAGAAATATATAGAAATATGGAAACTATAATTCTAAAACACATACTTTAATATATTCTAAAACACATACCTTAATTTATAAAATAGGAATTCAAAGAATCAAACACATACCTTAAATAATCCAATATATATATATATATATATATATATATATATATATATATATATATATATTAAAAAGATTACATAATTACAATTTCAAAGGTTTCATACCACGAACTTGGCCCGATTCAAATGTTCATCCTCAATGGACTCTCCTCTCTATCGTTACCAACTCCAAAAAGAGGTAAATAAGGGCACGGTTAACACTTCCTTTGAATGGTAGCTTGAGGCCTCTATTACTCTACGAGTAGTGTTTTCTATTGGTTAGCTGATTCCTAAAATAATAGGATGCATCTACGTCTTTGATTCTATCTGGTGACTATGATTGGGTTATGCCACATTGATAATACACATATGACACAATCCTATTCTCTTATTGTTTCCTAATCTAAATAAGCTCAACAATCTTAATCCTTTTTAAATTAGTATTTATTACGTATTCTAATTATTTAGTTGGGCTACTATTTTAGCGGGCCACTTTGCGCTTGGGTAGCCAAAAAGAGGAAAGCATCAAATAAAAACCCTTTCTTACTTCTTGTTTTTTTCCAAGTATATGGAGTTGATCTTGTATGATTTTTTTATTCTTTCATGCACCGATCTCACATATATATATATTTTTTGTGCTTAGTTTTGATGGATGATCATCATACATTTTTATTGATTCTTCATGTGTTGGTGTTAATGATTCAAAGACCAAACCATAACAAAATTTTCTATACTATAATACTAATGATTTTTTATAAATAAATTATTTTGATTTTGATTTTTTTTCCCCATATATATACACTTTTTGTGCTTAGTTTTGATGGATGATCATCATAAATTTTTATTGATTCTTCATATGTTAATGCTAATGCTAATGATTCAAAGACCAAACTATAACAAAATTTAATATAATATAACACTAATGATTTTTTATAAATAAATTATTTTTATTTTCATTTCAAAAAAAAAAAAAAACAATTCTCACAAAAAAAAATTCACATGCAACGCACGTGTGCTATCACTAGTTAGAGCTAAATATGTAGAGGCAGGGTCAAGTTTTGGTAACTTTCTTCCACATCAATTAAAGTTTAAAATAATTCCAAGAAAAATGATACTTGTTTTAATTTTTTTTTATTTTAAAAATTAAGCATTTCAGATGATGTAACAACATAACAAACACAAATTTAAATTTCAAAAATTAAAAGTTGAATAATTAAATCTAATATAAAATTACCACATCATTTGGGATATTAAATATTATTAAAAAAAGAAAGAAAGAAAGAAAGAAAGAAAAGATATATAGCATTGTTCATTTTGCTCTAATGCCAACGATGAATGACTAATCCATAAGAAGCTTCAATCATCCTCGAAAGAGATGCTGCGATTGGGATTGCCCTTCTTTTTGATTGGTCCACTGATCCACCTTGGTCTATTGAGCCTTTAACCAAGGAAGTTAGATCTCTTTTAAGTTCCTTTTTGTGTGGAATGTATGTTCTGTTCTTAGGTTTGCTAATAGAGTTGTTCATTCCCTTGCCTAGTGGGTAATTTTTTATTACCGTTTTGCCTCCATTCCCATTTCATCTCTCCCTCGTTGTGTGCTTTGTGCGGAGATGGATGATGAGAATGGCGTTGAAACTGTTTCTCTCTTTTCCTCAATATAATTCTTTTGATTAAAAAAAAAAAAAAAATACCTTCCTTTGTTGGGCTCAAACACTTTATTTGCTTTGTAACCCCTTTCCCCACTTCGGCACTTCCCACAGAAACCTAACGACAAAAATGAGAAGAGAGCTGCATCGTCTGTCCGAGCGTGATTGCACGCACTTCAATGGAGTGTTGGGGCGAGGATTCTACTGAGGCCCTTGGGGGCGGGGGAGCGTTGACGCCCTGCAAAGGACACCCTAGGCGCTGGCTTTCCTTACATGTATCTTTGCTCTTTTTCCTTCCGCAACCGAAAGACGCCATTAATCAGTACTACCTGTAATTCGTAGCGTAGCTCCCCAACTATATATAGAAATATATAAGAATTCGGCTTCTACGAATAAGTTTCCTTCTATGGATTTTATAATTCTTGCTGAGCACCAACGCAGAGTTGCAGAGGCTTTCATTTCAATTCCTCATTGAGCGAGAGTATATATATACACACACATACACATATACATATAGAGAGATTGAGACTTGTTTCTCTCTCGATCAGTGTCGCTAGATCCTGATTGAGAGAGATTTTGTCTGTTACTGTATTTGATATATATATATATATATATATTTTTTTTTTGATTGATTGAAATTTTTTTGAATTTAGGGTTTTGGGTTTGGGTTTTTCCATTTAATGATTGGATGTGTTTTGTGTGAGGAGGGTTTTGATTAGAAACATTATTGGAGTTTTTTGAGCTTTGATTTCTGTGTTTTTGTGCGTGTTTTTTTTTTTTTTCTTTTTTTGGTAACTATTGTATTAGTACCAATGGGAAAGCCTACTGGTAAGAGCAAGAAACAGGGGGGACCAAAACCCCGTGATGGAACAGCGAAACCAGCCAAACCCACCTCCGATCGAAGCCAGAAACCATTCGACGAAGACACGGCGATATTCATTACCATGTCCCGAGAACTCAAGGAAGAAGGCAACAGAGTCTTTCAAAAGCGCGACCACGAAGGCGCCATGTTGAAGTACGAAAAGGCCTTGAAACTCCTCCCCACAAACCACATCGACGTTGCGTATTTGCGCAGCAACATGGCCGCTTGCTATATGCAGATGGGTATCGGCGAATACCCACGAGCGATCAACGAGTGTAATTTAGCGCTCAAGGTAGCACCCAAATATAGCAAAGCGCTGTTGAAGCGGGCGAGGTGTTATGAGGCTTTGAATAGGTTGGATTTGGCTTTGAGGGATGTTAATTGTGTTCTAAGTATGGAGCCGAGCAATACTACCGCGTTGGAGATTGCAGAGAGGGTGAACGAGCTTGTGGAGAAGAAGGGTATAAAGATTGACGATAAAGAAATCGATTTGGGGACGGATTATAGCGATTCGCCTTCCTTTAAGGTGGTGAAAGAGAAGGAAGTGGTGAAGGAGAAGGCGCGGAAGAAGAAGAGTAACAAGGTTGAGGAGAAAAAGGTGGAGGATAAGGTGGTCGTGAAGGAGGAGAATGTTAGTGCTATTGTTAAGGAAGAAAAAGTGGTGACGAGGACGGTGAAATTGGTTTTCGGGGAGGACATTAGGGGGGCAGAGATGCCGGTGAATAGCAGTATTCGATTGGTCAGGGACATAGTTCGGGATCGATTTCCAAACTTGAAGGGCATTCTTGTGAAGTACAAGGACCGAGAGGGTGATTTGGTTACAATCACAACTACGGATGAGCTGAGGTTGGTTGAAGCGTCAGCTAATTCGCAGGGTTCTCTTAGATTGTATATTGCAGAAGTTAGTCCTGATCAAGAACCGGTGTACGAGGGAATGAACAACGAGGCTGGGGTGAATGAAAATCAGATGAAGAAAAGTAATGTTACTGAGAATGGTGATTTGAAGAAAGGCAGAGAAATTGAAAAGGGGTCGTGTTGTATTGATGATTGGATTGTACAGTTTGCGCGGCTGTTCAAGAACCATGTTGGGTTCAATTCTGATTCGTACTTGGACCTTCACGAGCTTGGGATGAAGCTATACTCAGAGGCAATGGAGGACACTGTTACCAATGAAGATGCCCAAGAACTTTTTGAAATTGCTGCAGAGAAATTTCAAGAGATGGCGGCTCTAGCGTTGTTTAATTGGGGAAATGTTCACATGTCCAGGGCGAGGAAGCAGGTGTGCATTTCGGAAGATGGTTCCAGGGAATCCGTACTTGCACAGATAAATACAGCATACGAGTGGGCACGGAAAGAATATATAAAGGCAGGAATGAGGTATGAAGAAGCTCTAAAAATCAAACCGGACTTCTACGAAGGTCTTCTTGCACTTGGGCAGCAGCAGTTTGAGCAAGCAAAGCTCTCTTGGTACTATGCAATTGGGAGCAAGGTTGATTTAGAATTGGGGCCTTCTTCCGAGGTTCTGCAGCTTTATAACAAGGCTGAGGACAGCATGGAGAGGGGCATGCAGATGTGGGAGGAGATGGAGGAGCAGCGTCTAAATGGGCTCTCCAAATTAGATAAATATAAAGCTCAGTTGCAGAAAATGGGTTTGGATGGCTTATTTAAAGATATATCTGCCGATGAAACTGCTGAGCAAGCTGCGAACATGAAATCGCAGATATACATCATATGGGGTACCTTGCTCTATGAGCGTTCTGTTGTGGAATTCAAGTTGGGGCTACCGGTCTGGGAAGAATGTTTGGAGGTCGCTGTTGAGAAGTTTGAACTTGCTGGAGCTTCTCCAACAGATATAGCGGTCATGATAAAGAACCATTGTTCCAATGGAACTGCACTGGAAGGTAAAATAAAATTACCTGCTGGCACAAAATGTTGCTCATTGTAGTAGTATTGTATTCTTATCCCTTTAAAAGGTTAGAATTAGAAATAATTGACCATTTTGCAATATTGCAGGTTTGGGTTTTAAAATTGATGAGATAGTACAGGCATGGAATGAGATGTACGATGCTAAAAGGTGGCAGATTGGTGTTCCATCTTTTAGACTAGAACCATTATTTCGTCGGCAGGTCTCAAAACTTCATTATATCTTGGAGCATGTTTGAGATTTTTAATTATGATTGGGCAATCTTTAGTGACGTTGAACGAAGGCGGAGTACCAGTGCTCCATTTTTTAGATGTTACGCTGTTGCCGACTAAGATAGGTAAGCCGACACATTTGATTTTGTTTTTATAGAGTTTTTCTTACTGGTGATATGCTGACATCGTATGATTGAAAAAAACATCAAACAATGACATGCTATACACTGACTTGCTTTAATTTATAACATTGACCAAGTATTAGACATAAATCTAAAAAGAAATGGATTGATTTATTAATTACAATTTTGAAATTTCTTTCTTTACCTGAATACATGGTTTCTAATATCTCACCATTGAATGACTTGAATGGGATTTGTGTGGTTGACTCCATAGTCAATATAGTGTGAAATACAACTAATTCCCCTAGATGCAATCGTGGTAATACACATATATCTTTAAAGATCTTAGTTAGGCTCACAATGCTGGAGTCATGGGGTTGCAGTTGGAATTGGGTTTTAGGGAAGTGCTCTCTAAAGATTGGATTGGAGTTGGCTAGGAGGTTTCTATGATATATCTAATTGAATTATGAAGATATGTGACTCTTTCGTTTTATTAAATTTAAACATATATTGCTTAGGATTATTAGTAATTGGTTAATAGTAGTTAATTGAATAACTCTGGGTAATGTAAAAGCAGTAATGTTAATAGTGAATTGAAATGTGATGATTGGACACTGATGGCAGCAGTGCTTTTTCAATATGTTTAAAGGGTTTGACAGAAACAGAAGCCAAAGTGTAGTTGATATGGTTTTTTTAGGTCATGGGACTGGAGCCAATGAAGTTGCTGATATGGTTTTTTGGCTTTTCTTTTTGCTTTAGGTAACGAGTAGGGATAGATCACCTACTAATTTAGTGTTCCCCTTTGGTTCTCCAGTTCTAAGCATGTGTTCCCTCTAGATTTGAGACTCAGGGCTGTTTGGCACTATTGTAGTGATTAGTCAAGTGCTTTTTTTATAAGAGCCAAATAGAGAAGAGATCATTATAAATAGGTTTGATGGTGCTTGATTATTGCGTACTTAAAAGAGTTTCTAGTTCAGGGAGCGCTTTATGTTTGTTTGGTGGTAATACTGGTTGAAGCATTTCCAACCTTAAATCTGACTGTAATGCCCTTTTTGAATTTAATAAAATTTGTTTGGTACGAAGAACAGATATATACTAAAATTAAAGGGTGGAAAAAGATATCTTGAATAAGGACACGATTCATTGTGGTGCATCATGGAATTTTCTGTTGCTCTATTTTCAGTCACAGTCCCTCTTTGCCTGCAATTTCCATCGTACTATTGTCATATCAAAATAAATATAGGGACAAATTGTTTCATCTGTAAAAGATTCATTACATGTAAAAACTCTTCCCCAGTAGGGAGGTTATAACATCTTTGGGTAAAAGCTACATCCGCCCAACTTTTGCTAGAAGAGCTTTATGTTCTTCTCCCTCTTCATGATGTTGCAGTTTTTGTGTTAGACGAAAGATTTGGAAACACACTTGACCAGCAAAAAAGTGCTTTTAGGCCATTGCACCACACCACCTAACAGGCTCAATGTTGCCTTTCAGGTAACATCTTGTATCTCTTATTTGGTTGGGAAATTAGGGACTGGGATGGTAATTCAAGCTTCTAATGGGATTTTTGCATTCTTCATTTTTCAGTACTATGTAGACATTAAGGAAAGGAAAGAAATAAGCATATTTTCAATTGTATTGGGTGGAGAGCTGCTGACAGCTATGCATTTCTGTGTTCAATGCTTAAGTCATGTTTGAATTTTATTTTATTTTTTGACAACGGTAAGTCATGTTTGAAATATTTACATGTCAGATAATTCAATTCTTGGGATTTGGGTTTGTTGATATGGCTTGGGTTATAAACTTATAATATGAATTATTATCAGTAACAAAGAGTCATGTGGTTTAGGTTAAGTTGGCTGTGTGAGGAGGAAGATAAAAGGGAGTAAAGGATGTTTCACCAGGCTGGGTGGTAAAATCTGAATACAGATCAAAGTTCGCTTGGCATAGTGGCAAGACCAGATATGGAGGACTTAAATAAGGTATCCCCCCACCCCATAAGGATGGGGAGGTCGGGGGTTCCCAAGACCCTATCTTTGAAAAAAATAAAAAATAAATAGGGTGGGAGGAACTATTCTGTGAGATAGGGTGCAGGCTTGGTGCTTCCCTCCCCAAGAAAAAAAATGTTGAAGGCTTTGGAGTGTGCATGACTGGTTTCAGAGGTTAGATAGAAGCTTGTACAAACTTGGGCCAATACTTTTGATATAAAGGAATTCACAAACTTAATTGTTGAAACCTATGCTCAGAACATCATATTCTTGGTTCTCTATGTTAACATTTAATTGATCCCAATGGCATGATTCTGAAAGACTCTTGTTATGGTTGATAGTCCATGGCAATGGAGTTTATGGTACCCTGAATGGATGAAATTGATGGTCAGGTTATTTGGCTAGTAGAGGGACTAAGTGGGACCATGAATGATCAATATTTGTTTTCCTCTTATGGGGCTCCATGAAAGTTGTATATTTCATATAATTCAGATAAGAAACAAAATGCTAGGCTTCCCCTACTCAATACTAAATTGAAATTTGGACCAAGAAAAACAGGGTCCATTTCTGGTAGTTTTGCTCTGCTTTAGTCCATTTTGTGGACCGCTTTTGTACCTTTTTCAAGATTTTGGCACTTGTGTTCTAATTTTCCGTGGTTAAACATCCTTAATATTATGTCTTGAAGAGGACTTGAACCTCCATGTGGGCATAAAACACTTGAATCCAGATAGCAAGGCCTACCTCTAACTATTTTTTATTTTTATTTGAACAAAAGATATATAATTATCTTAAAATTTCTTACCTTTTAATCAGATATAATTTTATAGTAGCTAATCCAAAATGGAATACTGGATTAACTTTTCACTGATATGTTCCATTCCTGTGGGAAAACCACACTGCTACTGAAACGAATATGACAACTATGGTCTCCAGCATCTGCTTAACACTGACCTTTTTGAACTTGCTATGTCTCTTACATTCTTTGCACAGAAATAAGGCCCAAAAAATGTCTTGATTTGAAATAGTGGGAAATGGCATGATTGTGTGACTTAATAGAAAATATAGGCATAGATAGAGCTGATTGATAGATGACAGTACATGATTTGTGGCCTATGATTGAAGATGTACTATGTTAGAAATATACCACATCCCACATTGGTTAATTATAAACATTGACATGGCTTCATATACCTGTTTGGGTCCTCCACTTATAAGCTTAGGCTTTTAAGTTAGAAACTTAACATGGTATCAGAGAATGTCGTTCTTGGGCCCATTATATTTGTGAGCCTGTCTTTGTTGTCCACGTGACAGACTCGTTTCTATCTTGTTAGGCTGCACGTGAGGGGAAGTGTTGGAAATATATCATATCCCACATTGGTTAATTATAAACATTGACATGGCTTCATATTAGGGGTGCAACTCGGTTCGAGCTCATCCAGGCCAAGGGTATATTTGGCTTGGACCAAATTAATTTGGGACCTCAAAAATTGGACCGGAAATTGTATTGGACCAAACTGGACCAGACCAACAAAAACGGTCCGGTTCTCGGTCTTTTTTGTTTGTTTGTTTGTTTTTGCTTTTTGTAAAAGGTAATAACTTTATTCAATAAGTATTATTATCTATTCAATAATACTTATATATGTAGTATAATATATTAATATAAACATATAATTATATATATAATCATATATATTTTTTATTTTTTGTATTTTATTTTTTGTAATTCGGGAATTTGGTCCGGGCCGGTTCTGAAACCCCCTAAACCGTGGACTGGACCGCATTCATCAATTCTTAAAATTGTGGCTTGAGAACCAGACCGATTGGTGTTTGGCCTGGACCAGACCCGACCGAATTGCTCGGAACGGTCTGGTTCTCAGGTCTACCTGAACCAAGTTGCAGTCCTACTTCATATACCTGTTTGGGCCCTCCACTTATAAGTTATAAGCTTAGGTTTTTAAGTTGAAAACTTAACATACTGCAAAAGACCTCTTTCCAAGTTTCCATCCCATAGAATTGTGTCTAAAAATGCATGCTCATATATGCATTTGACCACCAAAGATTTGTAACGTTCTCTCTCCTTGGATCTGCTGCTTGTGTAATAGTTTATAAAATTTGGGATCATTATGTCATTGGAAGTTAAATAGTAGATATATATGGATTACTTTGTTGATTAAGAATTGCATGGTAGTAAATCTCATTCATTTGAGATTTATTTGAAAGTGGCAATCATAATATTAAATTGTTGGTTTGATATCTACAAGAGGAACTTTATGCCCCTTGCAGCTCTTTCTTTCCTTGGAATCTTCAATGCAAGTGGCAGTCAGAATATCAATCATTTGCTGGTTTCTGTTACATTGTAAAACTCATTTGAACATGGAGCAGTTAGCAGACAAACATTTATGTTTTTGTGCTTTGCGACTTGGAAGTTTAAATTAAACGCACTCGGGTCTTCTGTGTATGTGTCAGAGTTTCTTTTGAAAGGATGTTAATGGAAACAACTTAAATTACTACCTTCTTGTTAAATTTCTATAACGCATGCAGAAAATATTTAAACATATGAGTTCCATCCTAATATCTCTAATGAATTTCGTAAACTAATTTTTTTCTGGGGAAGTGAAAAGGTACCATTCGTTTTTTTGACAAAGAAAAAGGTACCATATGATATGCTGCAACAGAAGTATTTACATGCCTAAGTGCTATGTTTTAGCCTAAACTTTTTCGCAGTTGAAGTTGACAAGAATTTCCTCGTTCTAGTGGCCATTTGAAGCTCTATCCTTCCATGAAATTGCTTCCAAACTCTTCACAATATTCATTTTTCATTTTTAGTTGTTAAATATATATTCATTTATGATTTCTCTCAGTGCTGACCACAAGTTAGCTGCTTCCAAACTTTCCATATATTCATTTCATTTATGTTTTCTCTTGACCTAAGTATTAATTCTGATCTCAAATTAGCATCCCTGGACTGAATGAAGCATATTTTTTTGGTCTTATTTGTGATTGCAGGTCGTTTTTTTCTGTGTGGACTGTTATGTTCAGCTTCGTTTGATTGCTTTCGGAAGCAAAGAACGAAAGAGTTTATGGAGTGTTGGTTTTGGTATGGAAGTGAGTCTATGATTGGGCTGCAAAGCCAGTTATACCATTGATTTTTCATTTGTGGGGGATTTTTTTTTTTTTTTTCTTTCTCGGATGCTTCATGAAGAAGCAGAAATTTAATTTTTTTAGTTGTGATTGTTTACAGATTGAGATAGTAGGCAAAACATTGGATTTGTAAAGTCATTTCAAGGAATAAGTGGCAGTAAACTGGTAACATTATATTGTATGTTACTCATAGAGGTTTGTTATTTAATACAGATTACAGATTGCCACCTTGCTCATTTAGAGCAATTTGTGTGGGGGCAAAATATGTAGCAGAATACAGAGTTTTGTGAATTTTCAAGTCTCTTCTGCTGAATTTGAAGTTCTTACTATACCTTCTTCGTTTAAAATAATAGACTTTTTACAATAGTTTTGACTTGGGGGCATTTAGGATCACTGGGTGACCCCTTACGTATTTTATCTGGTGTATGGTGAATTGGTGATCGTCTCTTTTTGTACTAGATTAGCAACCTTTTTGTTGGGCTAAAATGCTATGTGGAAACATGATGTTCTTTTATGTGTGTAAACGCATGTGTGTGTATACGAGATTGATCGGGTCTAGGACGTCTTGGACATCCCAGAAATAATTGCACGACTGAGAGTCATTTATATATATGAGATTGATCAGGTCCAGGACATCCCAGACATCCTATAAATAATTGCACGGCTGGGAATCTTGTGTGGCAGCCACGCATGTGCAAGAGCTAGAATGCCACACACGGCTCCCAGTTATGCGATCTATCCTGGATGGGTGGGACATCTCGGACTTGATCAGCCCTATATGTATGTGTGTATGTATGTATGTTTGTTTGTTAGTTTTTATTTTTATTTTTTTTTTAAATATTTTTTTTTAAAGATATTGATTAGGTTACGTAGTATAAATGGTGAGACCATGTATTGATTAGGACTTAGGAGATAGGATCATATATTGATTAGATTATATATATATTTGTAATTTTAGAGGGATCAATGATGCCAAGTTTTGTATATAATTTAAAGAAAAGATACATGTTTGAGAGAAAAAATTTAATTTATTGAAATAGTTTAATAACCTTTTTATTCAAAATTTTGCAGTTTTTAGTACTTAAAAAAGACGCCTTCAATATATTGAAAGATCTTAGACGATTGGATTTACATAGACCTAGCTACCATTATGAAAGGTATAGGATGGGAGAAATGTATCCTATGAGGTATCGTGTAAGGGTGTATGCGATTCTTAATAGTAAAACAAAAATAATTTTAAATAAAAAACACATTTCTTTTTTCTTTTCTTTTTTTTTGGTGGGGGGGGGGGGGGGGGCGTGGGGGGAGTTTAATGGGTAATTTGTACTTTTTTTTTTTTTTTTTTTTTTGTGGTTGTTTTTGGGCTAAGATAATGGGTAATTTGTACTTGTGGGTATGTCGAGTCACAAAAAGTTAGCTAAATGAATTAATTACTAAAAGTGAAAAGCCTTTTAGAATGGAAAATACTATTAGCATCCCCAATTATTTCCTCCTAAAAAAGTTTAGGAGTGAGTGTGAGAATGAGGAGTGGAGGAAGCTTTATTTGGACTACTAATACCTACTCACCTTTGCATGTCATTATATAATATAATGTCTCCACCACTTGTCCACCCACAATTAATATAAAAATAAAAAGAATAATCCTTTGACATATTTAGAGTCACGCATCTAACCACTCGTTCCGATTGCCAATCTTAAATTTATATGACTAAAATAAAAGATTAATTAGACGAAGTCGTAAACTTTAAAATTAAACAAATTAAATAACTTTAAATTATTAAATTATGACATTTTGTCCTTTTCTATATATTCCGTCTTATAAATATTTGAAGAAAAAGATTATGTGAGTATCATTTGATATCAACAAACTAATTTAATGAATAAACTATCTTTTTATAATTGGTTTAAATTTTTTACAATAAAAATTGACTATGTAAAAGTGACAGAAATACAATTAAAAAGGGAAAAGAGTGTCATAATTTGATGCTTTGGAGTTATTTGTTCAATCTTAAATTTTAAGGTCAATGTAGGAAGTTTTATGTAATTTAAGTCCTCTGCCCCCCTCCCCCTAGAAAAACATAGAATAACATAATAAAAAAATTTCATGCTTATAATTGTTTAGTCTAATGGTATGACACATGCAATAACTAGTAGGTTAGCAAAAGAGTCATGCCAAACAAAGCCGACCTAAGCTTTGGGGTGTTTGAGCTTTGACCCGAGATTTTGGTTTACTTGAGATTGAGAGCTTAATAAACAAACGAGCTCAAATGAGCCCTTATCAAATTTGTTCACAAACGACTTGGTTCGTTTGTAAGCTTACCATGCTTAAATTTAGAAAATATGTATTTACAATACAAGTTAATCTAATCCGCGATGGTAGTGTAGATGATAAAAGATCACAACTCATAAATGTGGGTGCCTTTTTTTTGTACTGTAAGTGGAGCAAAGTTGCCTAGAACCCAAGGTTTCGAGGACTCAAGGGATAAGGTAGGCCATCCGACAGGTTATCCTACAAATTAAGTTCTTTGGATTCCCTTCTATGGGTTCCAAACCTACAACAAGTGCTAAAAGTTCGGAAGTTTTGTATTTGAGTCTCTACTCCCCACTATTGAGTGCATAAATCCAAAGACCTAGTATACCTCTCGTTTTTTTTTTTTTTTTTTTTTTAAAAGCCAATTAATGTAATAATAATAATAACAATCATGTTTTATCGAGTCTTGTTTATGAATCCTAAACAAGTTTGTTCACGAGCCCTATGAGTCGAGTTTGGATTTGTTTGGGCTTGATTCATTTATTAAACTAGCCTATACATGCTCTAAGTTTGGACTTGACTCATTTAATTAATGAACTAGTTCAAATGAACCTTTAATTGAGCTTATTCGTTAGTTGTTCACGAATAAGTTCATTTGCAGTGCCTAGTCATAAGTGCTTAGAAGGCTTCCTCCACTAGTTGAGATGGTGCCCACTCATGGAGTAAAATTTGAGTATTGATTAAGGTTATTTGTATCATGAGGGAAAAAAAAAAAAAAGGTTTTAATCATTTTCACATGTCGACATGATACTATAAACTAATAAAAAATGAGCAGTACTATATACACCAATTATCAGCATCAATTTACAAGATTTCATTACGTGATGTCAACCTTCCTTCTTCTTTTTTTATTTTTATATTTTTTTTATTTTTTTTTTTATTAAAAACATATAAAAAGATCTAACACTATCTCATCTGCTATTTGTTTCGGTGCAAAGAATTAGTACAAATAATTGATGCAAATAGCATTTTCCATGAATAATATGGTAGGAACTTACTACTGTATGCAAAAAGAAGGAGCTTTTTTCCACAAGCCCCCATGGAGGGTGCGAGAGCAGCCAAAATGGTGTGGAAATAGCCCTTCTTGTACAAAATGGAGTGAGAGTCATAATCTCAAAGAGGTGGAGACGTGTCCGATCCCTTTCTGAAGCCGTGCCTACTTAACTTGCATCAGATTCCACTGCCTCTGTGTCTCTTTTATACACGTACACATAAAACCTCTTTTCTATTGTGCCAAAAAAAAAAAAAAAAAATACCTCTTCTCTCACTCATCCCCCTCTTCCAAAAAGGCAAACAAAGATCTTCGAAGAAAGCTCTCATTCATCACAAATTAGGGTTTCATCTGTTTCTCTCAAAATGGATAAAGTCAGAAGAGCATCACATGCAGGCTCATGGTACACTGACAATCGTAAGTTTATATACCTTTTTTCTTTTTCTTTTTTTCTTTTTTTCTCAAATACCTGGAAAATTTTGCGAAGGATTTTCCCTCTGTTTGGTAGCCGAGAAAAGAAAGGAAAAGAAGAGAACATTTTGAATTTTTTTTTATGTTGTATGATGTTTTTGTTTTCGAATTAAACAAGAAAAACTCACGTTAATTTAGTTGTTGTGGTGGGTTGAGTTATATCGAGCTTCGATAATGAAAAGAAGTGTTAGGTTCCGAGTTTCAATTTATATCATTTTCTTACATTTTCTTATTAGCCAAACAGAGAAATTGGTGCATGATTTGGAATTTGATTGCACAATCTCTGTTTTTGTTAATGGTAAGTTGTTAATAGTTACCGTGTGGTCGATTTTGTTGGTTTGGTGTCAAATAAGAATCTATAGTTGTGAGTTCCGCGATGATGCTGTAAAATCATCTTTTAGGGGGGTTGACTTTGAGAAAGTTAAAGAATAAACCTTTGTTTGGTTGCGCAGAAAACTGAGGAAAAATAAAATAAAATAAAATATTTTGGATTATAATGCTTTACGTTGTTTTTGGTATTAAAAAAAATGGATTGCCCACCTCAAGTAAGCCAGAAGATTAGGTGCATTTCAGTGGAGGTTATTGTTTTCTTGGGTCCCAAATACATAAAAATATATTTCTCAAAGAGAATTTGTGCATTATATCTCTTGATATTCTCCTATCTTGCAATGTAAACGTTCCACACATATATAACTAATAGGAAAAGACAATGAGCTTCAACCGACCATGTCACTTATAAAGCCTCAACGGCTCAACAGCTAGGAGCCAATAACTCTTATTAATACACACAGAACTAATGCAATAAAATAGATATTAAATGTATATTAGTAACTCTTGCAATAACTTGCACATGAAATGGTTAGAATGAGTAAATATAATAAAATATATTATTTTTATTAAAATAATCCAACATTAAGTAATTAAACTTAGTCATAATGCTGCTGAATGTCAAAAGAATTTATTTTTGATTCTGCTTTTTCTAGAGATGTATGAGGAAATGCAGGATAGTGAGAGCACCTTTTCCATGGGTGCAGGAAGTTAACTGGATGGTAGATAAATGTGAAGGTGGGGGCATTACTAAAGAGCTGTGTAAATTTTTTATTTTTTATTTTAATTTTATTAAAGAGGTGCAGAAGGTTGCTTTTGCTGCAACAGTGTATCCTTCATGGATGGAGAGGAATAATAGGGTTTTCAAAAGTTCTTCTGTACATAAAGTTATCATTGTGGAAAAGAGCCAAAAGGATGTTAAAGTGAGATTTACAATAGAGAAAGGGGGGGAAGATTCAGTTTTTTATAGGGAATTTATGGATCCATGGAATATACCTGTTCTCTTTGTGATAAAGTCATAAAACCTGTCATCAGGTGCAAATGGGAGCCACTTTCATTAGACAGTGGCTTCTAAACACAAATGGCTCTTTAACCAATAGTAGGGGAGGTTAAAGGGGTGTGATTAGAGATAACAATGGTAACTTGGTTTGTGCATTTGTTGACCAATTTCAGTTTTACATCATGAGTTGCAAGCCATATGGTTTGGGTTAACGCTTGCTATGTGAAGGAAGTTGAATTGAGTCGTCATAACCACAGACTCTTCTAATGCCAGGGATCGTCTGAGAAATTCAAATAATGCATCATGAAGGGATAGAAGTATAGTAAAAAAGATTGTAAAGATGGGCAATTTTTTTTAGTAGCTAGGAAGTTCAGCATGTACATAGATTTTCCTCTTGAAATCAAGAAAGGGGCTTCCAAAATGCTAACCAAATTGTACTTTATTTAATATAAATAACTAGTTTGCATCTTATTGTAGAAATCACATTTACCAAGTGTAAAGATGATGGTTGAAGTCCAAAAGATTAGAGCTTTGGAAAAGGATTTGAACTATTGTACTTTTCACTGCAACTCATAATATTGTATTCGGAGGGGAAGAAGTTTGGTCTTGTTCTTTTTCTTTATTTCTTTATTTCTTTTATTTTTTATATTACAAATATTAATGGCTCCTATAAAAAGGAGCCCGTTCATGTCTGGTATTTTTGTTGGCTGGTCTTGTTATGATTCTTTTAATATTTTTGTAATTACTTACATGAATATCGTACGTGTGACTTCTTTGAATCTGGTATGCTTGTTTGAAAGGATATAGGATCTGGGGAAAGAAGAATAAGGGGGAATTGCAGATAGGTCCGGCTGTGAGCAAATAATTACAGTTCAATACAAATGACTACTATCTTCTTAGTAAATGACTACTAACTTAACTAATAATGACTACTAACTGTAATTATTTGCTGGTAGCCAGACCTATCTGTAATTCCCCCTGAGAATTATATGGGTGCTTCCAATTAGTAAACTGAGTAATTATAAATGGATGATCAATATAGAAACATTTTGGTAGTAAGCTCTGAGTCAGGGAAAAAGATGAAATTCTTTATTAGCCTCAAATTTTCATGGTTTCTATGAATTTTTCTAATATTGAATTCTATCACTTTGTCAGCAAGGAAATTAGCTGAAGAGCTTGATGGATGGCTCAGAGCATCTGGCTTGGCTAAGTCTCCTGATGTACGAGGAGTGATTGCTCCGTAAGTTAGTATGGACCTCTCTTTCTGTTGCTCTTTTAGTGTCAGTAACAGTTCTAATGTAATTTGTTCTTCTTTGATGGCACTGAAACCACAGGCATGCAGGTTATTCATATTCAGGTCGTGCTGCGGCCTATGCATTTGCAAACATAGATCCTACAAACATGTGTGTTCTGTTCTCGTTATCCCTTCCTACCCTTCTTCTGCTTTCATTTTTTAGAGACCATTGGTCTCTACAATGACATCATTTGCTTTTAAGCATGTATTTGAAAACATAAACGAGGTTAATTGCTCAGTATTTTGCTAATATATGAAAAAACTTATGATTTCAGCTCTCGGGTGTTTCTTCTTGGTCCATCTCACCACTATTACACTCCAAAATGTGCTCTTTCAAGAGCCACCGTTTACAAGACACCTATAGGGGACCTACCTATTGATTTGGAAGGTATTGTGAATTTCATCTTTAAATATGGCACACTTTTTTTCTTTTTGCAGACTTTACTTTGCGACAATGAGCTTTCATTAAATTTTGGATGGATGTTTGGTGTGGGGATAGGCCTTTGTGGGAGGAATTCCCCTCTATTTTTGAGTTGGCAACAAATAAGGAGGCTTGGTTGTCTTAGTGTTTAAGGCAGGGGAGGAATTCTAATAGTTGGGAAGTGAATTTTGAAAGAAACTTGAATGATTGGGTGCTTGATGATGTGGTTAGATTTTTTGAAATAATTCTCTGTCCAAATCAATTGGGGTACCCAAATAAAGTGGTTTGGAGTTGAGGGAGACAAGGGAAGTTATCAGTCATATACTCGTATCTTACTATCATGCAGCACTTCTTGTTGTTCTTTTCCTGTGGCTAGGATATGGGTCCATCAGGTTCCTTCCAAGGTCACTTTCTTCTCTTGGGTGGCATTTTGGGGAAAATGCTTGACTTTAGACAACTTAAAGAAGAGGGGTTTTAATCTTGCAAACTGGTGTGTTCTGTGTAAAGAAAGGGAGGAGTCAGTAGATCACTTGCTTATTCATTGCCCTTCTGCTAAGGAGGTTTGGGATTATTGCTTGGGAGTATTTCATATTCTGTGGTGATGCCAAAGAGGGTGGTGCAGGGGGTTGAGTCTTGGCATTGCACTAGTTCAAATAAGGCTGGCTTGGAAACTTGTGCCCCATGCCATGTTCTGGTCAATTTGGACACAGAGAAACAAAAGAATTTTTGAGAATTCGGAGCATACTCTTCAATATGTTAAGATGAATGTTCTCGATTATCTTTTTGCCTGGGGAGATCCTGAGAATTTTTGTAATAGGAATTCTCTTCAAGAGTTTTTGTGATTCTTTAGGTCTTTAGGTTTCCTTGTATACTTCCTGTGTACAGGTTTTTTGCTTCTTTTATAGAAAATTTTCTCTTTATTTCATATTTAAAAAAGGAGTTTTCATAACCTTCAACATGTTAATGAACATGATAAAGTTTTACCTCTTTTTTTTTTTTTTTTTTTTTTTTTTTTTTTTTTTTTTTTTCCGGTTTGCTTTTCATCCATGTAGCCATTGATGGAGATGGACACGAGTATGAATTCTTTTAAAAAATGGAGAGGACGACATGGGTATACTAGTCTGGTGAACTTAGTGTTAAGGTTAAGATACATGCATGCATTCGAATATATGTGCACATTCAAAAAGTCCCGTTCACTTGCGCTGCGCAATATCGTGCGTGCACAACGGCAATCAGAATTGTCTGTGGCATACACACACGGGCGCGTGACAACCATGAGCAACTCTAATCACCGTTGCGTATATGCGACATTGCGTAGGTGAACCAATTCATACATATATATATGTATGAACAACCATCACAATATATATTTATATAGGATGATGATCAGGTAAGCATGTGTTGATATAACTTATATCAACACCCGAATTGGGAGTTGTACCTTGTGCATTAGTGGGATATGAGGTACATTGGACCAATGCAAGGGGTACAACCCCCAATGCATGGTGCTGATATAACTTATATCAACACGTGCTGATGGGAACATAACCGATATAGAATGATGATCAGGTAAGCATGTGTTATATATATATATATATTCTGATGTATGTGAATTGTGAAGGTTGGAAATTGATCTCTATGCTTGTGTGTGTTTGTTTTTGTATCTCTCTCATTGGTATATATTAATAACTTCTCAAATTGTTCAAATTTAATTTGAGCTAAAATTCGTTTTATCACGTGTTCAATAATTTTTTATTTTGATTTTTTTCTTTTTTTTATTGGGGCAGGGGGGGGGGGGGGTATTGTTTGCCTGATTCTTTCTGGCAAAATTCATTCACCTTCATATTTTTTTTATGTATAACAGTCAATGAGGAGTTAAAAGCCACTGGAAAATTTGAACTGATGGATCTTCATGTTGATGAGGCTGAACATAGCATGGAAATGCACTTGCCATATCTTGCTAAAGTATTTGATGGGTAATTTTTTGTTGTATAATAAAGTTCTCTTCTCTGATCATTCTTCACTGAGGCTGATTTTTTTATGATATCAATGCAGGCACCCTGTAAAAATTGTACCCATATTAGTTGGTGCTCTTAATGCTGATAATGAAGCCTTTTATGGACAGATACTAGCTAAATATGTGGATGACCCAAATAATTTCTTTTCCGTGTCCTCAGATTTTTGTCATTGGGGATCTCGGTATGTTCCCTTCAGGATTTTTTTTCTCTAATTTAGTCTCTTTTAGCTCACAACTCTTTCTTTTGAGAGGTCAATTCATTTTTGTTGTTATATATTGGAATTTTACTCAATGCCTCCACTGTCTACAATCTCTGTACACACACTTACATGCATGCATAAATATAAATGTGCAATATATATAGTAATGAGATGTATCCTTTTATATTACACAAACATACCATTAGTAAAGCCATTCTTTATGGTGTATGTGTGCTTAAGATAATTTTGAACTTGATTTCATGTCATGAACTGACAGCTCATTACAAATAACAACTTTAGATTGGAAAATTTTATACTGTAACATTGAATGAGAGACTGTAAAGATTAAATAAAATTTAAGAGAATATCAAAGCACCCACAAAATACTTTGGTGGAAGCTTTTCACAGTGCTACTTCACTAGATGTGTATATTCGCTACATGTGATTACATTACATGTAAGACTACCTCTCACACTGAGGTCACTTCAGGAGCTGCTGGGATGCCTCTAGGCCAAATGGTTATTGGTCTTTCTCTCTCTGTCTCTGAAAATACACATTTAATTAGTCTTGGTGAGTAATCTGTAGTCACATGTTATTTGAAGATTACCATTTTTTTTTATTATACTTCTTTGTCTCTATAATTTATTCAGGTATATTCATATTTAATGACTTGATACTAGGCATATTATGCTACATGTCATTTCACAGCCATAGTTACTGACTACATGCAGGCAGGTCGGCTTATGCATATTTATGTGAACCTGATCGGTTATTTTGTAATTATCCAATCTCACATGAGTTGACATATATTTGTGTTAGGTTCAACTACATGCACTATGACAAAAAACACGGAGCCATCTACAAATCTATTGAGGCCTTGGACAGGATGGGCATGGATATTATAGAAACTGGAGATCCAGATGCATTCAAACAATACTTACTAGAGTTCGACAACACCATTTGTGGACGGCATCCAATTAGCGTTTTTCTCCATGTAAATGTCACAATTTTTCTTGGAAGTTGTGGTATTGTTTTCTTTTTTAACTTCAAAGATAACAGTTCTCCCCTTTATTCAGAACAAAAATAGATAGTAAACTAGCTCAACAAAATGACAACCACCAGAATCAAAAGTTTCAAATGTCATTTTGACAATTCCGCCCCCCCCCCCCCCCCCCCCCAAAAAAAAAAAAAAAAAGAAAAAGAAAAAAGAACCCTCCGATTTTTTATCACTATCTTCATTTTATTGAGGCTATTTGGTGGATGCCTTGCTAAGAGCATTCCTTAAAATTTTACATTATCTTGAGTTTTGATACACGCTAAGCCAGTTTGTGGAAGTCCACATGCAGGTTCTCCCATCAAAATTTCCCAAGGCAAAATGCTTTAGAAACTGTGCACATGCAGATGAAAGTTTCACATTCTCTCTCTCATATAGTTGGCCAACTCTGTGTTTTTAAACTTTAACCTTATTCTTGTGTTTTTGGAGACAATTTTAAGTTGGTAGTCCCACATATGGCCCTCAACAAATTTGTAGTGTATCAAAAACTGTGTTAGGAATGTATTGTTTAAGGGGAGAGATGAGAGTGCTCCGCCGATAGTATTGATATTTCCTTTTTAATTTTGGATATAGGTTGAAACCTTGAAAATATCGTATAGAGACAAAAATAGATTGAATTTTTGACCATTTTTTCAAAATATTGAGTTGTAGTTCCTAATTAGCTAAATGTTTTCCTGCTTATATATATTTCTGGTAAGTTTCATCCATCCATTGCATTCCTAGTCAATCGCATTGACTGACTTTACTAACTTTTTGTCTTATCTTTCAATTTTTATCAGATGTTAAGGAACTGCCCAACAAAGATGAAGATCAATTTCCTTCGATACGAACAGTCGAGTCAATGCAAAAGTATGAGAGACAGCAGTGTAAGTTATGCATCTGCGGCAGCAAAGTTTGATGGTTGAAGCTGTAAGAAAGAATTCCAAATCACCTGCACTAAAGCTATGCAATTTAAAGTTCTTTGGGTTGACTATAATTTCTAATTTAACTACTCTGCCTTTGCAGAGACCCTTCTTAAGTTGGCTCTCCTGTTTTTAAATTGATAATATTTACAAAGCCAATCTATTTCCTTGTTTCTTCTGTTGAAGAGTCTATGCATTCTATTGACTGTTTCATGTTTTATTTTGTTATATTGAATTCCCTTGGAGCTTCTTTTCCACTCAAAATGAAACTATCGGACTGGGCACACATCAGGTGTGCATGTTGTGGTGGCCATGGAAGTAGTATTTAGTGACTATGGTGGTGATGTTGGGGTGGTAGTATGATTCTGATCGGGTTGATAGGGTGGCAGCAGTGGGAGTGGTGGTGGTGGCAGCAGTGGGGCAGTGGTGGTAGACTAATTATATGCGATTGAATTTTTATTGGAAAGCTTAATATCATGGCTTTTGTTGAAAGCAGTGGCATTATAGAAACAGAAACTTGAGCTCACAGTGGTGATGGTGATGGGGCAATGGTGGTGTTAAGGCTGGGGTAAATTGGTGATGGCATTTGTGGGATTGTTTATCAGGTCTTTGTGAAATTAGGTTTGGATATCGTAGTAATAGTTCTACAGGTTTGGCATTATGACATGCCCATCAAATTTTACCTTTGAAAATAAATTACTCCGTATAGTTTTTGGAAGAAAGGCTTGCATACTTTTACTGCAAAAATTCTTAAGCTCGCTGTGCACCTTTTCTATGTTCTCCTCGCAGTTAATTTTTAGAGCAGGATGGAAACTGATTGATATTACGATCCAGCTGATTGATATTACGATCAACTAACTCATTTCTAATGATAAACTGTTTCTTCAAGAACAATGAGACCAATCTTCCAATTTTTTTAGGCTGCCGTAAGTCCTTAAACCTCCAATCTTTTTTCTTTTATCATTCAGTACTTGCACATTGCAAGCCAAAATACCTAATAAGAATCATCCACTGCGGAAAATAACTCCCACCTAATTACTAGACCTTGGTGGGAGTGGAGTTCACTTCTTTCTGTCGGCCAAACAAAGGGCACCTGAAGCCAGCGCCGAATTTGACAGAAAAGCATAGCAAGCTTAGAACTTCTCTCGTAGTGTTAACAGGTCATTAGGTAGTCTTATAGTGGAGGGCTATATGGGAAGCTGAAAAATACAGCCTGTCAGTTTCGACCATTGTGGAGAAACACACCACCAGTGCAGACAATGAAGTTGTTAACGAAGCACCAGTGAAACTACTGCTACTTAATTCTCCGCAATCGGTACCAAGTCAGGCCAGCTAGGTTTTCAACGTACATTTTTCGAGCCCAAAAGGCATTGCCAGTCATTATCTTCGTTCATAGAACCACTAGATTCTTTATTTATTTTTTGGGTGCCATTTGAAGATCTTTAGAGAGAGAAATTAACGAAGAAACCAAAGCCTTTCCAAAATATTTGGAGATAATTTACATGACCATGATTATCCCACAGCACCATTATATATAGGAATTATTAATTCCCCATATTTTTAGGTCTAAGCCTTTACATAAACCGTTCTTTAGTAAATGCCAAAGTTCAATTCTTGTTTGTTCAATCAAGTGATGCCCTCTCGAGTTGGTCTGAAATCAAAGCAGCAGCCGAGAATGCATCTGGCATGTTGCTCGCTGTCTCCTTCTCAATTAGTGTCCATTTCCCTGCAGACTCGCATGGCTCCAAGACAACAACCCGACCATCTGTTAGTCCCAATGCAAACTGGTATGGTTTTTGCGGATGCGCAGCAATCACAACCGGGTAGATATTAGATCTGCATCCAGAAGCCGAAATAAAGAATTAGAATCATTTACATGGGTACTGTGTATTAAGGAAATTAGGTATGATCGTGCCTACAGAGATCTGTCCGAGTTTCCAATAGGTTGATTGCGAATGCAGGCCGTAAATGTTGGAACAATGGAAGCGAGAACCAATATTCAGGAATTGTTCAGATTGGAAAAGTAAGAGTACTAAAAAAAATTAAAAATGAAAAACTAGCAGCAAAAAGTAATTGTGAAAGGATTTTGAAATTTTTATTTGAAATTGAGAGAGAGAGAAAACAATTTGGCATCCAAAAGGCCGAAAATATAAATAATTCAAAAGGCTAAATAAACAATACAAATGATGCAATCTTCTTACTAGAACTCAATAAGTCAAGTGAGCTCGTGAAGTACCTGATACCAAAAGCAAGGTAAGCAGTGCGATTAATGCGACACTGTAGTTGGAGATCTGAAGCAACAAATATGGACACATGGCCATCCAGGAAGCTGGCATATACCAACTGGCTATCACATGAGAATGTTGCATGGGAGATTGGTGTAGAAAATCCTCCAGGGACCCACTGAAGATACCAAACACGTTTCTATTTCAATTACTCAATGAATAGCATGCTGAGAAGAAAACATTTTTTCTACTGCTTATCATATGGGAAAGAGAGAGTGAGAGAGGTAATGAATATACCTGTTTTACACATTCTAGTTTTGTTGTTTCATATATTGCAAGATGAGTCTCATGTACTGCAAGGAAGTGTATCTGATCCTGGTGAAATTGGATGTGGGTGTCTGACAATGTTTCTGGCATTCTTTCAACAGGAATGTTCAAGGATCTGCTCTTCTGCTTTTCCCAACCATAAGAATTCCACACAAAAATCTGGGAAACAAAATGTAGGACAATTAGATAGCTAGATTCCTGAATACAAGTGAAGTTTTTATTTATTTATTAATATTTAATAAACATAAAATCCTCCACAGAATTCTTTGTGCTTAAGTATGTAAATGATAGTAGCTCCATCCCTCCGCCTCTAATGAATTTGAGACGCAAACACTAGAGGAGGTGGATTCTTTGTTAGTGAACAAAAAAGAGCCAAATGTGAAAATGTGTGAAAAGAATCATTAAATATAAACCTGAGAATCTGCTGCAGAAGAAACAAGTACATTCAGTGTGTTGGAGAAGGCGAGGCCAGTGATTCTTTTAGAGTGACCTTTGAGCATAGTTCTAACCTGCATAATTAAGTCCAGTGACTAACTTAAAGTTCTCTATAAAACAACATAAGTGCAAGTATTCATTCATGGGGAAAACAAAGAATTTACCTCATCCACACGGACATTATAAATCAGGATTGTGGAGTCATCCATGCCGATAGCAATAATATTGTTATCTTGAGGGTGGAAAGCAAGAAAAGTAGCCGCAGGTGGTGGAGACATGAAAGTTGTCATTCTCTGTTATTACCCAATTAAATTGGAGAATGATCAGTTAATCCTAACATGATAGAAAACAACCCTCGAGCATAGTGACAAATTCAGGGTTTTGGAGTAATTTATCTTATGAAATAAATAAACTTTTACGCATCAATAAGGCGAATTTTGGTAGAAAGACAGTAAGCCAACAATGGAAAACCTCAATTTAGAAAATAAAAAGAAAAAAAGGAGAAAATTTCAAGAATTAAATTGACTTTGGGAAAAAAAAAATGTAAACAACTAAAGAAGTATAAGTTGTCAATGAGAAATTCTTTGTTCCATGGACTCAGGTACAGGGTGCCAGGTGTAGGTATGTATCCAGGTGTTGGATTTGTCTACTTTTCAAAGATTTTCCACTATTTTTAGGTGTTTGGTAAGAGTACCCACATCCATGTCACGTGTTTGACATGAGTGTTTCACACATTTGTAGTGTCAATGTAACATAGTCGAAATTAATTGGTAATTTTGGTAATTGTAAAATTAATTGTAATAATTTTGGGAATTTTGAAATTAATTCTAAAATTATTTGGTAGTCATTAATCATTCACATGTACACGATAAAATCATGTTTTTTTTGTTTTTGTTTTTTTTTTATGTCTGATAAGTACGATAAGATCATGTTACTTATGCTAAATGAATAGGTTCTGCATGATGGAACATTCCAAAAATTTCAAGAAATCTGCTATTAGTGCACCCAAGCACTTGTAATTTCGTTTTTTCCAGGTTACCTTAAATGTCATTATGTTGAAAAGAGAAATTTTCCCTCCTGATGCTGATATGACGTATGAATCATTCTTAGACAGAGCAAAACAGGGAACAGCCTCCTCAGCATTAGTTCCAGAAAGGTCATTAGTCATCAAAAGTAAGCTGCCCTTTGGCTGCCATAATTGAGGAGGAACCATGGTTGTCGCCTACACCATTCAACATATCATGAAAATGACATTAATGTTCCAATTTCAATCTTCAAAAGAGTAATAACTTTAAATGGTAGATTGGAAAGTATGCCCATTTTACCTTTCCATTCAAATTAATATCATTTTGTGGCCACTTCCAAAGTAGATGACTAGCATTTGACATTAATGCCAAAATCCCATTACCTGCATTAGTGTAGATCAACCTTGATATCTGGAAGAACGAAGGAGAAGCCAATGAGAATCTCATTTTATTTTGAGGCAATTTGAAGTGTAATCTAAATTTTGGAGAAAGGATTAAACTCAAATCACTTGAGCCTTTACCATCCAACTGCAAGCTCATAAGAATTTCCAAATGTTTATGCAAACGAGTGTAACGTATTACTTTTTCAATAGATACTATAACAAAGTAATACAAATATCACTTGGATACAATGAAAATGGAGGAACATACTATAGCCTAAATAGTGTTGGTGCATACTTCTGCTAACCTGGAATATAGTTTTATCCTGAATTTTCTATGTTGGATTGCTTCCATATGTTTGTCGTAATAAATGCTGTGTAGGGAAGGCACTATGACATGAGTTATAATTAGGTTACCCATGAGTTCCTTGGGTAGTAAGTAAGGGCAGAATAAAAGATTTCCAATTTCAATTTCTTTCTTAGATAATTCTAAATAAAAAGGGGGACATGTGAAAGCAGTTCAGTTTTCATCATGCCACTTGACAATCTGTCCAAAAATGAGAGAGCCTAAAACTATATATCATAACTTCTGTATCACTATTTATGCTTAGTGGCTTAGTTGAGTATGATTAAAAGGGGCTTAATTGACTTACCTGGCAGTTGAAAGGATTTCTGTGGCCACAAATGCATATGTAAATTTTGTGCTTCCTGTATTTTCATGCACAAAATATACTGAAGGTATACTATGAACCCTTTTGGGGCTGAGAAGGTATATTATGAACCTGTGACACTGTAAGTGATCCAAGTTGATAATATGGTTGACTTCTTGTTTACATCCCCTTTCACATAGTAACTAGGTAAGATGCCATTCCAGATATGAAGCAGCAAAAGGGTCCAAGTATCATAACAATAATACCATTTTTGAGACGAATAGCCAATCCAAAATGAGGACAAAAAGAAAAGGGGGAATTACAGATAGGTCTGGCTACGGGCAAATAATTACAGTTAGTAGTCATTTGTATTGAACTGTAATTATTTGCTGGTAGCCGAACCTATCAGTAATTCTGCCAAAAGAAAATGGGAAAAAAAACCTATTTGACATATTCATGCTTGACTATTTATCTCTGTATAAAATTACCAAGGTAAGAAAATAAATACCTAAAAGTGATCTGTGTGTTTGTGATGTGGGAAGTTACAGTGTTTACTATGAGATTGTTCCCTCATCATTACATAGAGATAATCATAGCCAGCATATATGGATTAATTTCTTTTCATCTGGTTATCCCAACATCTGGTGGTTTATAAGTGGTAATAAATATTCTGCTCTGCAATTTCAGCCCACCAAGAACCACACATACAATAAATATATGAGATTTTATATCTCATCTTACTTTTAGGCCTTTCAACCTTCCTCTCCAAACCTCTTAGCACTTTCAATCAATGAACTAGTATCTTCTTATCAACAACCCCTTGTCTAGACATGTGAACATTTATTTTGGCTTGTATGAGTCATCTCTGCTGCTCATTGATCTCAGAATTTTATCTAGTATATAACTGTATCATTGACATTACCATTTCTAGGTTTCCATACATATTATATTACTGTATGCAACCGTATTCCTTTGTTCAGTTAAGAATTCAATTTTCACCTACTAAAGCAGAAGCACATCTAAACTATAGTCACCTAGCTATAATTCTGTGGGAGAATATCCTTCTTAATCTCTCCCTCCACAACGATGCCCAGTCATGGTTTTGATTATGGTCAATCTAGGATGTCTCCAAGTTATCAATGTTAAATATGCCACCTTGATTAACAGTCTTACTAAAATTGCATTTCAAGTAATATGCATTCATTTAATTTATGAACACTTGGAGTTCATGACACCCTCCATTTCTAGCTGTGCAGTTACCATCTTTGGTAAACAAAGCAAACCATTCCATCTGCAAATAACATGCACCAAGGAACCTTATCCTAAACATCATTCTATTCATGCATAAATACAGCAAAAATACGACTCATTGCTAGACCCCTGGCAGTAACCTATTCTAATGGAAATTGGTATCTTCATCTCTCTACCAATTGTCGTCATACTAGTTACCACTCCCTTGTGTACACCCCTTGATAACATCAATGCAGTTACCAAGATACCTCTTCCCAAAACCCTACCATATTAACTATTTAAAGACTATACTACATGCTTACTTTCTACCCAATAATATGCACATTTCTTGCTCAGAAAAAGAAAATGTACATAATTTTTCTTCTATCCCTGTATTTTCCCATCAAATAATATTTTAATTTTATTTTGGTATTTATTTGTTATTCTGGGTGATCGGGAATTAACAGACATAAGACTCAATACAAATCAAATCCAACTATTTAGCATGTGTGGATATTTCAAAGATGAGAAATTCGTTGATGCAACCATATCAACTTCATTGAGGAATCTGTTTACACTGTCACTGTGTTCTCTCAGTTTCCCAACTTAGTAGATCGGATGGTACCAATCCATGCACTACCACTCTTGGACTATCAGTCTATCAGCAAACCTGGAAACTGTTTTACAGACCCCTTTGATAAACTCTAGAATGCGAATATGAACTTGTAGAGTTTTACTTTCAGTATTAGCCTCTCAGATTAGATTCCAACTAAGAATCTGACCCCAACTTTTAGAAACCATTAAACATAGGTTCTGTTACTTTATATACAAAATATTCTGGGCAAGATTGGGTATAAAAGAAATTGAAAAAAAAAAAAAAAAAGGTAAAAAGAAGAAAACTTCTGCAGATCTAGAAACGACTAGGGACTTGACTGAGATTCCCTAGCACACGTTGAGGTTTCTCTCATCAGTATTGCTTGCTACAATCAGAGAAGAGCATCTGACAGCTTAGACCTTATGTAACATCCTGATGACCAACCAGTTCCCTGTGATTTCAACCAAATCCATTAGAGTTGTGACTTTCATTTTCCCATATGCTCTGCTCCGATATGACAAATTCAAGTAAATTTTGAATCTAACAGTTTTTTTTCTCTTTTCTTCTCTATTCCCCCATCTTCTCGCCAACCTCAATGGCATGAAGGAACTCACAGCAGTGGAAGCATTGGTGATGTTGCAAGCATCAATCACATAATTAGATAGCCATAATATATTGTTTTATTTTATTTATTTTTCGTTTGGTTACAATTTAAGGACTCATACCTTATAAGTTATGTTAAGTTTCCAACTTAAAAGCCTAAGCTTATAAGTGGAGGGCCCAAACAGGTATACGAAGTTATGTCAAACCCAATATTTGGGCGATGTGGGATGTGGTATATTTCCAACACTCCCCCTCACATGCAGGCTTAACAGAGGCCTGTCACGTGGGCAACAAATACGGGCTCAATAGGCCCAAGAACGACATGCTTTGATACCATGTTAAGTTTCCAACCTAAAAGCCTAAGCTTATAAGTGGAGGGCCCAAACAGGTATACGAAGTTATGTCAAACCCAATATTTGGGCGATGTGGGATGTGGTATATTTCCAACAAGTTAAAACTACCCAAACCCCATCCTACCCTAATACCAACGGAGGTAATGCTCATTGGTCATGCTATTTTATTGATAAAACAGAATGATGTAGCTAAACTCTCCTTAGCTCTGTGGTTTTCAGACATCATTGCAATTAAACTACCACGAAGTTTTGAAGGCAAAATTTTTGGCTGCAAAAATGGTTCTCATTGTGTGAGAAATCCTCAAACAAACTGCATTTCATAGACAGCAGCAAAAGTTAAAGTCAGTAAGAGCAATCATGAATTCTAAATTAAAATATCATAGATCTATATTAACTTTTTTTTTTTTTTTTTTTTGGTTTTTTAATCTATATGATCATTCCATTTGCCATATTGTCCGTGCAATCAACCAGCATAGGAAAATGAGACCCCTTAGAACTTCAAAGGAGCATAACATTCCTAGGTATTTAAAATTTGATACTGTAAGCATGACTTAGTATTTCATTTTGAGAGGCAGCTTGCAGCAAGAAAACATTCATCAATTGAAATATCAAAGCCAAAAAAGTTCTGCTAAACTCAGGAACATCACCTTTAGGCTTAATTGCCAAAGCTGCAAGCCTGCAATGCTAATTCGTTCAAGAGGCGAATGATCAATAATTGAAATACTACTGAGTAACTTGTATATAATAAAATCATACCTTGTCTGTTTTCACCCGAGCAGGGAGCTGCATGGACTGGCACTCTGAAGGATTAATAATTTCAAAGATCTTCAAAACCTTAGACTTGCCATAGGCTGTGACAGTTGATTGAGAATTCAATTCCTCCAAGTCTCTTGTGCCCTCATTCTACAAAAGCTAACGAATTTAGTTTGTGACTTCAGAAATAATTTCTGAGATATTTATTACATGACAGTAAGGCCTAATTTGAGCTCAAGACACAATGGAAAGGAAGATAGACAAGAGGTCAGATAAATTTATGCATATGGAATGGAATTAAGCCCGATGAATACTCACCACTGGGACACCTCCATCTACAACAGCAGCTCTGGTGACTGTTGAAATTGCATTAATTGCAAGCTGCATGAAATAACAACCATTAGGCAGAAAATATATCTCATAAGAAGCAAACAAACAGGATTTAATATGCTGACCTTCCTCATAGTTTCAGTGAGAACTCTAGAAGGATCAACGGAACGATCTTCAAAATTCTGAAGCAACTGAAGACCAGTATCAGTTGCCAAGATTCTGATTCTCTTCTCATTTGCTACAACAGCCAATAGTGTGCCCTCCTTGTTGAAGCGAATACATGGGCTTGCCTTGATATCAGAAAAGTAGATGTGCAACTTAGAAAACCCTTCTTTTGGTTAGATCATCCAGTTACAATTTAACTAAAATCCCACATGAAATATAAAACACAAACTTGAGAACCATTAATAGGCCTCCATCTACATAATATTTCAGTAGTTTCTGAAAATAGTAAAACTGAAAAACTAAAATGCCCTCTAAAAAACTTACTGGCAGGCATCCATCTGCTTCAATAGTTGTCAAAAGTTCAACATTGTCCATATCCCAAAATTTGATCAAATGTTCGTCACCAGAAGCCAAAAACCGGTTCTTGGTTGTATCAAATTGCGGAACAGCCGAAGGAAATTTCACAAGTCCTTGGTAGGTTCTCTTTATAGAACCTTCACTTTCAATCCATTCAACAAGAAAGGACTCGCCATCTTTACTGGTTCCACATGAAAAAAGCCTAAAAAGTTTTTCAACAAAAACACAGGCATTTCAATTTGTCCAATAAACCTGAATTTTATGCAAAACCATCAGAAAAGTAGCGAAAGTCCAGTAAATCAACCTTTTACCATCATCACTATAAGCCATTGTCGTGCACCCGTGACCAGGAGCATCATAATCAACCCTATCTCCCAAATTATCATATAACCACGCTTTTATCTTTCCATCCACTGATGTTGAAAAGATAAACTAGGGCATGAAAGAATACAATGTTTTAACAGACTGAAAAAGATAAAAGGCACGAAATGCTCTGCTTATATATGTCACCACAACCAGCAGAAAATGGTGGTTAAGTGTAGTCCTTACATGAATACCAGCCTTGATATGAGGGTAGACTGAGTAAACAGGTGCCTCATGCCCTTCAAAAGTATACTTTCTGTCACCAGTAACCACATCCCAGACCTTGCAGAGACAATAGTAAACAGACTGTCACTTTCTCTACAACACAAAAAATAATTATATAACAAAATTAACTGACCTTTATGGTCTTGTCATCACCACAGGTTATGACCACTAATAGATTATAGGGAGCAGAGAAAGCAAGATCATTTACACCACCAATGTGAGCATCAATCTAGACATGAAAAGTCTGTGTTAGAAGCAAAATAACGGAAGTAATATAGCAGAAGAGAAAGTATATATAATTCAACCTCCAATTGCTGTCGAATGTCATTGCCACCATGATAAGAATATAATTGCACAATGTGTTTTGAATATGCAACCCCTGTTCAATGGAAGAGGAATGATGGTTAGGTTCATCAAAAAAAGGAATCCAAATCAGTCGCTATTTTAATCACGGATTCATTTCAGTATCTTCAAACATACCAAATAGAGTACCATCAGGGCTCCATTTTATACGATTAACTGAGATAGCTGGATCTTCGACCAAAGCTGCCTGAATATAGTTGAGATACTTTTAGAATTGAGATCACCTGGATGACATAAACTGTCTTCTCGCCATAAATAATGATATAGTTGAGAAGGATTATACCTTGAAGATCATTGAACATGCTCTGATATCCCAAACCTTAAAATTTCTTGAGACCAGTTTCTTCCCAGAAATAATGTCCCACAACCCTATGTCCCCAATATTTGTTCCAACTGAAGAATCACATTAGCAGTACTGATGAGTAGATGCCGGAGTAAAATACAATTAGTTATCTCAAATAATCACCATCAAAAGACAAAATATCATAAAACAAAACAAAATTTCACATAAGTCAACCTAGAAGTACAGTCTGCTGAACAGGATGAAAATCCATGGTTATTGGACATGACCCCTCATTCAATATCCGTGCAACAGTCTTGGGCAAGTCATCAGTTATGCTGAATACTGAAGTGTTACTTTGAGCTGGATAAGAATCAGGCAAGGTTACCTGAACAAATGTACTCTCACAATGTTAAAGAGGTTACAAGTTGTATTGTAAATACTTAACCACCAATGGCATGAGAGTAATTGAATCATAAACCATATATATGAGTGTCCATTTTACCTCATCCGAAATCCCATAGGACCTTTTTGTGAACATATTATCAGAATCTTTGAGATCCTCCGACTGTTGCAACTACCATAAGGCAGTAGAAGTTCATCACAACAAACGTGTTACACATAAAATCAGCACAACTAATGAGCTTAGATTATATCCCTGCTAGAAGTGCTATTGAAAGAATTAAAGGTACCACCTGGATTTGTTGGGGCTCCAAGACAGATGGCTCCAGAAACTACAGAATGAGTTACAGTAGATGGACTTGAGGTCCAACTGGCAGGGGAAGTAGGAAATATCGCTGGCATATCTTGAGAAGGCTATTACAAAAATTCAAGCAATATAAGAAAATTTTATATAGACACTATCTAATATATTACATAACCAACTCAGCTGGCCTGGTCATGAGCAGCATTAAGACTCACTGGGAAAGAGGAGGGGGGGGGGGGGGGGGGGGGGGAAGAGGAATACAAAACCTCCATCTTTCAGTACAGAACCTACCGGCAGATTGTTCTCGAATGATTGCAGATCTGAATGCTCGCCTAGTTGACAAACATGATCCACAAAGAGGGTTTTTATATGAGGATCTGGCTGAGGATGTGTGCAACGTATGTGCTGCCAATTCAAGCTGCCAGAATACATACTAGAATCAGTTCTCTCTGAAGTCCAATGAGCATGGCTAAACAAAATGAAGACTAGCAAGCACCAAGAATCTAAACAACTATATCGAACAACTTAACCAAGTCGTTTCAAGTTACTACACTGTAGCTCAATTCATTTGAGAAAAATAAAAAAAGCGTCGAACATACATCTAAAAATAATAATTGGAAAAAAATATCACCTTTGGTTAATGAGACGCCGTAATCTTTGATTTCTGATCTTAGGAAAGTGCAGCTTTCCATACAAAAGTGGATTTGCCTCAACAATTTTCATAACTTCATGTGCCATAATTCTCCTTGCAGACTTTGTATCTCCATAAATAGATAGAGATGGGTGCTCTCTGTAGAACCCATATTGATTCAATAAAACAGAGAACACATATTGATTCAATAAAAACCATCTGAAATAACCACTGTCACCATATCTGGAATCACTTAATTTAGTGCAGAACCCATACCTGATATCATCTAATATCAAAAGCTGAGCGATTTCCTTGAACAATTCCTCATTATCCGAGCGGAAAACTTTCAGGTCCTTGTTGAATATATCTAAAGCCTTGTTATGATCATGCCTGTCAACTCATCAACCAATTCGATGTAGATATAAAAGTAGATACATAATATTCACATGACAACAATTATGTATGAAAATTTTCGAAGATTGAAAGCTTACATATCCAATGCCTCAAGAAACTTCTGCTTCCTTATTTCAAAATAGATCTTGGTCGAAAACCTGTTATCATCGACTTTGGTGAAACCAGAAAGATATCTCTCAGCCTCATCCCAATTTCCATTAAGCAAGATGTCCTCAAAGTACTTCACGTCGAAGAAATAACCCGTTTCATGCTCGAGCCTACTCATTAAAGTGTCAAGCAAAATTACAAAATAAACAACGTTGTGAATTGGAGAGAGAGAGAGAGAGAGAGAGAGAGAGAGAGGAAAAGGAAAAACCCACATGTGAGCAGTTCCTTGGAGGTTTTCCTCATCAAGGAACTGTAGGACTAAGAAGACAAGATCTTTAGTGAGAGACATCACCACAATAGCCTCTTCTTTTCTCCTGTACCTCCATAAAAAAAAATGCCCAAATCAGTATTTTATTTTATTTATTAAAAAAAAATCAAAAGAAACGAAAAAATAGCAAATTTAATAAATATCAAATTTGGCTCTGTTGGTTAATAAATATCAAATTTGGCTCTGTTGGAGAAGTAAGGAAATTAAAAATTTTAAACTTCGATTTCTCATTTATTCATGACCTGATCAAACAAACCACTCAACTGATAACACCAACACCTTAAATTTTTTTGCTTTTCCTTCATTTTATCAGCAACCAAACATAAATTGGGGTTTTGATCAACCATAGACAAATCCGATATCAAATCAAAACAACTAAAATTAGATTATCTAATCCACTAATAAAAAACACGAAACTCCACTTTTGCTTCAAGATCAGGAAGAAAAATTGAGCAATTTAATACATCTTCTATATCATCATACCACAGAGTTACGAAATTAGGGTTTCGATCAATCAGAAACCACAAGAAAATTGTAAATCGGTGACATCGAAGACGCCAAAACGGTAGAAAAAGCAGGTCAAGATGACACACACAGATGCAGAGATGTAAAATCTCACCAGCAAGATGAAAATACAAGAGATTGAACGCAGACTCTCTCTCTCTCTCTCTCTCTCTCTCTCTCTCTCTCTCTAGCTCTAGCTCACCACTCTCTGTGAAAGAAATGTCAGGGAGGGGAAACTGCTTTTATTATAGGGGCGAAATGTACGAGACGATAGGTGCAGCTGCTTATCTGATAAATAACCATACATATCTGAATTTACTGAAAAGACCACATGATAAGTACGGAAAAATATGTCCAACCGACCTTTCCCAAAAAGATGTGGGTCCCACAAGGGGCATATGTTTTTTCTATGAAAAAAGGGTCATAAAAAAAGTCAAGCGCACTTGTCGTTTTGGTCATAAACGACAAAAAACACGTGGGCTAGGGCAGCGTGCGGCGTGTGAATCGGGTCTGATTGGCAAGAAATTTACCGAGTGCACCTCAAGGATACAGCATGCTAGAGAGTGAGATTTTTGGACCATCCCAACAAGAAAAATCTAGGTGGCATGGTGTTTGGGGTAAGCCTATTTTCACACAATTTTTTTTTATTAACAGGGGATTACGGGTACGGTCAAATAATTACAGTAAGTAGTCATTTATTAGCAAGTTAATAATCATTTATATCGAACTGTAATTCTTAGACCCGTAGCCGGACCAATTTGTAATTCCCCTTTACTAATCCACACTTTTTTATTGGTTTTTGCTAATCCACACCCCACTTCCATGGGTAGAAGGAGTGTGATGACTATGATGAGGAGTGTGGATTAGCAAAACTCATGGGAAGGTGTAGATTAGTTAAAAAGGATGGAAATAGCTCCACCCAGTGTTTGGTAATATTGGCTAGTAAATAAAAAGTTTTCCAAAGTTCTATTCTTAGATGTGATGATAAAAATATCGCTATTACATTTCAAATTTGGAAATTGCTTTACTACTTTTAAATTTTAATATCTGTTATGTTGACTACGAATCGAAGTTACTTGAATGCTATTTTTAATATTTAGTTGAATACACTTCAAAGCATTTTTATTGGTTGGTCTTACCTCACTGGTTAACTATTTACACGATGCCATTGAAACTTTTTCACCCAAGGTAGGCACAGTTAAATCATGAGATGGGATTAGATATTGACGATGGATAACCCAAACGTAAATAGTTAAATACATTAGAGAAAAAGCAAAAAAAGTATAGTAAAACCTATCCACAAGAAGTAATAGTAAGTTCAACATTCAAAATTTCGTATCCATCAACGGCCAAGATATGTTGTTAGGTAATTGAGTCCATGCTAAATTCTAAAGAGCAATACTAAATGACTCAAAAAAAAAAAAAAAAAAAATCTAAAACATGACCCGAACACTAATAGAGCATTGGTCCCAAGGCTTTACACTTTGTTACTATTTGAGTCATTAATTATTTTCCAATTTTAAATGAAGCATATACCAACTTACATGGGTAGGCCAATGCTTATTGGTTTGATTGTATGGGGCAGGTATTAAGAGACTTTTCCTTAGTGTGGTCAATGATTCAAAGTTCCTTAAACATTTATGACCCTAAGTGAAATATTGGAAGCAGTTTAGGGTTGATGTCATTTTTCTATATGTTTAAAATTTTAAAAACTTATACTTTTATTTTTTATTTTTGGTCATTAGGTAGATCAATAAGTCATTGATATGACCTCTACAAAATCAGGGACCAGCATTTGGAATTCCAAATGTCATTTTCATTTACAGGGAGAAACTGTTAGTCTAGAGTGCTTTCATATTCTGTCACACTTGTTAGGCATTACATGGATTGGGTGGATAGGTGACCTTAGTTCAAAGTTCATATATTCCTAAGCTTACATTTCAATTTTGAATCTCAAGAGTAGATTGAAATCTACTTCTATCATGTCGATATCTACAATCATAATTTGTTCAAAATTTTCCGTAGTTTCGAAAATTGGTGCTTAATGAACCTTCCAGTTGGACTGGGTAATGAAGTTGTTGGACATGTGAACTAAGTCCTTTTAGGGTTTGAAAATGTTAGTTATTCATCGAATTCGAGTTGATTAATCCAAGTTGGTATTTCTTAGTCTTGTGTCGTTAATTTAATTAAGTCTAAACATTATATCATTTTAGAACAAGTTTTTCCAACTGATGGTGTCTCTTAGGGTGGAGATTTTGGCGCCATATAACCATTTTTTTTAGCTCGGCCCAATCTCTTCACTTGCAGATTTTATTTATTTATTTTTTTTTTTGTCAATCGATAAAAGGCTACACTTGCAGATTATTATTATTATTTTTATTTTTTGGTCAATCGAGAAAAGGCTACACTTGCGGATTAAGTAAGGGAAAATAGTCAAACTTTCGCAATATAGTCATTCCAGTAGTGAGCATTTTGTTTTAAAATGAAAATAGAAAGATGCCTTGCATGTCACACCATTTGTAAATGGAGTTTGCTTTGTGTGGTGTCGCTGTTAAGAATAGGGCAATTTTAAAATCAGTGGTCCAAACCTTGTCATGCCTACTTAAAAAATTGGAAATTCCAAGAAAAACGCATTCAGATACTTGTTACATGAATTGATATGAAGAAGCATTCCACAAACTGCCAGTATAGATGTTTTTCTCCAAAAGCAAACAATTAAACAGCTTCCAGTGGAGAAGAAGGCTTGTATAAGCATCCTTTAAGAAAATACTCATAATAATAAATAAAAAAAAGTCACATAACCCAAACAGGTATTTATTGGAAATTATATATATATATATATATATATATATATATACAGTCCTTATCAGGTCAGCACGTGTTGATATAAGTTATATCAATACTATGTATTGAGAGTTGTACTCCTTGCATTGACCTAATATACCCTTAACCTATTAATGCATGAAGTACAACCCTCAATGCGGGTGTTGATATAAGTTATATCAGCACATGCTTACCTGATCATCATCCTATATATATATATATATATATATATATATATATATATATATATATGTACGAAGTATTTTATTTATTTATTTATTTTTTTGGTGACAAATGATAGCTTTGGCTATCATGCCTGTCAAATTATCGACCTAATTCATGTAAATCAAAGCGTACAAGCATTAAATTTGTACGACTGTTGCTGCCCAAAATAGGAGGGGGGATGTATGGTAATTGACAGCGACAAAAAGTAGGACAAAAAATCATAAGCTTAATGCATTGTCCAATGCCCCAACTAAATTGTGCTTCTAATGTCAAAAATAGGTTTTTCTTCAAATAGATGTTGTCGTCGACTTTAGTACTAAAACCAGAATGACACCTTTCTACTTCATCACAATCCCATTCCAAGCGTCATGTCCTCAAAATTGTCGAAGAAAATAAATGCCCCATTCGAGGTTGGAGCCTATCGGAATAAGTTAACCTGCCAGCTAGCCAAAAGGCACTACAACGTACAGGTTGGGTGTTTAGTCGTACTTTAGGTGAGGTTAGATCAAGTTATGACTTAACCAGTTTGAGAGAGACTGTGGTTCTCTGTTTTACAACCCATTTAGACTCTTCTTGTCATTGGTTTTTAATGGGTAGGATATTACTATGGTCACACCTAAATAGAGAAAACAGTCTGATTGCCTTTTCCTACCTTTTTCTCTCAGCACCAAAAAAAAAAAAAAAAAAAAAAGGGCAGAAGAATTAAATGATTTCTAACTATATATTCATACTGAAGCCATTTGACCATAAAGATTATTAGAAGAATTGATATATAGCAAAAGAATAGCATACAACTAGATTAATAGTTTAAGGTTTGTTTGGTTGATCTCCTAATCTGAATTGTTTCACTAATTGTGTTTAGATATAATTTTTTGAACAATGGGACAATTCAACTTCATAAATGGAGGTAATAAATCTAAAACTATGATAGATGCGTCCGAATAATTTCAATTTAATGGATTTATACTCACAAATTTGTACTTTGATGTTATTAGCCAATCAAATTTTATGGGGACAATCAAACAGGCCCTTACAAAAGGGCGGAGGCATTAGCAGAGCAGAGCCGTGTGTGCGCGTGCCTAGGAAGATGCATTCGATTTGTAGAAAAGGAGTGCAGGTGGTGGAAGATAGGTCGATATAGACCCTCCGATAAGTCCTTTTTTTTTTATTCGTTTTTTTGCCCCTTAGGGTCTTTGATAAGTTATTGACTAAAATATTATGATAAGAGCCAGGAGTGATAAGTGCGTAAAGTGGGTCCCACTCAAGAGCAGATATTCTCCTTGGGACAGACTAATGTAGAAGTCTTATCCCGTGGCTATTATTTCGGAAAAACATTGCTAAAAAAATATTTTAAAGACAATAATATAAAATCCTATGAGAACATGTGTAATAATTATTTAGAATAATCTTTAACTCATATTATTCACCCATTTTATTTACCCATGTTTTTGTGGCATTATTAATTTTTTTATTGAGGAATTGCAGATTGGTGCAACTATTCACTTCATAGGAGATGACCACTAACTTAATTAAGAATAACTATTAACTTATATTGATATGTAATTATTTGTCCATAGTCGAATCAACATGTAATTTCCCCTATTTTTAATTAACTAAACCAAAATAAAGATAAATACATTAAAAAAAAGAGAAGTGATATCCGCACTCTTGAGCCTCCCACGCACTTCTTATTCTCTCATTGTGCGGTGTGCGGAAAGCTCATCGAAAAGTGCCAATAGTGTCGAAAATGCTAAAATCTTAACTTTCATCCATCCTTGGAGAAATAATTAATTTTAAGACTAAAATGCTCTTGTCATAATTGTTTGTTTGTCCTTTGAGCACAACAAACATAATTAGTCTTAGTTCAAAAAATCTGATATTCAAATGATGTTGAACAAAGATTAGATTTTATTTGTCTTTTTTTGATACTTTTTGACCTTGTTTTTATTTGAGTTTGAGTTTGACTAATAGAAAAATTATTTCATCTGTTTAGTAGATAAGATTTTTTTATGGAATATTTTGAATATTTGTCAATTTTATTATTATTATTTTTTTTTAATGTATCATTAGGGACTGGAACCCTAAAGGCTCATTTATGACCACATCTATTCGAGGCATATGAGAGAACAAACATTGATTGTGTATTTGAGGCACATGTAGTTTTAATCAAAAGAAAAATTACTATGGTATTCACACTCTAATCAAAAGAAACATTCGAACAAACTGTGACGATGTAGAGTGTAAGGAGTTAAAAGTAGATAGAATCATTATACTATCCAACGAAAACGAAAAAGAAAAATAAGAGTGGAGATAAATGAGAATGTCAGATCTAATATATTTGGAATCATGTCTCACATTCACATTATCTCTATTCTTATTAACTTATAATATGGATGAGGTGTCGTTACCGTCACACACATACAAGTTCTTATCAAGAGAGTTCTATAGAATAACGTGATGTACGAGTATGATATGAATACATAAGTTCTTGCAAGCATAACGTGAATACATATGTCCCGTTTTCAAAGTGCCATCTCATTTTTGTGGGCCCTACAATGAACACATGCTATTACTGTTACACATGCACAAGTTCTTATCATAGAAAAGAGCTTCATAGATTACGCGACGTGCAAGTACGATATGAATACATATGTCCTTGCAAGCATGACGTGAATACATATGTCCTATTTTCAAAGTGCCATCTCATTTTTGTGGGCCCTACAATGAACACGTGCCATTTCTATTACACATGTACAAGTTCTTATCATAGAAGAAAACTCTACAAATTATATGATGTGCAAGTATGATATGAATACATATTGTTTTGCAAACATGACGTGAATACATATGTCCCGTTTTCAAAGTGTCATCTCATTTTTGTGGGTCCTACAATGAGCACGTGTCATTACCGTTACATACAAGTTCTTATTGTAGAAGAGAGCTTCATAAATTACACGACGTGCAAGTAATACATATGTCTTTCCAAACATGACGTGAATACATATGTTCTGTTTTGAGAGTACCATCTCATTTTTCATAGATTACGCAACGTGCAATTAGGATATGAATACATATGTCTTTCCCAACATAACGTGAATATATATGTCCTGTTTTGAGAGTGCCATCTCATTTTTGTGGGCCCAACAATAAACACGTGTCTGCATCGTGTTTGTACATGTGTCGCATTTCTGTTTAAGCAGTATGTGGGCATGGTGGGAGCTATTCACCGAATAAACTTGGCCTTTAACACAGGACGGGTGGAATTATTGCCTTTGCCTGTGACAAAAGCCTTGAAGGTGGAGTCCAAGTAAGAAAGCTACGTGGCTTCATATGATTGGCTCTTTAAATTGCTGAGGTTATGCGTCTGGGAAACGTAACAGGCCACTACTGCAGGAAAAAGACCACATTCATCTTGTGCTCCAAGTCTCTGATTTACCTGCTATCTAAATAGCAAAAATAAAAAATTGATGATGTTGACATGAGATTAATAATGCAGACCAATTAAGACTTTATAAAACATGATTAATTAATCCATCATCACCTTCGTCGCTATTATTATTTATCCATCCCAGCATACTGCTTAATTAGAAATATCTACCCATGAAACCTGCCCAACCCAAACCTACCTCCCCTTTTTCCCCCCTTTCTTTTTTTTTTTTTTTTTTTTTGGGGTGCACATGCACGAATTGAAAGGAAGTTTCCAATGAAGGTCCCAATTAATGGTTTAATTAAATCATTAAGACTAGTTTAATGGTGGTATAACGATGAGAGAAGGTAGATAAAAAATAAGAATAGAATGGATTAGGAATTTGAATGTCTTCCATTGTAAGGACAACGATTGCATTTCTTTATTGTGTCAATTAGGACTTCATTTGTTTGGTGTCAATTAAGACTTTGAAAAGTCATTAACATGATAATGCTAACCTAAAACTTTACTTAATTGGAGTTTAATGGGGGTACCACCATCTTTTCAAAGTCTTCAACCGATAAAAAGGAAGAAATTGACATTCACAATCATATTGTCTTGTGAACGAAGATATCTCGTTTTGAGGAATGCGTAGTGGCGTCTGCCACGCTATCAACTATTCGCTCGCATGGTTGACTCTACATTGACTATGGATTTTAAATTTTGAATATAATAATTCATGAAGACTAATGCATGAGGATCTACCAATGAAGTTTAGCCTAGTGGAAAGGGCTCTAGTTGCTCAAGTAAGAAGGGTTTTGGATTTGAATCATTGTGGATGCAGCAAGCATTTTTGGGAGAAGTCCTTGCTTCGGTGCTCGACAGTATTTCGGAAGATTAGTTTTGTGCGAAACCTGTAGACACCTTAGGAAACCAAAAAATAAAAAAAAACAGGAAAATACTTGTCTCCACTCTTGGGTGGAGGAGCTCCTTCCATCCTCCCACTCATATTTCGCGACTTGTCCAAATAAAGAAAGAGAATTGATTGTGTGTATACATTCCCATGTTTACATAATTGTAAACACATTTTTATAAATCAATATTTGAGTGTTACATTTTTATGTTAACATAAATGTGTGTCCACGTATTAATATTAGCTTATTTATTTGTTTGTGATTTTGAATTAATATTTTTCTAAAATATTTATGACATGTAGCAAAAAATGAATAGAGGTGAGGAGGAACTCTTCCACCTTGGGGTGGAGGCAAGTAGTGTCCAAAAAAAAAAAATAAATGCATGAGGATCTCAAAATGGCCACAAAAAGTCCTCTTTTTTTTTTTTTTCATATCAAGAGGTCACTGATCTCCTATCTTATGTCCCATATATATTAAGTAATTACAAGATAAAGTTCATAAGAGGGGTCCTTAAAAAGTGATGAGAATTTAATTTAAGACCCCTAATTTGGCAAAAAACCTCAAAGAGTCGGGACTACTTGATCTTCCTCTTAAAAGATTAACATGATGGGAAAAAGCCAAATTATTCGTACTATTGGATAAAGAGGATATTTATTCTAAGTTTTTAATGGGTTTATCCCAAGTTCAGCCATTATCTTCTAAGGTGACACAGCACTCTTCAATCGTGTCTTGTCTTATAATCTACTATGGAGATGTCACCTATGTGACTTTTCTCTCGCTCTTCTCTTTTCTCTTCCCCCACTTCGTGCATGAGAATATTATCACCAATCCAATGAAACAGGGAAAAATAATATAATATCATAAAGAACCATTAAAATTAACTTTTTCCTTCTTAATCGTACATATTCCTTTCCTTTCCTTTCCTTTCGTTTTCTTTCCTTTCATAAACATACTTAACGCTATGTTTAGATAAGGAATTTATAGGTGGAATTTGCTTTTGAGATGAAATTTGTAAAATTTTTATAAGGATTTTGTCCATCTCATCCTTATAAAAATTTTACAAATTCTATCTTAAAAGCAAATTCCACCTAAAAATTCTTTATCCAAACATAACGTTAAGTATTCAAGAAAGTTTTCCCACTCCCAACTCATCTATGCATGCCTATTTTAATTTTGTTTGTTTGTCATAGTAAGATTTTCTTACTTCTTATTAACTTTTAAACTTAATAGCCTAAGCTATTAAGTGAAAGCCTCAAATAGATATATAAAATCATATCAAATCCGTAATGGAAAGTCCACTAATTATTAAATTTATAACCATGACTAAAAGATAAAATATAACTAAGAAAATGTTTATATGACTGACAATTTGTCATTATTTTTGTCATAACAGACACTCAAGAATATAGATACATTTTAAGCCAATCATTATATGAAGAAATGTGTTTACACAGCTTTTTAAACATTTTCATATTTTTCCAAGCAACTTACATTATTTTCTATGCATTTTCACAATTCCCTATAAAATAATTGACTTATTAATTACAACTTAATATATGCCCTGCACACGTCACGAAAACCCATAAACCTTTCATGGATGTAATAAAGTCTAAAGTCTCCTCTTCAAACCCAACCCATTTTTTTTATTCCCCCACAAAACAAAACAAATAATAATAATACTAATAATAATAATAATAGAGTGACCCATTCATTAAGGGTAAAATACATTTACACCCCCTATGTTTATTAACTATTACACTGACACCCCCTATCCTTTCTGAAAATACACTACCCTCCCTTACTTTGGAAAATAATCTACACTTTCCCCCATCTGTTAACTAGCCGTTGGGAGACGTTAACGTTAGTTGTTGACGTTATGTAAAATGGGCTGAAAATACCCATTTTAGCCTTAGTGAAGCCAAAACGATGGCGTTTGCCATGGTTGTCATCAACAAAAAGACCCATCAACAAGAAGGTGGGGGTTTGCTACCGGAGCACCCCATAACCAAATCTGCTCCATCAACAAAAAGACCCAAGGCAACCACGAGCTCCTTCATGGCAGCAATCCATGTCTCCATCTCAAAACCTATACTCGAATACATATTTCTCAACAAAACGTAAAAGAAACAAATAGGGCAAAAAAAAAAAAAAAAAAGAAGAAGAAGAAGAAGAATGAAGAGCGTTGGCGGGAGAGCTCGACGGAGGGAAGGCTAAACCCTGCTCGCACAAAGACGAAGTCGTAGGCCCTACTCGCAACCAAGAGGACATTGTGGGTGCAAAGGAGCTAGGGTGGGATGGGGGTTTCCGGTGGGTACGATTCATGTTTTCCAGGCATAGGCAAAAAAAAAAAAAAAAGAGAAAAAAAAAGGATGAAGAGCGTCAACGGAGGGAGGGCTAAACTCTGCTTGCATAGAAACGAAGTCGTGGCCCTGCTCGCACCTAGGGGGACCTCGTGGGTGCAGAAGGAGCTAGGGTGAGATGGGGGCCGGGTTTCCAGTGGCTACGATCCATGGGTTTCTAGCATAGGCAAAAAAAAAAGAAAGATGAAGAGCGTTGACAAGAGAGCTCAATGAAGGGAGGGCTAAACCATGCTCCCATAGAGAAGAAGTCGTGGCCTTGCTCGCAACCAGGGGGACCTCGTGGGTGTAGAGGGAGTTAGGTTGGGATGGGGGTTTCTGGTGGGTACGATCCATGGGTTTCCGGCATAGGCAAAAAAAAAAAAAAAAAAAAAAAAAAATGGTGATGCGAATCAAACTTGGCAGCCATGAGTGCGAATCAAACTTGGCAGTCATGAGTGTTGCTGCCGCTTCTTCTCTTCTTCTTCGTGCTTTTTTTTTTTTTTGTTTTTTGTTTTTTGTTCAATCTGCTCTTCTTGGGGTCTTTTTTTGGGAAAAAAATGGGTGTGGCTGGAGCCCGTGACAGGCCGGCGACGGCAGCCATGAGTGCTACTGCCATTTCTTCTCTTCTTCTTCTTCTTCTTCTTCTTCTTCTTTTTTTTTTTTTTTTTTCAATCTGCTCCTCTTGGGGTTTTTTTGTTGGAAAAAAATGGGTATGGCCGGAGCCTGTGACAAGCCGGCGGCAGCAGCCATGAGTGCTGCTGCTGCTTCTTCTCTTCTTCTTCTTCGTGCTTTTTTTTAAATTTTTTTTGTTCAATCTGCTCCTTTGGGGTTTTTTTTATTGGAAATAAATGGGTATGGCTGGAGCCCATGACAGGCCGTCGGCGGTGGGTGGGGTTTGTCCACCGTATGAAAAAATGTACAAAACATTGTGTTTTACTAAAGGGTAAAATTTTCATTTCATGCTTCTGTTAATCCCGTCAACTTTAGCCATTCTGACAGGGAAGGGTAGTGTATTTTCAGATACTATGAGAGGGTCAGTGTAATAGTTAGTAAACACAGGAGGTGTAAATGTATTTTACCCGTTCATTAATGGGGTGACCTCCCTCATTTATAGTTGAATTGAAGTCGCACCCTATTAGGAAGGGGCCAAACAACTGTTTCAGATATATGAGTTCGAAATAGGTTTTAGGCTTAGATTTGTCAGCTCTAGTTTAGAATTGGAGTACCCGCTATGATGGGACAGTTTTAAACCCCATTAAATTGCGCAAAGTTGGTCTATTTTGGAAGAAGAGAGCATTTTTTTTTTTTTTTTTTTGACTATCATCAATTAGATGGAAAACTTAAGCAAAAAATTTTGCAACAGTAATATTAAATAGTTAAACTTTGACCAAAATTATTATAATACGAGTAATAAATAAACGACCTTTTTTTGTTTTTTTTGGGGGGGGGGGGGGGGGCGCGGAGTGATTGATCAATTGCCAAACAAAACATTCATATACAAATTCAAACCTAAGCTGTGTTGGGGGTGTAACGATCTTCAAAACACGTTCAAATTTATGAGATTTGTACAAATAAAAACTCTTTTAAAAATGAATTTCCTTTGAAATTACAAGATATAATATAATTGCAGAAAGCGGTGGTTAACTCAAAATTCGTGTGCATATTCATTGCTCAACTCATTAAATAATATTCACATCAATATTTATACAAATAAAATAAATAAACACGATAATCTCTCCAAATCTCAGCCCTAATTCTACTACGTGCCTCCAACGATAAGGACCTGAAATATATTAGGTTAGTGACAACTGCCCAGTGGGAAAATCTAAGTCCTATACAATAAATAATGTTTCAAACATTTCATGCAATACACGCATTTATATAAAAAATAATAGATAGGCCGAATAATACGAATTTCAAATCATATATCTTGAATATAATGCAACAATCAATAATAATTCAATTTCTAGATATATTGGCCATCAAAGAACCATCATAATTCATGACATCAAATAATACTACTATCATATTCATCACCCTATGCATATCAAATCTCAATATACATATCAAAATATTCATTATTCATTGTACAAAAATTAAATCTCTACCTATTCTTCTTCGTGTATATCCAAAATCAAACTCTACCCATTGGAAAGATGATAATCAACTGGTCGAACATCAACTAGGATAAATCCTCTCTAACTTCTCTTCCCAACACATACAGGCTCTCTTTTGCCCACTTTCCACTATGGTTTACTCATATTCTCAAATATGAATAGTAGGATTAAACAAGGCAACCGGCCGACATAAAATAATGTTTAAGATACAAAATGATATGATAAATAAAATATCTTGTTTACACTAGAGTGTGGAATCCTATGGAACCTCCATGCTTATATATGTAAATATTATATTATTACATACGAAGGAAATATCCACCGAAAGCATCACTTAAGGAAAATGTGGGAAGCCTTTAAATTTGTAAAATTACAAATCAACTCTAATTATATTTAAAATTCTATTAAATCTAAAATACTCAAAATTTCACATAAATAACATTTATTATTTTCAAATAAAGTTCAATCCCAACGTAATTTTAATTTAATATAATAAATATTTGGGGACATCGATTAATTGCCAAATAAGAAATTCATATACAAATTCAATCCTAAGCATGAGGCATGATGCCCAATATTTTGCCGTTCAACTTAAGTAGCATCTTTAATACCAAAAAAAAAAAATAATAATAATAATTATTAATTTTTTTTTTTTTTTTGTGTCAAACCAGAAATTTAAGGGAGGCAAAATTGTGGCTTCGAAAGCTTCTTCCCGCGCGCAGTCTCCAACAATGATAGTGATTGAAGTGCGAAAACTGTTCTTGGAGCGTCAACCTCATTTCCCAAATTTAATGATTGGGTACATTTTTTCTTGTCTAAGTTTTGGGAATTATTATGTCTTAGCTCACAATCATTTTTGTCATGGTGACCAAATGTCCAAACTTCATGCTCACGTGGCTAAAACCCTGCAATAAGAGTGAACTCAGGCTGTATGAGTGAGTTGGGTGGACTGTCAACACTCAAGCTAAGGCCTAAGGGCATAAAGCTAAACGCTTTGCCCATGAGCACCTTAAGCTCTATTTTAAAATTTTGGGTTGTGCTCAAGTTGCCCATTGTTTGGTTGAGTTGAGTTTAAGTCGTCCCTGCATTAGGATTATAAATTTATATGTATATCTGTATTTCAAAAAATAAAAATAAAAACGTTAAACACCGATCATATAAATATGAAAAGATCGATGATTTTAGTTTTGGTTTAAGGCTAACATAAGTGTTACTTCCTTTGTTTCATATTTATTGTTTTCTTTTTCATTTTGGGTCATTTCAAAATTATTGTCTTGGGAAAAAAATCAAGACTTCCATTTAATCAATTTTCTAAAATACCCATATTTATAATATTATTTACATGATATGGACAAATTAAATTCAATTGTACCATACTTGAGGGCAAAATTAAAAAATTAAAATACAAAATTGGATGTGAAAGCATTTAAGAGGGATTTCATTTTAAATAAGACAATCAATTTGAAACGGATGAAGTATTTGATTATTTTATCCTTAATTAAAATACTATATATAATATATATTTGGGTTTAGATTGAACAAATTGATTGAAACCGTCTACCCATTACTAATTTGAATTTAACTTGGGTAATCATTTTTTTACTCAAACCCAATCCAGAATTAAAAAATTAATACCCAAATTTATCCAAGGCTCCAATTAAGCATAGATTGACCAAATTGAGTCCACTTAGACTTTATCCCTATCCTATAAGGCTGCAATAAGCCCCCCCCCCCACACCCCTTTTTTTTTTTTTTTTTTTTTTTTTTTTTTTGGTGTTGGTATCAAGAGATTATGAGATACTTACGTACACACTTGATTAATTCTCTTTAGTATTTTGTTCCGCATGTACCAAATAATTATTTAATAAAATCATTAAAACAACTCTAAAAAAAATAGTTAAAATCGAAGCAAATGGCCCTCGGACGACTTAGGACAAGAAGTTGCCTAAGCCTTTGGCTCATAACCACGGAAGGTTGAAAACACGGTGCCTCCGGCTGCCAGAAATCTTCCGCTACAACACGTGTCATTGGTAACTCATACGTGACGTAAGCCACCAAAGGCTTATCTTTTGTCAGTTTTTTTTTTTTTTAATTCATTTCTTTTCCATTTTTTGGTTAGTTGTCGTTACTTTCGTACACAGATTGGCAAGCACCGAGTAGAGAGCTTTGTTTTGTTCACTCTCATCAAGCGGGCGTGGAGGCTCACACGCGCTTTCAAAAATTTTTCTCAATGACTTGAATTTATGGCTAGATTTGAAAAATCTAAAACTTTGAAGTTCATTAATTTAGCTAAATGTTACTAACTTCAATTGTCAAAATTAAATGTTAGGCCAATAGTGAAATGCTATGCATATGGATGCAGTTATAAAAACATGTGTAAGTAAATTGTTAAGGAAAATTTGTATTCATTGAGATAGAGTAAAATCTTAGGCATGGTTGGACAATAGTGAAGTTAGAAATTTACTTTAATAGGGCAGGCAACAGAAAGCATACGCATCCAATCGAGCGCACCATATTCCTCACATCGCATATAACTAATGTATATTTTTTTTAAAAAAATAAAAATAAAACATCTCATGCTAGGAGGGTAGGGGTAAGGCAAATCCTTACCAGGTTTATCAATCCAAAAGATAAGCATTACATATGCAAATAACTCAACTGAAGATGATCATAAAATACAATGAAATGTATATTAATAGGTTGTTCCAGGACTAATGTATACACAATACATAAAATAAAAACACTTTTATTGGTTGTTCATCTTCTATCTTAATTTTATAAATTAAATAATTTTTTAATAGGACATTAATGATATAAAGGAAAGGGTCTAAAGAAAGTGGAGGCTTAAGAAAAGCCTGAGAAATTAAATCTTTCAATTTAAATAAACTATATGTAAAAATTTAATTTTGGAGAAAATTTTGAGCGGGGAGTCGGAGACAACCCCCACGGACCAAATGTGGCTCTGCCACTGTATTTGAATGTCTCATGAAAAATGAATTATATAATTGTATATCCCACATAATTTGGTGAACAAATCCATCATTGCAATGGGACAATTTTATATAATAACTACTACCTAGTTGCATTTCATGACAATTTTAAATAATAACTACTACCTAGTCGCATTTCATGATTTATTAAAATCGATTTATCTCATGGTGATTGACTCTATTTTTTTCCCTAATGATTCTACTCAAGGCATAACTTTTGGAACCCTAAAATAAATGCTCCCTTCGTCTCACAAAGATAGGCAAGGTTTGACAAAACACGCAAATTAAGAAAACATTATAAATGCATTGACTAATTTTTTTTTTCTACAAATACCCTTCCCTTACTAGTCCGGACAAGACAAAAACCAAATTGAAGTGGGGTCACCTTCTTGCCTACCCCCCCTACAAGAATCAGCGCCAAAAATAAGGACTCCACCATCTTTTCCTACAATAAAGGAAAAATAGGACTACAACCCTTCTTGACACTAAAATTTTGAATCAATTTCAAAGTGGCAAATGGCGCTAATGTCCCTTAAAATAGGGATTTATTTAAACTAATTTTGTTGAAAAAAAAGGCTCCAACCAATTTTGTCCAAAATTTTTAATCAAAACAAAGGGTATAATAGAAAAGTTAAACAATTTTATGATTTGACTTTTCAAAATGGCCAAACATTTTGGGACACAAAAAGTTAAAAATTTGGCACATCTTAATGGATAGAGGAAGTAAATATTTAGACCGCAAGAATGCATAGTCTTGCAAGTTGCATGCCTGTGGAGATTGGGTACTCACGCGCTTTTGAATCGGCGTGGGCTTATTAGAATTTCTACTGTCATTTTCTTCATATTTTAGAGCCGAACTAGAAACAACTGTCAGATGAGCTATCCTTACCGGGGACCAACTCTGACTCCTTACAACACTCATGCACTTATCATTTATTTAATTATACAAAGCACTCATGATAAGTGCTACTACTTATACCTCGAAAATGCCGACTACTTATATATCGGTGTGACTCAATCCCTCTGCAGCAATTCCTGGGGAGAGCGTTCTTTTTAGAGAGAGAAAGTAGGGAAAAGAAAAAGGAGAGAGAAAGGGTACAGCAGTGCTCTGTTTTATACCTTCCCCTGTTTCAATCCATCTTGCATGTTAAGACCACAACATTAGAGAGAGAGTACAGAGGGTATACAGAGAAAGGAGACAGAGGAAGCAGAGAGGGAAAGAAAACACAGAGAGAGTACAGAGAGAGCGTGAGAGAGAGCGAGACAGAGAGCTGTGGTGTTCTGTTCTATCTCTTCCCCTTTTGTCCGTCTCTGTTTTTGTAGGTAAGCATCTGGTTTTCACCTTCAGCTTTTAAATGGGTAGCTTTTGTTTCATCTTGACTCGCTTGTTAACTCCATTTTTCCCTTTGTAGCGTCTTGAATCACAACTTGCTTTACTGTTTTTGATCTGTGAAAACCCTAATTTTCTGTAAATGGGTTGGCTGATTTCATCTTTTTTGTTCTTAATTTTGTGAATTTTTTGGATGTTGTTGATGAATAAAGTGGTTTTTGCATGTAATCACTGACGATCTTCTAAAACCATATGTTTTGGCTTGATTTGAGTGCATTTGCACTTTTTTTTTTCTTTTTTTCTTTTATATATATTTTTAATTATAAATTTAGTATTGATGTTTTGGTTTGATTTTGGATGCATGTATGGTTTTAATTTTCATGAGAAGCTACTTTTGTTTTAATGAAAAATAGTTCCTGAAATATTTTTTTTGATGGATTGCAAGAATTCTTTTTCCTCCTCTTGAGAAAAATTATTTTGGAACCACGTTTTGGCAAAACAAACCGATTCATTAAAAAAAAAAAAAAAAAAAAAAATCTTAGGGAAGTAAAATCTACTGTCGTTGTTACTACTGATTTTGTTCATTTGGTGGTTGTGGGGACAAGAACGTGGGATTGTATGGCGTCGAAGCGGGAATCACTCAACAAGGAACTCATCTTCCTGATTTTACAGTACCTGGATGATGAGAAGTTCAAAGACACTGTCCACAAGTAAATTCTTCACCCACCCATTCCTCTTAGTCTTTGAATTGAATAGGTCGCGTGTTTTGTAATTTAGCCTTATCATTTTTTTGTATAGGCTTGAGCGAGAATCTAGGGTTTTCTTTAACATGAAGCACTTTGAGGACATGGTGTTTGATGGGAAGTGGGATGAGGTTGAGAGATATATATCCGCTTTCACCAAAATGGAGGACAACCGGAATTCAATGAAGATCTTTTTTGAAATCCGGAAGCAGAAATACCTTGAAGCATTGGATAAGTAAGCTCATGATTTTTCAAATGTCTGTTATTCTCATTGATCCTCTTTATGCATCTTATTTCAGTTTTAAGCTTGGAAATGGTTGAAATTGATTAGGCAAGATCGTGCCAAGGCTGTAGATATCCTTGTGAAGGAACTAAGAGTTTTTTCCCAGTGTAGCGAAGAACTGTTTAATGAAATCACCCGGCTCCTGACATTAGATAATTTCAGGTATCAGTTATGGACAAAGTGTTTATGTTTTGTGCTTTGATTTGGTGATGACAATAGATTTAGATGGCCATATCCAAATCTTGTGAGTTTGGCAGGGAAAATGAACAACTCTCCAATTACATTGATGCAAAAACTGCAAGAACAGTTATGATGAATGAGCTTAAGAGGCTTATTGAGACAAATCCTGTTTTTCATGAGAAACTGCAGTTCCCTAGCATAAAAGGCAGGTTACAGACTCTTCTTGAGCAAAGGTAACTTTTTGTTGATACACAAAGTAAAAAGAGAAACCCCCCCCCTCTTTTCTCTGTGTGTGTGTGTGTGTGTTTGTTGTAATGTAGGTCTGAGACTCTGATCCTATGTTTTAACAATTGAATTGGGATAATTATGCAGCATTGAAAATTTGAAATAACTTAGTTATATTCTGTTATATAGCTGGGGTACTTTTTTCAAAAAGTTTTCTTAATTTCTAGCTATGCTTATTGCGCAATTATCATTGATTTGGGTATGTAATATGACAGCTTGAACTTTCAGCACTCGCTTTGCCAAAATCCTATGCAAAATCCTGATCCTGATACCAGAACTCTATTTGTGGATCATAAATGTAGACGATCTAATAATTCATTTCCGCCGGCAAATGTGAGCAATCAGCCCATGGGACCCGCCTTGAGAGCTGAAGGATTTCTTCCAATTGGTGCAAATGGGGTTTGTGACCATCAAATTGTTTTTGTAATCTATTTTGCAGTTTTACACAATTTCTTAAATAGCTTAGACTTTATTTTTGTGTTCAGCCTCTCCAACCTGCACCAGCACCAGTTCAAAATCCATTCACAACATGGATGCCTAATCCATCACCTCTAACTCATCCAACAGCTTCTGGAGGAACTATTGGTCTCAGTGTTCATACAAACCCAGGTAGTCTCAGTATTCATACAAACCCAGGTAGCCTGTAATTTATTTCATTGATGCTTTCTGTATGTTCTTGAGTTAATGTCTTCTATTTTACCGATTTTATGCATGAATATGATTGTTTCTTCAACACTTTATTATTACCTTTCCTTGTATAGCTGCAATTTTGAATGGTCCCCAAGATTCTGGTGCAAGGCCCATTGGGATTTCGGACAGGGTAAGTTGGACAGTATCTAACAGCAAAAAGCACACATTCTTAATTTATGGCTAATGTTTACTGTGCGCCTATTGTATATTTAAAACTTTTACCTCTTTTAACTGGCATCATATATTTTGTTTAGATGATATTGCCGGGAACTAATCCTGGTCCAAGTTACAGTCCAGCATTCAACATGATTGATGAATTGCCCAAGACTGTTGCACGGACATTAAATCAGGGGTCAACTCCAATAAGCATGAACTTTCATCCTATTCAACAGACTCTACTTCTAGGTTGGCCTTTATAAGCTTAAGTTTTCAGACAAGTAGTTGACTGATAATCTGGATATTGAATCGTATTTCCTAATGTGACTTTTTTCAGTCGGAACCCAAGCGGGGGAGATAGGGTTGTGGGAAGTTGGTTCTGGGGAGAAGTTGGTTGGAAGAAATTTTGACATTTGGGATATTGAAGCAATTTCAATGATACTAAAGGTATATCCCCTTCTAAACTAAGTTATAATATAAAGCAAGATAAACATTTTTTTTGTCATCAGAACAATATGATAGGTACACTTATCCTGTTGAAATGCAGGCAGCTTTAACCAAAGATCCACATGTCTCAGTTAATCGTATAATATGGAGCCCAGACGGATTCTTATTTGGTGAGTTTAAACATATGCACAGCAGTGTTTATAAAAGCTCACTACTTGAATTCATTTGTTAAGACCAATATATATAATATCATTTGTTTATTTAATTCAAATATTTTCTTCTTTCATTAAACAGGCGTTGCGTATTCCAAACACATGGTGCAGTTATATGCTTATCATGGTGGAAATGACATTCGACCGCATTTGGAGGTAGGTTTTATTATCTTCTCTCTTTCTGTCCTGCGTATTCAAGTTTGTTATATGTTTCTGACACCAGCTTTTCATATCCAGATTGACTCTCATGTTGGTAGTGTAAATGATCTTGCATTTGCTAAACCCATGAAGAAACTTTCTATCATTACCTGTGGTGATGACAAGACCATTAAGGTTGGTATCTTGTTAAATAGTAATATTGTTTGTCATAGAGAAAGTGATAGTTCATTTACTGATGTTTGTGTAATTTTAGGTGTGGGATGCAGCTAGTGGGACCAAACAGTACACTTTTGAAGGTCATGAGGCTCCTGTTTATTCAGTGTGCCCTCATAACAAGGACAATGTTCATGTATAGACCCATTTAACATTATTTTCTGTCGACCCTCTCCATTTCTCTTGCTTGTTGTGGCTGATAATGTTTTCAGTCTATTTAAAGTTCTCCTTATGCATTTATGCCTCAGTTTCTGTTTTCAACATCATTGGATGGAAAGATAAAAGCATGGTTATATGACACAATGGGATCTAGGGTTGATTATGTTGCCCCTGGTCGTCGGTGCACAACAATGGCTTACAGTGCTGATGGTAAAAGGTTGATCACTGGACCTTTTATACGATTATATGGTTTTGCATTCTATTAAGATTTTGTGAACATGCTGAAACATCAATGTTTTAATTGAAAACATTACAGGCTTTTTTCATGCGGAACCAGTGAAGCTGGGGAGTCACACATTGTTGAATGGAATGAAATGGAAGGGGTCGTGAAGAGGACCTACCAAGGATTTTTCAAGCGTTCTTTGGGTGTTGTGCAATTTGATATGACCAAGAACCAATTCCTGGCTGCTGGTGATGACCATTCAATCAAATTTTGGGATGTGGATAATGTCAATCTGTTAACAAGTATCAACGCTGGGGGAGACCTACCAGTAAGTTTCCCCATGGGTTTTTTCACATATTTATTTATTTTACTTCTTATTTCTGGTGTGGATAGTGGTGTTTCTTTTGAACCGCAGTTAATTATTCTGTGCAAAATACTCATTGACTTTTGTATTTTAAGGCAAGTCCACGACTCTGCTTCAACAAGGACGGCACGTTATTGGCTGTTGCTGCATGTTATAATAGAATCAAAATCTTAGCAACTGTTGATGGTCTTCGGTTACTGGACACTACTAAAAGCCATTCCCTTATTCCCTCAAGAATTTCATCTGAGAATGTAGCAAAGGTCAGTTTAATATTTCTTCTCTTGACGCTCTTAGCAGGAACAATTCCTGTCCTGTGCTTGTAATTTTTGCAGCCACGCAATCAGCCCACTATCAGCTTTTGGAAGTGCAATTAGTGCTAGAGTGGTGGATAGAGATTCATGTTTTTTCTTCGTCCTGTGTACTTCCCTATCAAATGCATACTTTTCTGTCGCACTCAAGTTTGAATCTCTTAATTTCTTTCATCTTACACCATTGTGTATCATTTGCACAATTTTACTGGCACTCATGTCACCGTTTCTCTATATTTTTCTTTTTCAAATTGAAATGAATCTTGTGACTTGACTGTACATATTCTGGTGATTTCTTCTAAAGTAACCTATTGAGTGGATTTTCTAGAATGGGGACACAAGAAACTTGGAGAACGTGACACCTAGATTAATTGAAGAAGTCAACAGTATGAAGATTTGGAAGCTCACCGAAATTAATGAACCTGCTCAATTTCGGTCTTTGAGGCTCCCTGTTCGTGTTAAAACAGACAAGGTATATGATACTAATAATGGCTATCATCCATGCATAAGATATACAAAATAATTGCTCATGTGTTTTGGGCACACATTGGCGGTACAAGTTTGGCAAATTTGCTTATGGGTGATATAGTTTGTGTTTCAACTTACTTTTATTTGTCTGCACATACATCCTCTTTCAAATTTGCTTTCAATACAGAACACAAGTCTGTGAACATATTAGCCTGATAGGCTTATGATTGTTGTCCTAATTATTATTAATTTTCTGGTGTTTGGTCAGTTCCACTAACAGTTTTCTGTACTTGATTTCATAATTATTGTTTAACAAGATTGCATTTATCCTTTTCTCCATGTGATCAGCAATGAAAGATGCTTCTTATTGAGTTGATGATTCATTTGCAATCCATGTCTTTATGAATGCTTCCTCACTAGCAAACAATATAGACAATTCTTCTTGTTAATCTCAGGAATCTAAGCCAAGATCCATACACCCATCTAAAGTTGCAAAAAAGACCCATACTCAATCTTCCATAATATTTGTGGGGAAAGGACAGAAGGTAGAACGAGCTTCATTCTTAGTTGTTTTTCTGATCAATGCTCTTGAAAGAAGTGAAAGGAAAAGATGTGGAAGTTGCTGATAGTCCAAGGGGTAGTTGTTATTTTTAGCAAGGGACTTTTAGCCACATAATCTGCACAGTATTGATTGAAATCCATGCTAGTGCAGACAATTTAAGTGATGTTGTTGATATGCTCACATCACTATGCTCCATATCTCCAAATTATTGTTCCATTGCCAAATAATTTAATTTGAACACTAGGTTGACACCCGTGCAAAAAAATATTTTATATATTAAAATATATTATGCTTTTGAAAATAAAAAATTAACAATAAAATGACAAATTTATAAATTTGTTGGAGAAAATCCTAATAGAAAAATATGTTGCATAGATGATGAATGTCGATTAAGGATATATAATTTGATAGAGTTTTTTTAGTTTTTGGGAAGTTACGTTGGTTTATGTATGTGTGTGTCTTAAGATAAAATTAATATAACAATGAAAATGATTTGAAAACTAAAGAAAGCGCCATGTGGCTGCACAAAAAGGCACCATGTGGCTGCCTTGAACACTACTCATATATATATATTAGATTAGATATGGGTGAAAACTTAAAATTAATTTGGACCAACAAAAACTACCTGGAAATGCAACTTCAGTCAAATTTAAAATCGATGAGGGATGCTTAGGATTGATGACCAGGAGATTCCTTGGAGAGCATTTTTCGGTACCCCTGCTCAGCATCCGTGGAGACTAATGAGGGTGTTTTAATTAAATTAAACCCAATTAACTGGAGTGGAATGTTCTCTTGTTGCATAATCTGATCAATTAGTTTCTGCTTGTACTCTAACTAAAACAAACGAAATTTTTGTACAGCAGCATTAAGACCAGCTTTGCTGCATGAAGTAATGCGTAGGTCATGGAAGAAACAATATGTTCATGAACAGAGCATAGTTGATTAATTAGTTATTTCATAGATTCTTTGAATTTCTTGTTCACAGTTTCACACACAATGAACACTGTGTAATATGATCAAATTTGGGCTGCTGGCTCTCCTTCTTTATGGAATAGTATCTCATTGGCATTTTCTGTGACTACTGCAGATCTTAAGGTTGATCTACACTAATTCAGGTAATGCTGTTTTGGGATTAGCATCAAATGCCCTCCACCTACTTTGGAAGTGGCCGCGTAGTGAACTTAATTTGAGTGGCAAGGTAAAAGGTTCCCATCTATTATCTAAATTTGTTCCTTTCTTATAATTTGAAAATGGTGGTCATTGTGATGAGTTATTTCATATTGCTGCCTGTTGTAGGCAACAACGAAGGATCACCCTCAATTATGCCAACCAGCATCAGGCATACTAATGACTAATGATCTAACTGATGCTAGACCTAAAGAAGCTGTGCCCTGTTTTGCTTTGTCCAAGAATGACTCTTATCTATTGTCAGCATCTGGAGGGAAAATTTCCTTGTTCAACATGATGACGTTTAAGGTAAACTCTAAAAAAACCAATCATAGGCTGGGGTGTGGTCAGGTTGTGCATTGTTTTAAATGGGTTGTCACTTGTCATGAAAAGATGTGTTTTCTCCATTAATATTGATCTGTTGAAGATGAGAAAATTGATGACAAGCTTATTAACTGCTGGGCTTTATTGAGAAAGATGATCATGCTTATCATGATATTCAACTGTTGTGAAAGGGTTTTGTGTGTTGCTTTGGGAAACCTTTAATTGCATTTTTGGCCAAAACAATTAGAAGAAAAAGAAGCATGTTACAAAAATGTGACACCAAAGAGTATCTATCATTTTCCATTTTTCATACAGATAGTGTGAAAGCACACCGAGGTAAATATAATTTTTTCTCAACCCTGAGTCTCTGACTGTTCCCATTTTGTTGGTACCCACAGACAATGGCGACTATCATGTGTCCACCACCTGCGGCTACGTATCTTGCTTTCGTCCCTGAAGATAACAATATTATTGCTATTGGAATGGATGATTCGACCATTCAGATATCTAATGTCCGCACAGATAAGGTAAGGATCTTGTTGATGGATGTGTGTTAGGAAGTGAGGGGTGTCACTGGTTATAGAGAAAATTTTGGGACTTGGTCATTTTCTTGCTTATTGTAGGTTATGAGAAAGCTCGAGGGACACTCTAAAAGAGTCACTAGCCTTGCATTCTCCAATGTGCTAAATTTACTTGTCTCTTCTGGAGCGGATGCTCAGGTTAGTATTTTATCTTCCATAGCATGCATATTAAGAAACTCTGTTTTTTATATTAAGTCCTTGGTGCTCTCAGATGCAAAAACTTTCCTTGTTTAGGCCCCTGGCTCTCTTTGCAACCTAGAACTGTCACGCCTAATAAAACCTACGTAGCTACAACTTATTTATTTTCTAATGCGTACGTACGCAGGAGTGTGAGTGTGTGTGTGTGAGAGAGAGAGAGAGAGAGAGAGAGAGAGAGAGAGAGAGTGAGAGAGAGAGCCAACACGAGAAAGGGAAAATATACATAAGGCCTCTCAACTTATCTGTTCACCCCAACCCAAGATAAAAAAATCATCTCTTCATGATGCTGCTATTATTTTGAAAAGTGAAAAACGAACACATGCAAGAAATATCCACATTTCTCACTGAAGGTCCTTATGAGAACTTCAACTTAAGATATAAATTTTGGTATTCTAATCTAATCTTATTTCTTTTTCCAGATAATTGTCTGGAACTATGATAAGTGGGAAAAGGAGAAGTCAACTTTCTTGCAAATCCCAGCTGGTAAGACACCTGCTGTACTGTCAGACACTCAGGTTCAGTTTCACCAGGATCAGATACATTTCCTTGCTGTACATGAGACTCAGCTTGCCATATACGAAACAACAAAACTAGAGTGTGTAAATCAGGTATGGTCATCTAAGTTTACAATTTTGCAGAAGTAATTAAGTGCATTTTCCTATGAACTTGGCTTCGTATTATGGTTTTAGCTAGATATTAGCGGCTACTTTTATTACTTGAATGCTCACTTTATCAAAAAATTACTTGAATGCTCATATGTATTTGTTGACTAACTGCAGCCCCCTTTGTAATAAGATGTGGTGCACTGTTATTGGTGACACGCTGGCAATAGAAGAAAGCTCTAGAAGAGCTGCTCCCTCTTGTTTTCTGTTCATTTTTTATATTTTTTAATTCAATGTTTTCTATTTTGTATATTCAGTGGGTTGTGCGAGAATCTTCAGCGCCAATCTCCCATGCATCATTCTCATGTGATAGTCAGTTGGTGTATGCCGGCTTTCTGGATGGATGTGTGTGCATATTTGGTGCTTCAACTCTCCAACTACAATGTTGTATTAAGCCCACGGCTTATCTTCCATCAGATTTCAGGTACTTAATGAGTTACATTGCCAAACTGTGTAATATAACACCCAATTTACTTCATTAGCATTTTTATAGGTTCAGTCTAGGTGCTCATTTCCATGCATCTACATATATATTATATATATATATATGTGTGTGTGTGTGTATGTGTGTGTGCGTGTCTTGAGAATTATAATTTATTGGGCTAGTAGATCTTTCATGCAACGACGAAGTTCTTTATTGGAAAGTTCGTATCATATACCACTTTTTCGTTAAGCATAAGTAATAAAAAAGAAACACGTGATATTATTCATGTAATCATGAATTGCTCGAGAAAGTATTCTGACTAACATGAATTACATTTCCTCACTCAAATTCATTCTAGAATCTTAAGAAATTATACCCATGGTTTAGCCGAATCCTTTGTTGATGCTGGCTTCTCAAATATTCATGATAATTTCCTGATTAACTTCCAACTTTCTAAATCAAACATGATGCTCTCAGTTCCCAAAAATGTCGGGTAAAAAAGGGATGATGTCAAATCATCTAAGGTGAATGGATGATATTGCAACCTGCATTTCCAAATTTATGTTTAAGTAGGCCTTTAGCCAACGCTAAGAGTAACTTTTTTTCTTTCTTTCTTGCCGCAGTTCTACAGTATACCCATATGTGATTGCTGCACATCCACAAGAGCATAACCAATTTGCTTTAGGACTGACAGATGGTGGGGTATATGTCTTTGAGCCACTTGATTCTGAAGGTAAATGGGGAATCCCTCCACCTGTTGCAAATGGGTCATCAAGAAGCTTCCCTACTGTGCCACAAGTTGTTGCTTCTAGTTCACACCAACCCCAGGGTTGATGGACCTTACAAAACAATCACTTGGCTTGATGCCCAATTGTTCAGTATCAGACTTGGACTTTTTCCTGCTTATTGAGGTTAGTTTTAGTATCAGGTTTTGGCAAGTTCATATATAGTTTACTATATAAGGAATCAACATCTAGAGGAATAGGCTTGAAAGTTATAGAGCAAGGTTTTCATACATCATATGCTGTAGAACCTGGCAGAGTTTTTATGATGAAAATTTCTTTTAATTTCCTGAGAATGATTTCTTTAGTTGTTTCTTTCTCATTCAATGGATGATAACAATGTGTGGAACTTTTGCAAGCTAAGGTCTAGTTGGCACTTTCAACTTTTTGGATGGCCAAATATGCATGCATTTTGTGAACCTGGCAAGTATGATGTGTTTCAATTTTCTTGCTGTAAGAAATGGGATTTCAATGGAACATTTTGAACTGGCATTGCATTTCTGAACTCAGCAAACAGGGCTATGCCTCTTTTGACTATGGTTGAAATCGGCTAGCCCAGTTTTGCAGCTTCACCAATAATTGCGTGTACTCTTAAACTCTTCCATATCGGATCAGTAGATCATTTTAGATGCCATATGTTGTTTGTTCTGCATTTGGACTTGCTTCTTTTCTTACTTTTGGAAGTAAATTCACTTTGATTTTTTTCTCTCCTAAGCAAGGAAAAAGGTATTTCCAAAATGCTAATCAAACATTACCTAATCAAATTCCTCCTATCAATACCAGTTTTTCCTGCCGCCTTATATGGGTCCCAACCCAGCCTTTGACATTTGACATGGGTGTGTTATCGCATAGGTGGCCACATTAGCCACCTCATCAGATGACATAAGTAGGCCCCATACAAGGAGTTGCAACAGAAAAAAGAAAAAGAAAAATCATACTCCTATATATCCTAACAGAAGCCACTAATGAAATTCTAATCATTCTCTTATTATTTGTGTTAGAGTTTTTGAACTTTCTCTCAGCAGCTTCAGATTTCAACAATTAGTATCAGCCTCATTGTGTCTGCAAAATTTCTGTACTTATGGCGGTACCTTCTGTAACAAAATAATCCCTTCATCTCAATTGAAAGACTCAGCAGTCCCAAATTACAATCCTAAAAACAAAGAATTTCATGGATTGTGCAAAATCTATTGCAAAAGAGACAAGCCCATTAATATCTCTTGATGTTTTTATTTTTTATTTTAAATATGTCCCACATATCTATTATGAACTCTACTTTAGAGGTTAATTTCATAAAATAAATGTATCTGTCATAATTACTGCCAAAACATGGGTTCACTATATGCCATTTTCTGCTATATATTCTGAGTGGTTCCCTAGGTTCCTTGGAGTGTGTCTTCCTTCCCTCATTTCCCCTCTCTGAAGCTTGTGTGAATAGAGAATATAACATCGAGATCTTGAAGTCTGTGACACATTTTCCTCAGAATTTCATATTTGTTTCATGTTGCTTCTCAATGTTTCCAAACATATTCCATATAAGGGCAAATTAAAATCGGGTGGATACTATGGTCTGTTGTTAGCATCTAAGGTTGTGGAGGCAATGAAGTACTGCTTTTTTCAAAATTTTGCATCACTACTGAATTTTCTAAACTCTTGCTTCCATCCTCACCATTGTCTCCTGCAACAGAATGGATTTGTGGCCTTGATACCATGTGAAATAACTTGAATTGTCTAATTTCGAATTGGACACCCAAACAGGCCCTAAGAAGATGGATAAAAAACAAAGTCAAAATGTCTTTTGATTTGGTATGTGTAAACATACCATATATGACACAGAGCATATCAAATCGGGTCTTGGGATACCTATTGCGGAAGAAACCCGAAGAAATACACTTTCTTATTGTTACGAGCCTGTGGGATTGCCACACGATTTGCGTATGCTTCAAGCAAGGATCTGACCTTCATGTTCGTTGGCTCTTCATGTTTCCACGCTTCCAAAAATGATGGCTCTTGAGAGTGTGTTAGAAAGAGAGGAGGAAGTTGTGTGCGTATGTAGCACCATCCATTATCTCTGGAGAGTTATTATCTCACATAACTCACCACTATTTTTTTTTTTTTGGTTGATAACAAGGAAGTCTTTCCGGCAAATCTCAAACCCATATAAAACCTCACAATCCATATAGACCAAGTAAGTCCAAAGTCTTGAAAACCATAGAACCTTGTGTGGGTGGCCCTAAAAGGGTTCAGCAAAAGTCAAACTCAGGACCTCCGCTTCTTGGGATGGGATCCCTTACCAAATGAGCTACCCCTTATGATGAACTCACCAATATCTTACAATCCTGGTAGGAGACATGGGTTTATCCAAACCCTCTAACCTTATCAAATAGGGATTCACTACCCAAGTGGACGGATCATGGGTCCATTTCACAACCCAACCCGTTAATTATTTACAGGTTGAAATACATTGCCAACTAGAGAGACTTCCTTCAAAGTGAAGGATAGCAAATTCCACTTGATAGTCCATTTGGATGCACTTCAAGATAGTTTAGGGAGGCTTAAAACGCTGATAAAAATGGAGAAATTTCTGTTATGTTGGCTAAATGCATGGCTATTAAAGGCAACCTTTTGAAGTTTTTGCTAGTAGTCCTAAGAAAGTGCATGTTCCCCTTATGTTTTGTTGATACTTGACACTAAAATTTCTGAAATATATGCACCTAAGAATTATAATGTGTATGTGTGTGGGAGAGGGAGAGAGAGATGGGGAGAGAGAGAAATTTAAAAAGGGAAGGAAGTCTTCTCTCTTTTTTCTTATTTCTTCCTCTAAGATAGTCTTTTGCCTACATTAGCAAGAGCAGAGGAAATATGGCATATCTTCCCCCACCTTGTAAGGGGAGGCCTCCAGTGATGGAGCCAGAAAATATTTCCTCCTTTCCTTTTTTGTTAATTTTTCTTTTTAATCCAAATTAAACTTTCATTTGATCCAGGCAGCTTCTTAATTCAAATCCCTTTTTTTTTTTAAAGTCCAAATTCAACTTTTATATGATCTAAGCAGCTTCTTCAAATCTAAATTCCATTAGAGTAGGTGCTAAAATTTAAATCCATATATGAGATAAATATCTGCAAAAGATTCTTTAAAAGTATATGTTTGTATCAAAAAGCTGAATTATCAATTTGTTTGATAATAAAGTGCAGGCGTACCTTGACAATATTAGAAATTAAAATGGAGGAAACTTAGAGGCCAATATGGGAATTAGGAGGAGTTTTGGAGGGAAACATCATTTTAATGTAAGGCCCAACACATAGTATAACACCCCATGCGAAGGAAAAAAATGGAGTAGGTTGGGGGTGGCCCCAACCCCCTTTCCCCTCTGCCATGGTGGCCTCATTATTTATTATTTTTGCCAAAAGAGAAGTATCTCAAGTCATTAAACCCAGATTAATCTCTTCAAGATGCATTAACCACCTGTAAGCTTATATATTTGATAGTAAAGGAGCAAATACTTGAATTTCGGACCTATATATAATTCTTGAACTATGATCTTTTATTATTTGAACTACTTTCACAGGTTATAAAAGCCTCATTTGAGGATGGCAAAAGATGAATGGAGCGCCATCCTATTGGATTGGGTGTAGGATTCTGGCATGCACACACCCAAGACAAAAAAAAAAAAAAATGAAAAAGGAAAATTTAAAAAGGGCTAGCTAGCTATAACGTAACCGACAAAGTTAATTTAAAAAAAGAGAAGTTATCTTCCCATTTCACAAGAGAACTTCTCTTGTTTGTTTTCATGGTCTCTAGCTTCCTCCTATTGCAAAAAAATTTCCTTGCCAACTTTTCTATTAACAAATTTTATTTTACTTTTCTCAAAATTCAACTTTAAGCTTTAAATTTCATTCAAATGTTATGGGATTTCCTCAATTCCCCTAATAAATCACCGTTGCAAGTAGAGGGCTCAAACAGATATATGAAAACATGTTAAACTCGATGTTTAATCAATGTGGGATGTGATATATTTTTAATACTCCCTTTCACATGTAGGCCTAACAAGATATAAAAGGGCCTGTCACGTGGATAACGAAGATGGGCTCAGGAACAATATGCTATGCTCTGATACCATGTTAAATTTCTAACCTAAAAGCTTAAGTTTATAAGTGGAGGGTCCAAACAGGTATATGAAGACATATTAGACTTGATATTTAATCGATGTGGAATGTGATATATTTCCGACAATCTAGGATTCATTAGACAAAGTTAATAAGATAAGTCTAATGGGGTGCCATTAAACTAGGCCATAGTCGCTTGGTGGGACTAAACATATTCTTTAATACCCAAAGCTTGCAATGGGACGTAAGCTTCGACTCCAACATAAGTGTGGTCGGATCCCCTACAAATTAATTGTAAATTGTAATTATTAAGGGGCATTAATGTTCAGGTAGTGGGTATGCGGAGTCACCTATATACATACTTTTTTTCAAAGAACAAACACATTCCAAATGAGGCCAGGCCGGCCAAAACAATTTTGGGGTGTCCTTAAATAATTGACTGAAGTGGGAATTTACGGTCATATATTCAAGAAGAAATGATCAAAAAATAATATAATATTCCATAAAAATGTGATTTTTTTTTTATTTCAAAACTCTACGCTTCAAATCAATGGTTATTTATGCATATGCAAGTGCTCCTAAAAAAATTTAAAGTTTCGGAAGAATATTTGAATAAAATTTTAAGGACAAATTAAAACCTCTGCTTGCCTAGGGTTGCAATTTAGGGACATAATTAGGTTGAAAAATACTAAGTGGACCTAAAGTTGGTCAGGCTTAATTGGGTTAATCCATAAGAGAGCCAACCTAAATCGAGCCCATCAAAAGCACACTAAATGGTAAATTTCCATCATTACATTTTAGGTAATGTTCACTGAGCCATGTTTTTCTTATGAGGATGGCTCTATCTTTCAAATAATTTAGAAAACATCATTTTTCCTTTTTTTTTTTGTTAAACAAAAGGAGAACACACACCCACACACGTAGAATCAAAATGAAAACTTTCATAAACCCCACATTTGACACTTCTATTGGGATGGGACATACCATTAGACCTAAAGATTGTACTATTGGTTTGAAAATAGCATTCATGATAGTCATGCAATTGCTTCAAATTTCTTATTTATTTATTTATTATTATTATTATTTTTAATGCCATGTCACAAGAGTATTTAAGTCTATGACAACTAAATGTACAAGTGAGAAAAATGTACTTTCCTAGAAAATTTACATTCCAGTTGAAAGGTAAATGACTCAAATTTACTTGATTTCCCAAAAAATAATTTCCTAAAGTATAACACAAAAGATAAAGTAATACCTATTTTCAATGTGGGTAAAATTGGAATATCAAAATAAATTAGTGAGTGTGAATGCATTAAATCCACTTTCCTATCAAAAAAAAAACAAAAAAAAAAAACAAGGTATTTGTTCAAATGGGATAGTCTTTTAAGGAACGAACAAAGTAATAAATATTAAATCTAGACAAAAAGTGTAAATATTAATATGCTTCTAATTATAATATAATCATAATATAACTCATCTGTTATAGGTATGGTCTCATAAAATTACACTATTCATAATAGAGTTTCTAACTAAATTAAAACTCCTTATAAACATTAACTCGTTTCTAAACAGAACAAGATTACCTAACAAAATCAACTATGGTAAAATTTTGATATCTATATATATCTTTAGTTAAAAAAAAAAGAAAAAAAAAGTTAGACCTAAGTATTTACAATTTTTAAAAATTCACAACTTTATGATTTTTTTTTTTATAATTTAAAATTTTAGATATAAATGCTTAAATTCCCTTTAAATATAATTCAAAAAAGTAATTCTATATGTAGAGTAAAATTTATTAATAAACACTTATCAAGAGACTTTCGAAATTCATTATAATTTTGAATTATTTTGTACATTAAACTTAGACATTATTTTGTTTTTTTTATAATAATTTAAATTTGATTAACTATCAATTTTCATCAACTTGCATCCTATTTTAATTCAAAATAAAATTAAAATGAAAATGTTCCTCATAAATGAAGTCATACCAAAATTTTGTCATGATATTAGCTCAAAAATTCATGTGGTCATAGCCCATAGGTCCACTTATCTATTTATGCCTATGACATGTAATTGTTTAAGTGACAAACAAAAGGTAATAAATGAGCAAATATCATTTTTATCATATTATTATTATTGCTTTTGAAAGTGTTCATGTTCAATGCATATGTACCATAACTAGTCTAAGTGTTAGACCTAAAGGTTTTCAACCAAGGGCATATCCGAGATTTTGATGATAACAAAAGATCGATGTAAGTCCTAATGGTTTAAATGTCAAGAACATGATCAAAGCTAGGTAATCAAGATCAAATTGTTTCAAACATAAGCTCGAGGATCAAATGACTCAAGAATATGCACTCAATAGCTCAACCAAGTCATGGAACTCAAAGCTCGTGTCCAAAGCGTCAAAGAAACTCAAGCATGATGCATCAAGAGCATAAAAAGCTAGCAATGGACCTACAAGCACCTCAAGCCATGCAATCATCGTCAATGAAACTCATTTAGGCTATAAGTGAGGTTTTAGGTTCCAACATGTACATAATTGCTCATGACTTTGCTCTATTGACCTAGAAGGACTTTAGGACCCTCAATTAAACTAAATTTATCATTCTTAAAAGGCCTAAGTTGATGCATAGTGGATCTAGTGATGAATTTTCATCAAAAGAAGGCTAAACTTTGTAAAAACAAGGTTTAGTCGACTACATCATGTGATGTAGTCGACTACATCATGTGATTTAGCCCAATATAGGCTACTGATATATGTAGTCAACTATATGATCCTATATAGTCGACTAAATCAAGGAAAAATGTCCAGAAATGGCTACTGATATTTGTAGTCGACTACATGAAACCTTATAGTCGACTATACCACTCGAATGGGCTATAACGGCTAGTTTTTTGAAAGCCCAATGAAGCATTAATTGCCACCAAACGGCTCTTTCCCGGCATTTAATGCTTGCAACGGCCATTTTAGGCCAAAGGGGTATAAATACAAGCTTTCAAACTCATTTATGAGTATCCATACAAGAGCAATCAATTCCATCCTTTGAAAAAGAGCTTTCAAGCCCTAATTCTTAAAGAGCATTCAATTGAGCAATTATTAGAAGTTTGTTGAGTTTTCAAGAGTTGTATTTACTGCAAGAGTGATTATTTACAACAAACCAACTTCAAATTCAAGTGTTGAAAGGGTTGTGTGAACCCAAGTGAGACAAGGGAGATTTGTCTTGAAGAGAGTTTCTCTTTGTAAAAGGTTTGATCTCCACCCTTGAAGGAGATTGTCATAGTGGATTGTGGAATCCTCAAGCGGCGCTCTTGAGGCGAGGACGTAGGCGGGAAGGCCGAACCTCGTTAATATCTTGTGTTTGCATTCTCTAACTCCTTCTTATTATTGCTTATTGTTGCATTTTCTATTGATTGCAATAATCTGAATTTTAGTTTGCCATAATTATTTTTAATTGGCTATAAACCCTATTCACCCCCCCTCTAGGGTTTTACACTTGGGATAACACTAAGACTTTGAGTAAAGATGATCGCCGAATTATTTGCGTAGACAATTAATTTATTAAAGCTCAAATTTAATTACGTACCTTAAAGACGAAACGTGATAAATCTATACTACTTATAAAAGTTTGTATTTTAGAAATTTTTTTGATATGAATTCAACACAGCTTCCACTATTATGCATGTTTCCTAACCAACTTCTTATTCCTAATGTAACTCTTAGCCATGGAATGAATTTTGACCTATTATGTTGAGCATTCATTCTAATGACTTAAATCAACAAAAAGTAACAAATAATTAGATTTCTATGTGTTATATATATATATATATATATATAGATATATGAGAATTTATTAATTTTCATATTTTTTTGTTATTTAAATATTATTCATGTGCAACGCACGTGTGCCCATATCTAGTATATAAAAAATAACATTCATGTACCATATATAACTAGTGTAATGAAAGATGATTGCCGAATTCTTCGCGCAAAAATTTAATCAATTGAAGCTCAAAATTCAATTAACAATGGGCAAATATATGTTTTATCATATCATATAAAAGTATTATGTGTAATGCACATAACTAATATAATTAGTAAAGATGAGCGCGAATTATTCATGCAGAAAATTAGTTAATTAAAGCCTAAATTCAATTTAGTGCCTTAAAGAATGGATGGGCCTATTTCCACATCTTTTTTTTCCGCTAAATTCACATCCTTCCATGAGTAAAACTGTAACAATAAAGAAGAATATGTGAAAATAAAGTGTTAGGCTATTGCCCCCACATAAAGTATTTTAAGCCTCCACTTAATTTATATTTTTTAAGGTTTTATGAAAAATATAAAAGGTTTAATTTCTATGAAAACTAGTTGTAGACTTCCTCAGAAAACATCATTCCGAACAATTTTATAGAATAAAGTTTTTTCAAAATTTGTTATTTAAGAGAAGTTTTTGGCTATTTATTATTGAACATTTTGTAAAAATGAATAAAATATTGTAAATGGCTAAAATGCCCATTTAAATAATAGATTTTAAAAAACTTTTATTTTACAAAATTGTTCAGAATGATATTTTCTAATAAATATTATAATTAATTGTCGTAACAACCTTTTATATTTTTTATAAAATCTTAAAAATTATAAACTAAATAATGTTTGAAAATACTTTACGTGTTGATAATAGCATCTTTCAAAATAAGACATTACCCGTGTGTATTTAGAAAGAAAGGTTGGAAGTAGCCTAAATTTAGTTGAGGGTAGCTAGCGTCACAACAGTACGTCATTATTACCAGTCACATTTTGAATCAGATCCATCAAACGCAATGAAACAACCGTCTATTTTTCACAAAACTGACGTCCTTGATTATGCCTCTTAACACCGACATGTCATGGTAGCATTTTACATCACAGTCATTCTAGAACCTGGTCTGGATAAAAAGTCGCCCCACAGGGGGTTTATGTGTGTGTATTTTTTTTCCTATTCAGAGCTATATTGATTTGTTCATCTGTTATTTTTCGGGTTATTTAGACAATTTTTTTTTCTTAATATATGGTTAAGGGAAAAGAAGGGGTTCCCTTTTTATTGATTAGATTGTTTACAGAGTATTCAGATACCAATTTAGACTTGTTTCCAAGTTATTTATTTATTATTTTTGGTAATTCAGACTTGTTTCCACGTTTTTTATTTATTTATTTTGATAGGGTTTCCAAGTTATTTATTTATTTGTTTATTTTTGGTTATGAGAATGTCGAAACTTAACCCTGTGGTTGGTTGTCGAGAGTGATTTTTTTTTTCTTTTGTTTTAAATTTTTTGTTGTTTGATTCTAAGAAACCAAAAAACTCAGGACCCGTTCAGTTGCAATTTTTTGTTTTTTTCCTTTTACATTTTTTAATCTTATTTTTTATTTTTAAATAGGCAATTATTTAGCAATTAACAGTAGAATGTTTGGTAACAACTAGTCCAAGGATGTTTTGGAGAAGGCAAGAAGTCTAAAACACATCTTTTGGAGTTGGTATATATTAATGGGGTGACTTGGTAACAAGTGAGGTAGTGGGTATTGTGGTAAAGTTGCAACATATAAGCTGGGGGCTTGAGGCGATTTTGTTTTCCAGTTTCTAGAAACTTTTTGTTTCCCTTTTTTTTTTTTTTAAATTTTTTTTTCTATTACATATTAATTTGTAGAACTAACACACATTATACAGTGTTCTGGTCTAATTAGTAAGTTTTTATATTATTTTTTCCTGCTTTGAAAGAAGGAAGGATACATTTAAAAAAAGGGTTAGGCTATTGCCTATCACATAAAATACTATAAACCCTCAACTTAGTTTATATTTTTTTAAGGTTTTATGAAAAATATAAAAAGTTTTTACGAAAACTAGGCATGTAGTCTACTAGAATACATCATTCCGGACAACTTTGTAAAAGAAATTTTTTTCAAAATCTATCATTTAAGTAGAATTTTTGACCATTTTTCATGGAAAATGAAATAGATTTTGTAAATGGTTAAAAAGTCCGCCTAAATGATAGATTTTAGAAAAACTTTCTTCTACAAAGTTGTTCAAAATGATATTTTCTAATGAATAACGCGGCTAGTTTTCGTAAAAACTTTTTCTATTTTTCATAAAATCTAAAAAGTATAAACTAAGGGGGGGTTTAGAGTACTTTATGTGGTGGCAATAGCCCCACTCTAAAAAAATAGATCCAAACGAGCTTTCAACTTTCTCAGCCAAACAGGTTTTAAGAAATATTTCTGGGTTGGGAGGCACTTAATTTTTTTAAACAATTCTTTAGCCATTGATCTTGTTAGTCCCAAGGGTCTCCAAAAAGGCTAAGTGAAAAAAATACTCCCTCTATTCCATTTTGTTTGATCACTTTCTTTTCTTTTAGGATGTTTCAAAATGTTCGATCATTTTCAAAAAACAAAGCAAATCATTATTTACTATCCTAAAATACCCTTTACAATATTTAAAATTTCCATATATCAATTATCATCAAGTGACATTCTATCATAAAAGGGCAAAATTGGAAAGTTGAAAAAAATTGCATGACATGGTAATGCATTAAATGCATTACCTTAATATGTGTGTTTGGTCAAAAGTAATCAAACAAAGAGGAACAGAGGGAGTAGCTCGCATTTTTATGAGACTATTGGATCTTACGAGGTCCAATGGCTTAGAAAGCATTTATGCACCTATAAGTGTAGTAGGTTTTATGTACCTGGTACATTAATGCACCTACTACACTTGTAGGTGCATAAATGCTTTTTAATACCTTTTTCTTTATTGATATTAACATGTTCTTTCTATATAAATATGTGTTGCGGGATGTGTGAGACAGAGAGCCATGCAATTCCATCTAGGATGGTCCTGATCACATATATATAAATTGAAAAACTTTATTGTAATTCTACATGTTATTTAATTTAATTTTTTTTCATGTTGGGAAGCTAAGCCACTCAAGTGATTGTTAGAGCTCAATCTTTGTTTAAGTTGCTTTTCAACCCCATCAATGATTTGGAGAAATTGAGATGGTCTTAGAATGATTGTAAAATGGTTTGTCGATTATTCTCTTGTTTTCCTTCATGGGTATTTTTATTTATTTGTGTCTGCTTAATAAGTTACTATTGTACACATTTATTATTTGTATTTGCGTCACTTTCTCACATATGATCTACATAAAATTATTCCATGTGATGGGATTATGTGCCTTCTATACACACAGCACCTGTCATGTGATAGCACATGAGGAGTTGTTTGTGTCTTTGGGGGTTGATATGTCTGTCAGATGGAATAATTTTCCCATATCTACAAATTATGCACTTGTTCGCACTAAAAGTGGTTCTCTGAGGCCGATGGTTTTTGAGTTATAAAAAATTGTAGTCTTGGAGACCAAGAATGAGTAGAATTTTGGCACGCTCGGTGGGACCACTTAGGTGTCAATGTCGAAAAAAAATACACGTGCAACTGGAAGCGCCTTGGAAGGACAACAACCTTTTGAGGAGGAGGGTTCACTTGAGGATGTCCTTGTAAGGGAATTCTCTATATCGGAATGGTTGGACAATTCCATCAAGGAAATGTCCAAGGATTTGTCCGAGGCTATGCAAGGCCTTGTGGCTACAAGTAGGAAGAATTCAAATTCAATGGAAAGTAGGATATCTGAATTATTTGAGATTCTTAAGGAATCTCTTAAGGAGTCTGTTAAGGAGTTTGCTAAGGCAGCGGCTAAGAATGATTAGGCAATTGGTTCTTTGACCAATGCTATTCAAGCACTTGTAAACAAAGAACAATGGAGTGAGAGTCCAATAGAATCAAACCAGGAAAAGACAAATGAGGTTGGTGTTGTCAATCCTTCATTAGGATCATCGTTTCCTCGAGCTGAAGAGGAAAGAGCTTATGTACCTCCACCTTTTAGGACTGGTCAATTAGACCAACCTACAACTAAGACTTCCTAGGAGGGAGGGGGCAAAAGAATTGGGAATTCAAATGGCCAAGAAGTTGTGGGCCGAATCAATGACCAAAATTTTACATATTTGCAAGTTCCTAAGGGAAAAGAAGTTGTTGAAAGGATGACAAATCCTTTGTTTGAAAATGAATCCAAACCTTATAGAGTTCAGACACCAATGGACACTATTGGACACTATTGGAGGTCGAGACAATAGGCAGTCTTCTAATTTTGGACAAATGGTGGCCACTTTAGGCCATCGGAACCGATTCCAGATAATTATCATATGCCTGTTGCTTTACTAGAGTATATAGGCCAGAGATTTGGTCCAAGAAATTATGGAGTTCCTCAAAATGGTCAGCCTGACCGTAATGAAGTAATGAATATGATTGAGAATTATGTTGGCCATTATCAAAATAGAAGAATTCGTAGGCCAATGTATAGGAAACCTTATTTGGAGTGGATTGATCAACATAATGAATTTCCCAGAGGTTTTAGATGTCCTGATTTTTCTTTATTCTCAGGAGAAGAACGTCGTTCTATAGTTGAACATATTGGTAGATTTGTAATTCAATGTGGAGAGTTAGCTAATAACGATTTAAAATTCTATTCATTCTTGGGGAGAAATGGAGGAGAGTTTTCACATGCAGTTTTATCGGTTTGAACCCGAAGTAACTATGGTAGATTTGTCTAGGTTTAGGCAAATGCTTGGGGAAACATCAGAATAGTATATTGCTCGTTTTAAAAGGGCTCGAACAAAATATATGGTAGCTTTACCAGAGCCCGAATTTGTTAGGCTAGCTTAAAACGGCCTGAATTTTGAACTTAGAAATAAATTTGAAGGGGTAGACTTTGAGGATCTGTTTGAATTGTCAACTAGGACCTCGAGATATGAGAGGTTATTAAAAGAAGTTGATCAATATAATTGCTCTTCTTATGGAACATATTTTCAGGATCCTAACTATGAAATTGACCTTGTAGAAATCATTGGCCAGAAGATAATTGTATACACAGCTTTGCAAAGGAAAGATGTTGAGGTGCCTCTGCCAGCAACAACAACGGCTAAGAGGAATCCAATGGAGATTGGAAAAAAGTACACTTTTGATATCTTAAGAGCAAGTGATATTTTTGATAATTTGTTGGCAGGAAAATACATCAAGGTGTTGGAAGGGCATAAAGTTCCAACCAAAGAACCTGAACATTACTATAAATGGCATGGGGTGAAATCCCATACTACTAACAATTCGTAGTGTTTCGGAATCTTGTTCAAGATGTATTAATCGTGGAATGTTGAAATTTCCAGAAAAGAAAGATGTTATGGTAATAAATACAGCCACCAATTTTAGAAGTGAATGTTGCTTCTACTAACTTAAGGAATTTCAGGAATCATGAAATTGACGTCTGAAAATGGAGAAAGAGGAGGAAACACAAGAGAAAACTTAGAAAATAACCCAAGCTTGCCACCTAAAGGAATCCACCAAAGGGATAAGAGCAATAGAACAAGAAGAATTCCTTCTTCTTAGAAAGCCAAAGGTTGAAATCACATTCAAATTCTCTAAAACTTGCTTTCAAATACAAGACCAAAAGGTTTAAATAACCTTAGCATCGAACAAGCCTCTAGCAATGGGTATAGTCTTAAGGCAAACACAACTTCCAAGCAAGAAGGGCAACATAGCGAAGCAAACTTTGACTGAAAATTAAATAACACCTAAACAAAATTAAATAGACTCTTAGGGACTTAAAATATGACTTAAAGGACTGGTAATCTCGAAATTATAGCAAGCAAAAATAAATTAATTAAAGTGGAATAGAACCCAAAGTAGAAGACACTAGAATTCTGCAGTCCAAGAAAGTAGCCTCTGTTCGTCTTTAAATCTGAATGTGCTCAGGATGCTCCAACACGAGCCTTATATGCTTTCGAAGCTCTTTGAGTCTAGTTTCAAACCCAACAAATGGTTCGCGATTTCAAGTCCTGAGAACAAAGTTATGACCGTTTTACTAAGACCTGTCCAAGCTGACTGTTTTGCTTCAGCACTACGAATTTCACTAGAATTGGCTCTTTGGGCATTTTCTTTGGGCTGATCCTTTGGGGAATGTAAAGAGATGACAAGGCAATGAGATGACAATGACTTGGCACCCCCAAGGCTTTCCCGTGTCATTCTCCCCCGGTTGAAAAAAACTCGTCCTCGAGTTCCGAGTATGCTAATCGAACCTTCACAATGCATGCTATGCTTTTTCTCTATTCACATCTTCTTTGGTATTTGATGATGAAGACCTCCAACTTTTTTTGCAAATACAACTTTCCTTTGCTTGTCTCTTCTTGCCTTTGGAAATAATTTGATGGTCTTGTCATTTACTTTGAACTCATAAGTATTTTCTCGACCCTTCTTAACTACATCTCTATCAAACTCCCATGGGCGTCCAAGTAACACTTGACATGTGTCCATTGGAATAACTTGACACCAGACTTCATCAATATAGCTATCCCTAATTGAGAATTCAGGGAGACATCTATGAGGAACAAGAATTTCATTTCCTTCATTCACTTATGCGACCATACAAGGCTTGCCACATTCTTTAGTTTCCAAGTTCCAAGGAAGAAACTAGCTATTGAGAAACAAAATTTTCAAAACTTCTAGAATCCATAATAAAATGACATTCAATTCCTTTTACTTTTCCTGAAGTCTCAAAAAGTTTATTGCGTTGTTCAAGAACTGATTCTTCTATCCAATCCCATTCTAAGCTCTTCCTTTTATTTCCCATGAATATCTTTTCTAGAGTGCATGCATCTTGAAATGTATTGATCCTTGGGATATCGATATTGCTATGTGAACTCACATTCATACTTTTAATATTAAGACTTCTTTCAAGCCCTTTTAACTTACCATCTTTATCATACTCATCATAGATAGGCGGTTTACTCCAATCAACAAAGTTATCAACACGGGCTGCATTGAAGCTTCGATGAATTAATAGAGCTTTTCCTTGATCTCCATAAGTGATTTCTTCTTCACCTTCCGTTTCCTCATTGATGGGTGATTCTTCTTCCTACTCCTCTTCTAATACCTCTTCAACTAGAGATATAATCTTGTGGTTGGGGGCAATCGGAGGCTATGTGGCCAAACCCTTGACACTTGAAACAACGTTTGTTGGAATTGGAAGTGCTAGGATGGCTTGTATTACCAACACTATCATGCTTGGGCGGTGGCTTTGAACTAGTTGCCTCGGTTGTTGGAGGAGGTTGAGAAATGAAAGCACTCCCCCGGTTAGAACAAAAGCTACCCCCATGTGACTCCTTGAGTTGTTGCTCCACCTTCATTGCTAGCTTGAAAACATCATCATAAGTCCAATAGGGCTGTAGTTGGATAACATTGCAAATTTCCGGCCCAAGTCCACCAAGGTAACGAGTAATAGTTTGTTCCTCTGGTTTATCCAAGTCACAATGCATCAAGAGGTGGTCAAATTCTACTGTATACTCCTCTACGGACAACTCCTTTTGCTTGAAATTATGAAACTTGAGAAAAAAATCTTGTCGGTAATGCTCCGGCAAATACTTATTCTTGAGTGCTTTCCTCATCTTGGCCCATGTCACAATCTTACTCTTTCCTTCACGAACTCGCTACTTCTTAAGATGTTCCCACTAAAGAGAGGCATGCTTCTTTAACTTAATGGCAACTAGGTTCACTTTACGATGATCCGGCACATTTTTGTAATAAAAAACCCTTTCCACGATATTAAGCCAATCTAGGAATTCATCCACTTGCATTTTTCCTTCAAACTCTGGAATGTCAACTTTGATGTCATAACCTCGCTAAAAAACTTGGTTCCTTTGACGTCCATGACGGGGAGAAGCCTTATCACTTAAAGCCCGGTTGTGCTCCCAGTAAAAGGGGTTATATTCCTCCTCATCATTTGGTATTTCACTCTCTGAATCATGATGAGAATCATTACGTTCTAGAGGCTCATAGCGCCGTAAACGCTGCTGGAGTTGTTCAACTTGTCTCCTCAAATCATCCATCTCAACATCACATAAATTGCGTTCACGGGCTGGTGGTTCTTCAACATTTGGTCCGCGACGACGACGACCAGCCAATAACACTAAAGCTCTGACACCAATTTGACGCCAGAAAATAGAGAAAGAGGAGGAAACACAAGAGAAAATTCAAAAAGTAAGCTAAGCTCGCCACCCAAAGGAATCCACCAAAGTGATAAGAGCAATAGAATAAGAAGAACTCCTTCTTAGAAAGCCAAAGGCTGAAATCACATTCAAATTCTCTAAAACTTGCTTTCAAATACAAGACCAAAAGGTTTAAATAACCTTAGCATGGAACAACCCCTCCATCAATGGGTATAGTCTCAAGGCAAATACAATTTCCAAGCAAGAAGGGCAACATAGCGAAGCAAACTTTGATTGAAAATTAAATAACACCTAAACAAAATTAAAGAGACTCTTAGGGACTTAAAATATGACTTAAAGGACTGGCGATCTCGAAATTATAGCAAGCAAAAATAAATAAATTAAAGTGGAACAGAACCCAAAGTAGAAGACACTAGAATTCTGCAGTCCAAGAAAGTAGCCTCTGTTCGTCTTTAAATCTGAATGTGCTCGGGATGCTCCAATACGAGCCTTATATGCTTTCGAAGCTCTTCGAGTCTAGTTTCAAACCCAATAAACGGTTCACGATTTCAAGTCCCGAGGATAAAGTTATGACCGTTTTACTGAGACCTGTCCAAGCTGACTGTTCTGCTTCAGCACTACGAATTTCACTAGAATTGGCTCTTTGGGCATTTTCTTTGGGCTGATCCTTTGGGGAATGTAAAGAGATGACAAGGCAATGAGATGACAATGACTTGGCACCCCCAAGGCTTTCCCGTGTTAGAAATTCATGGGGCAAGAATTCCTCCGACGCCTGAATATAATCAGAGACCTATAATGTATAGGCCAAGGAATCAATTCCAGATGTGTGTTCAATGCCAGCGATAGTTTAGGCCTAATTACAATAGGCTTAACTTCAGGAATGGTGAAAATTCACGGCTTTATGTTTCTGCGAGGCCGATGCCTCAATTTGATAGGAAGAATTGGTCATGGCATACGAAACCGTTGGAATTTAGACCCCAGATTAATAATGTTTTGCAGATGATTGCTGATGAAGGTGAAAGTTCAAGGCCTCTCAGAAGAGTAAAGCCTCTAGTGATCAGAGAAGGAGTTTGAATAAGTTGGAGCATCTAAAATTTCCTCACCCTTTTTCCAGAAGCTACAAAAGAAGGATGCAATGTCAAAGAGCTTCAGAACGAAAGGAAAGAGAAAGCAGAGGAAGAGAAGAAATAGTTGTTGAAAGAGTTGAGTCAAAGGTAAAGGCTGGGATTTTGTCTGTTGTTGAAAAAATCGAACCAAAATCTAAACCTAAAAAGAAAAGGGCAAGGAGATAGTGATGGAGGAAGATGAAGCTAAAGACGAAGAAAGTGTTGGAGATTCATTTAGTATTCAGTTTGGTTCTTTACTTCCTATTGTTGGTTGTAATTTGGTTTTTACCTTAATTACCAGTTTCTTTTTAGACCAAGCCAGATCAAAATGAATATATGGCTGGAGATGTGGTTAATGCTTAGGCCCCAACAGCGGCCTTAGTAAGTTCAACTTTGTCAAAAGAAAAGATAGAAAAAGAAAGAACAGAAAAAATAGTTTTTGAAAAGCCAATTGAAGATATGACACAACATTTGAGGCCATTATACATTAATGTTCATATGAATGGCAGCCCTGTTTCATGTGTTTTAGTGGATAATAGGGCAGTTGTTAAAATTTTTCCTTCGAATATGCTTAAGACCTTGGGAAAAACTGAAAAGGACTTGATTCCTTTAGAAGTTACAATGGCCAATTTTTTTGGTGGGGTAACCAAGACAAAAGGAGTGCTTCCAGTATATTTGGTCGTTGGAAACATGGAATCACTATCAGCTTTCTTTGTGGTAAATTCAACTTCTTCTTATAATGCTTTGCTTGGTTGGGATTAGATACATTCCAATTGGTGTGTTCCATCGTCTTTACACCAGTTTTTGATTTTTTGGAATGGTGATAAGGTAGAGGTTATAAAAGCAGATAATAAACCTTTTATGGTTGGATCAAATTCAGCGGAAGCATATCTTTATGGTGAAGAGGTTGGTCCAATTAAGTTTGTAGGGACTGACAAGTATGGGAATCCAAAGAAGATGACTAATGAAGTGAATCATTTTCCTTTTAAAACCGTTGAAAAGGTGATGAAAGAGATTCACCGGCCTAATACTATACTTCCTTGCAGGTCGGTGCAAAAATATTCTTTTGAAGAGATTCCATGAATAGTAAACTAAGGAGCGTGATCAGGAAGGGTGTTTGGCAACCCTTTCTTAAAGATTGTTCGTTTATGTGAACCCATGAAAAAGAAGCGCGGAGCCCACAAGGGTTTGGCGAAAAATGGTAATGGGTATGAAAGACAACAACCAAAAAGGAGTCGCCACCTCATTTTTTAGGGAAAAGAGGAAAACCACAAAAATGTTTTATTTTCAAAACCACATGACTCCATTAAAGGAAAAGCAAAGTCTTTGAAACCAGAAAATTGGATCCGGGGGCTAAGTTACGACGTGGGAAGGTTCTGGGCAAAAACCCATAGGCACCTACATCGCCCGAGTTGGTCTCTTAATTTAATTGGGCTAACTTAAGATCTTTTCCACTCAAATATCATCATATATCATCACAAGGCAGCATGCATATCATATATTTCATCCAATCATCTCATGCATAATCACTCAAATAAAACAAAACAGAAAAAAGAAAAGAAAAGAAAAGCCTAGGATACTTGGATCCTAGAACGGACTTGAGCCTCACGAAAAGCGCTACGTACCATGCAGCGAAATACATGGATCAAAGTCCACGTAGTTTGAAAAGAATAGGGTACAAACCTATGGTAAATACCCTAGGTTTCCTCATTTGAAAATACATCGATTTAATCCAAAACTGAAAACTTCCACAAGAGGAAAACCTTGATAAAAACCAGAATTTATTATTAAAGGAAACCTTTGATAATTACCATAAGCTTGTATTAAGAAGTAACCCTAGGAGGGAGAAGAGAAAAGATAGAAAAAGAAAGGTGAATTGGGGCACCTTCAAACCCTACTTACCTGAGCGCACAAGCTCCTAGCATTAGCCATTTCAGACCATAGCAGCCCTATTTGCAATAGGACAAGCATTGTTCCTGTTTGCACCCTTACAAGTGCACAAAATCATGCAAAGAAAGCAATATGCAAATCTGGAAAGAACCTTGACAAGGCCTAAAATCATCCATTTATCATGCAAACAACAAGAATAATGAATAACTAAGGACTCTAACTCAATCCTACATGCAATGACTCGACTAACATGCATAAAAACTTATGAAAGACACACTGACAAGCATGGGAGACTCCAATAATATCAATAAACATGATAACAAAGCACATTCTAACCAAAAAGATGATATTTCATGTAAAATATGAAAATAGGCCTCCCTACGGCGAGCTTTCTTAAGCGAAACTATCCTAAGATAATTTCACGTAAAAAAGTCGTTATGGGGAGGTGCAATCAGCATATCCTACGTAAAATATATACCCTAGAACACAATAGAAGAGATTTCATGCTTAAACACATCACAGAAGACTCTCGTGCAAAACCTCACTCAACGAAAAGGATAATTATCCTTAGAAAAGGATAATATCTCCAAAAACCCTATAAAATATACTATATGAATGCAAACCTAGCATGATTCGACTATATGCAGCATATATAGAATGACTATGATGAGCAACAACTCAAAAAGCTAAGCTAAGCATGCTGTATAAGACCTATGCAATTTCAGGGTTATCGAAACCCTAATCTCACAACTATGCATTAAAACCTATGAAACAACTCTAAGACATGCTCAAATTATCATGAATATCATTCATATAGCATATATTGACTAACAAGAACATCCACACATGATAATAATCACAGCAACCTAAACATGTGAACTATGCATGATTTAAGAGGATAGAACGAATAAGGCTATCTAATCCTTAGTAAACCAGGGATTATCAAGCATATAAAGCCATGAAATATCCTAAAATCATTCATATAACATCATATAAACATTGAATTCCATCCATAAGAAGAACAATTGCATGCACCACAACTATCTTAAAAGAAGAAGAAGAAAGAGAAGAAGGAGAAGCAGAAATTCATATTCAGCATTGAAAGGACATGCTTATCTCTTGTAGACTCTTCCTCGTCTTCAATCCTCTTGTTTCCTTGCTTGCTTGGGGTTGAAGAGCCTCCTCTTGAAGTCCTTCTAGCTCTCCAAACTCGTAGCTCCCTCTCTCTCTAAGTGTAAAGTGCAATTAACCTCCACTATGTGCTGAATATCATGTCCTTTATATAGAGAACTGACCCCCTAAACCAATGGCTAGGATTAATTCATTAAATAATGATCCTAGGGCTCTTAGAGACTCTCTTGGTGCTCAAACAACTCAATCCTACACACTCCTAAGCTCAAACAAGTTGTTTTGGCGGAGGAAACCGTCAAAAGAGGGAAAGAAGAGTCAGAGTTTGACTTAAAGAAGGACTCCTCGGGTGACCAACTAGGCCTGGACGGTTAGCCGTCTGGGATTGGACGGCTGACCTTCCAGCCCCGGACGGTTACCCGAGGGTCCTCTATTTCCGCTTCGGTTTTGACTTCTACTTGCTTCAGAAGTCCTAAAATCTTCAAATTAAGTCCGATTTTGACGAAATAAAAGCCAAAACGACCGTGTTTCGAAGGGGAACACATTTTTAGGCATTTTAGGACAAAAATCCTCAACCATGGGTGCATGGTTAGGTTTTACAAAGGTGGTTAACCATGGTGCTTCACCGTCGCTAAGCTGGGTTTGTACACAAGGTCGAACCGAATGCTTTCCCAATTGAAAATTGATCTTTCTAAACATTTTTAGGACATAAATAAAGCCCAATTGAAGTTAAATGAGAGAAAATTGGTTGGGTCTTATGAGTCAATTTGAGCAAACCAAGAAAGGGTCTTTTAGCCAACCCGAACCATTACGAGTCGAATTGACCTTAAACCATTAATTCATGAAATTGAACCTATATATAGACTCTATATACTCATATGAACTTGATGGGATGACTCGGGATTCATTCCAAAGTCAAATGGAAAATATACGGCTTAAAAGACGATTATGCCCTTAAAGTCGCAAAAGTTTTTATTGACCATCGAGATGAACTCCAAATCACTTCAAAATTCATACACATGATATTCAATGCCATAGAAACTCAATGCAAAAGACTAGACTCAAAAAGGACTCAAAATCCTACATGAAATGATATGCCCTAGCTAAGGTGACAAAAATGGGGTGTGACAGAAGCCCCTCATTGGTGAACAAGTTTCACTTGCGAGCCAATGATCAAAGAACAACCCATTTTTGTTCGATGGATTAATCTCATTAATGCCAATAAACTCAAATGGAACCAAAAGGATAGACTTCGTCATATCCGAGCATGCGACGATTTCATCGAAGCAAAGAATTGAATGCATTTCTATGCATGCCAACTTCGTTGGTGCGCTCATGCAAATGGCTTTACCATGCACTAATTGCATTAGTGATATCCATATGGTCTTCTCATGATGCAAAGCTAGTTGCACTAGTGCATCACAAGGTACCCTGCCAATTTCATTGGCATTCTCAAAACGAGTTATTTCATAACTCATAAATCATCATTTTATGTGAATTTGAATTGAATGTCCATCAATTCAAAACCAAGTGCATTTCATGCCAGTCTCACTGGGGATAACAAAGGTGGTGAGTTATTTCATAACTCATGACTCATCATTATGATTTCATGCCACTTTCAGCGAAAACAACAAAGATATGGAGTTATTGCATAACTCATGTATCGTTTCATGTGAAATTGTGCCACTTTCTGTGGAAGTAACAAAGATGGGGAGTTATTTCATAACTCATGAATCATTTCATGTGCAATTGTGCCACTTTCTGTGGAAGTAACAAAGATGGGGAGTTATTGCATAACTCATGAATCGTCATTTCATGTGACATTGTGCCACTTTCTGTGGAAGTAATAAAGACGGGGAGTTATTGCATAACTCATGGATCGTCATTTCATGGGAAATTGTGCCACTTTCTGTGGAAGTAACAAAGACGGGGAGTTATTGCATAACTCATGGATCATCATTTCATGGGAAATTGTGCCACTTTCTGTGGAAGTAACAAAAACGGGGAGTTATTGCATAACTCATGGATCGTCATTTCATGGGAAATTGTGCCACTTTCTGTGGAAGTAACAAAGACGGGGAGTTATTGCATAACTCATGGATCGTCATTTCATGGGAAATTGTGCCACTTTCTGTGGAAGTAACAAAAACGGGGAGTTATTGCATAACTCATGGATCGTCATTTCATGGGAAATTGTGCCACTTTCTGTGGAAGTAACAAAGACGAGGAGTTATTGCATAACTCATGGATCGTCATTTCATGGGAAATTGTGCCACTTTCTGTGGAAGTAACAAAAACGGGGAGTTATTGCATAACTCATGGATCGTCATTTCATGGGAAATTGTGCCAACTTTCTGTGGAAGTAACAAAGACGGGGCAAACAGGCAAAGCGGGCTAGGGTGACCATCTGCCCTCAGATGGTCAACCGTCCAGGGCAAGACGGCTGACCGTCCAAGGGTGGACGGTTACCCGAGACCCTCATCAAAAAATTCTGGGTTTATAAAACCCAACACTTGCATCCTCATTCCCACATTCTCCTAGCTCGAAAATTAGAGAGTTTCTCTCTCTAAACTCTCATTCCATCCTCTCCAACTCTCATTCTCTCATTCCTACTTCAAAAACATTCAATCCAAACATCAAATACACATCAAACAACAACAAATCAAGCCCATTTAGCAATCAAAACAACCAATTCACATCATTTTGTGAAATCAAACCAAATCAAACCCATTTTTCACAAACCCAACTCCATCGTCAAGGATGTCATCAAGCAAGGACTCAAGCACCACATATCCATTCTATGGGGTCAAAAGCACATACAAGGCACCACTCTATGATGCTCCACAAGCTAAGGTGTTGCTTGAACCCGAGAAGCATCTCTCATTCATCCATTCCCAACAAGAAGTAAGTTTACCCAACTTAACACTTTTCTTTTGAATCTTTCGATTCTTTTGATGAAATTGCATTCCCTTCTACTTCTTTTGAATACCCCTTGGGTTGTTGAGTGATATCCCTTGATTTGGCAAGGATTGAACACACAAATTCTTTTCATTTGAAAGCTTGAAAAATGGCACCCGCCAAGTGTTCGATAAAATTCCCAAGTGAAATAAAGATGTTCAATCTTCACCAAATCAATGTATATCAACAAGTAAACCCTCAAGTGAGTAATATGCTATGATTTAGCAAGGATTGACCATACAAAATTCTTTTGTTTCGAGGCTTGGGAGGTGTCACCCCCCAAGTGTTCGATAAAATGCCCAAGTGAAATAAAGATGTTCAATTTTCACCAAATCAATGTATATCAACAAGTAAACCCTCAAGTGAGTAATATGCTATGATTTAGCAAGGATTGATCATACAAAATTCTTTTGTTTCAAGGCTTGGGAGGTATCACCCACCAAGTGTTCGATAAAATGCCCAAGTGATAAAAAAGTGTTCAATCCTTGCCAAATTAAGGCACATGAACAAGTAAACTCATAAACATCCATTAGCAATTCATTTCATGAATAAAAACAAACTTTTGACATCTTTTGGAAAACGATTTGAAACCAATTGCTAGTGTAAGCTTATTATTTCCATGTTCTCTCAACTAATTCTCAAGGTGTTTTCAATGGCTATAGCCCAACTTTCAGGACATGCGCACTCGGTCCTCTGTCAAAGGACTCATTGAATGGTGGCGGAACATGGAAAACTTCCAACCCATTACCAAAAGCTATATCGAAAAGGCCGGTTTTGGTCCATTCCTAGATTCTCTATGGAATGACCAATGTGATAGGCAAGCTTTGCTAGCCTTGTCTGAGCTATGGTGGGACACCACCAATACATTCCACTTTGGCTTTGGGGAGATGACACTAACCTCCAAGGACTTCACCATGATCACGGGCTTAAGCATTAAAGGCAAAAGCTTGGAATTCTATGAGGAGGCTCACACGGATGAGGATTATCTCCTAGCTTACCTTGGGATGGAAATCGAGGTAATCAAGAAAGCAGTGCGACGCACTTGGCTTTTCAACAAGTTTGCCAAACAAAGGGAGAGCGAGGGTGCAAGCCCCGATTGTATTACAAGGCATTCCTTCTGTACATGATCTCATGCACATTCTTTGCTGGGACGGGCGACCTAGCCCCTTTGGGTCTTCTTGCAAGCATGGAAGATGTTGACAAGATTAGGAAATTCAACTGGGGAGGGGCTGCTCTAGCCACCATGTATCGCACAATGTGTGACATGTTACGTGGTGTGACTAAGGACTTCGGCGGGATGCCCTTTGTTTGGGAGGTAATGTTACTTCCCCTTCATTTTTTTTTTATTCTTTCTTAGATTATCTTTTCTTTTTGATTCTTTTCTCAACTTTTGACAGGTTTGGTGCTATGAGTACCTCAACCTATGTCGCCCATCCCTCGCTGAGGAAACCATTGAATGGCCTACCCTTAAGAATTACTCTCCTAGTTATGTGTCCATCCGGGCGGCGAATCGTCATGATTACGCCTTTGCTAGAGCTCACCTGGCAAGCCTCACTGCTAATATGGTGAAATTCTTTCCCTATTCTTTTCCTTTTCTTTCTACTCCCAAATTTCTCATTTTGGATTTTTGGACAGATTGAATGGAATCCATGGAAGATATGGGTACCAATGCTACCTAAGCGATGCATTCCTAGCTTGATGCTGATGGGCAAGAGGGTGCTCTTGGAAGGCCCCGTGGGTAGGTATTGGTACCTAGGGGAGCGTGTCTTACGCCAAGTCATGGGTGATGTGAATGCCGCCATGGCTCCAATGCCTCCACCACTTAACATGAGGCATGCTAACTTAATGGAGGGGGAGGAGTTGTGGGATGCCTTGAGAGGCTGGGATGCGGAGGAGTTCACTTCTCCTGACATTGCGTATGACACTTTCTGTCTCCAATATCTGATGAGGCCCAGGGTGACAGCCTTCCTCCTCAGGGGGTAAGTCTTTAACATTCTCCTAGCCTTTTCTTTTGATAGAGACTCTATTTAATAGGTGAACACTTGCAGGGTCGACGAGCACGAGGGCATAGCTCAACAGTGGGCTCAGGAGTGGTTCCTGGCTCTAAGGAAGATGAGATGGCGGGGGATAGGTCACTACCCTTGCCTCAGCCGAATTGGTTCATTGATTTGTGCAGTGGTTCGGACTTTGTCAAGACTGCCATCACCCATCCTGCCTTTGATGAATCCCCTAGGATCGACTCAAATCGAGAATAGGTGAGTTCTCTTTATGGGTATCTCTTTCTTTCTTTCTTTGAACATTACCTTCAATTTTATCCTTATTGATTATCCTAGGTGCCTGCGGCATATGCCCAAGAGTTTATTGACCTTAGTGAGGGCTTGAGGCGTGACCTTGTGAGGATGAGCCTAGCCAAATCCATGGCAGAAGCTCGTTTGTATGTCATGGTAAGTGTTCAACCCATTTTAAAGTTCCCATATGTGGTTTTCAACCAACCTTATCCTTATGCTTAGCCTCTTTGCAATGGATTCTGTATATGCAGCCACCACCAGCAATGCGCCCTCCTAGAGCACCTTGTGGGGGTCGTGACGGAGCTGGGCCGAGTCGCAAAAGAAGCTCTGGGAACCACTGAGTTCATTTACTTTCTTGTTGGGCTTGTAGAAACAATGAGACAATGGCTATCTTTTTCATTTCATGCTTGTGTTTTGTAATTGCCACCTAAAACCAGCTCTCTTATCCCTTGCTATGGATACTTGTTGTGCTTGTTTGAATCTATCATGATGATGTTATGGTGCCTTTCTCATGAAAATTTGAGCCAATATGAGTTCATAGGAGTGAAAATGGCCTAAAAAGGCCACTCGAACGCGAAAATAGGCAAAACCGGGCGAAATAAGGCAAAACAAGGCGGGGGCCTCGGGTGACCATCTGGCCCCGGACGGTTACCCGAGGTCGACACGCTTTTTCACGATTTTTCAGGAATTTTGCGATTTTGACGGTTCTACTCCCTTTAGGACTCAAATTTGTGACCCTTTCCCTATAAAAACACATGAGGGGAGCCTTCTAACTCACCTATTTTCATTGACAATAATTATGGAAGCCTTGGATGGGTTCTTAAGAGGGTTTTTGGCAGTCATGGCTGCCAAAGACAAAACTGAGTTTAAGCGCTTCGGCTTGAAACCATTGCTCTCCATAAGGCACATGAAGCTCGAAACGACTCTTCTCACCGCTGCTACATACTTCTGGGATCCTCAAATCCATGTCTTTCGATTTAATTATGAAGAATTATGCCCAACCATGGAGGAATTCTGTGCTTTATTTGGAGTTTCGCCTGCAGGGCCATTCATTCTTCCTACACCTCGCTCGGATTACCTTGCTTCCTTCTCAGATTTTCTTGGCATTCCTCAAAGGGACGCAACGATCTTTGTCAAGGACCATATGGTGGACTTAATGAAGTTAGCAACCTCATTCTTGGCTCATGATAGCGAAGGTACTCTGACTTTTACCCCTCAAATTCAGCGTGCACTCGATTTCTGTTTAATTGGTCGCTTTCTCATCTCCACCGGCATTCTTTAAGCCCCTGTTCAAATATGTGAGTTGGTTGTCCCTCTTCTCAAGCGACATAACATCATTCCCTTGGTATTAGCTGAAACCTTGAATGGTTTAGATAAGGTTCATGGCAACCCCAAAGCACCTTTAGAAGGTAGCCCCTTTTTACTGCAAATGTGGCTACTCGAGCGCTTGAACTTTCTATCTCCCACCACTATCACTCCATACAAGCCCCAGCACTTCTGTCTATGCCGAGTTGAACTCCTTGGGCCATTCTCTTTACGAGATTGGTTGGGTTACTTCCACACACTATCGTGGTGAAACATCAAATGGTACGTCTTCACATGGAGGTGTAAAGAGCAGGTACTTTTTCGAACCTCGGGGTGTGCTTTTGTCAAACTCATAGGACTGAGATCGACTTCCTTCTATTGGACTTCGTGAATTCTTCGCCAGATGGGTGCTATGCAAACCATACCGTCCTTAACAGGACCTTGTTGCTCTGTGGAACCTGTCGGTCCTACTATAATCAAGTGGGCGAGGACTCGCTGGCCTACAGACCTGAAATTGACTCGGATTGCCAACACTGAAGGGCCTTTCGAGATGAGTAGAGAATACAAGCAATGGTTGAAGGATGACTTGGGCGAAAGGGAGACTTCTCGTCGAGAAAGAATTTATGACCTTATCAAGGACACGAGACTTGGACTTTGCAGAGAAGACATTCTTGAAGCAGTGGAGGCAGCACACGACCACGACTTACGAAAGAAAAGAAGACTCGAGAGAAAAAGACAGAAGACCAACAAGACAACTCTGAAGAAACTCAAGAGGACTTAAAGACTCAAGGAATAGAATACCTATGGCATGTCGATAGTTCTTTTTCTTAACACCAATAAATTGTTATGTCAAACAATTAGTTTCAAATAAATTGCCAATGATAATTTACTTTTGAGATTTTGCTGTGATTGTGTTGTTTGGACCGCACCCAATGTAATTTTATGGGCTGCCTACATATCCCCGTTTTCTTTTTCCTTTTTTTTTTCTTTTTTCTCTTCTTTTTTTTTTCTTTTTCTTTTTTTCTTTCTTTTTTTCTTTTTTTCTTTTCTTTTTTCTTTTTTTTTCTTTTGGGGAATCAGGTTCTCGTAGTTCAAATGCCTTAACTTTTGCCTAGGCCGCCTTTACAGGTTTTCAACCTGGCAGGCCTTATACATAATACTTCTTTAATTGATCCAAATTGGTAGGACGAGCGAACTCGATCCCATTCAAATCCATAAGTCGAACAGCCCCTGCTGGTAATATTTCCTTGATGACGTACGGTCCACCCCAACTCGGTTTGAACTTTCCTCGCGGATCGAAAATTGGAGCTCGGATCTCTTTCAACACTAAATCCCCTTTCTTCAAGCCTCTGTCTTTGACATGTTTGTTGAACGCCCTTGCGACTCTTCTCTGGTACCCTTGCACATGGTAGAGAGCCCTCAATCGCCTTTCATCTAGCAATGCCAACTCATCATAACGACTTTTGATCCAGTCCACCTCTGTTAGCTGACTTTCCACTGCAACCCTTAACGAAGGAACTTCCAATTCCACCGGCAGAACAGCCTCTATCCCATACACTAGCGCATACGGCGTAGCCCCTGTTGACGATCTGACTGACGTTCTGTACCCCCATAATGCCAACGGTAGTTTCTCATGCCAATCAGTGTACGTGTCAGCCGTTTTCTGTAATATCTTTTTGATGTTCTTGTTGGCGGCTTCCACTGCGCCGTTTGTCTGTGGACGATACGGGGATAACAAGTGATGAACGATCTTGTACTTCTGCAAGAGTTCTTTGGTCTCCTTTTGGAAATGCTGACCGTTATCTGAAATGACCTCATGCGGTACCCCATATCGGTAAATAATGTTGAGCTGTATGAACTGCGCCACCTTTTTAGCATTCAAAACTTTGAAGGAAGCTGCTTCCACCCACTTGGTAAAGTAATCGATGGCTACCAAAATGTATTCATGACCATTGGATGCCTTCGGCTTAATCTGTCCGATGATATCTATTCCCCATACCGCAAACGGCCATGGGGTTGACATGCTTGTCAAGGGCATGGAGGGCAAGTGTTGTCCGTTGGCGAAGAGCTGACACTTGTGGCACTTCTTGACGTGGGCATAACAATCCCTTTCCATTGTAGACCAGTAATACCCTAGTCTCATGATCTTCTTAGCCAACATGTATCCATTCATATGTGGAGCCCCCACTCCTTCATGGATTTCCTCGATGAGTTTTCTAGCCTCTTCCTCCGTGACACACAGCAAGTGAATTCCGTCGTAAGACCTCCGATACAATTTTCCTCCGCATACTACATAATGGCTTGCCAATCTTCTCAGTGTTTGCCTATCCACGCGAGATGCTTCCTCTGGATATTCCCTTTCCTCGATGAGCCTTCTTATGTCATAAAACCAAGGGTGGTTATCTGTTACCTCTCCTTCTCGAATGGAACAGCAATAAACAGGTTTCTCTCTGCATTCGATCACGAGCGGTTTCACGCTTCCTCCTTCTGGTATTTCCACCATTGAAGCTAGAGTCGCTAAGGCATCAGCGAACTGATTCTTGTTTCTCGACAGGTAATTGAACTCGATCTTCGCGAACTCTTTGGTCAGTGCTTCCAAATAGGCATGATAGGGCAGCAGCTTCTCATCGCGAGTCTTACACTCCCCTTTTATCTGACAGATGATCAATGCTGAATCTCCGAACACCTCTAGTTCCTTTATTCCCAATTCTAACGCAGCTTCCAATGCTAGGATGCAGGCCTCATACTCTGCTATGTTGTTGGTGGCTTCGAACCCCAATTTGACTGCTAAAGGCGTGAAGGCTTCCTCGGGCGAAACTAGTAGCATTCCTATGCCATAACCTCTTCTGTTTGCAGCTCTGTCGAAGTAGACTTTCCAAACCTTCTTCTTGATTTCCAGGATATCTTCGTTGGGGAACTCATCATTGAATTGGGTTGATGATGACACAGGGCAGCTTGCCAAATGGTCTGCAATGACACTTCCTTTGACGGACTTCTGCGCCAGGTACTTTATGTCGAATTCATTGAGAAGAAGCGACCAACGAGCGGTCCTGTATGATAGGACTGGTTTTTCTAGCAAATACTTCAAAGGATCCAATCGACTTATCAATAAGACTTCGAAAGACATCATGTAATGACGGAGTTTCTGGGTAGCCCATACCAATGCTACGCAAGCCTTTTCTAGCGCATTGTACTTTACTTCATAATCTGTCATTTTCTTGCTTAAGTAGTAGATGGCATTTTCCTTTTTCGACCCTTCAAGGTATTGAGCTAACATGGCTCCCGTTGCGGTTTCGGTAACCGTTAAATATAACAGTAATGGTTCACTTTGCCGCGGGGGAACCAAGATTGGGGGGTTGCTCAGATACCTTTTAATGGTCTCAAAGGCTTCTTGACAATCCTCATTCCATTCCTTGGAAACGCCCTTTTTAAGTAGCTTGAAAATTGGCTCGCATACCATGGTTAGATTGGCGATAAAACGACTTATGTATTGAACTCTCCCCAGAAAACCTCGGATCTGCTTTTCCGTTCTTGGTGGCTCCATCTCCGTGATAGCTTTTATCTTCCCTGGATCAACTTCAATTCCCCTCTGAGTGATCATGAAACCCAACAGCTTCCCTGCGGTGACTCCGAAAGCGCACTTCTGAGGATTCAGTCGGAGGTTGTACTTCTTTGCCCGTTCTAGGAATTTCTCCAATGCCGCGAAATGTCCTTCCCGGTCTACAGATTTGACTATCATGTCGTCCACATACACCTCTACTTCTTTATGGATCATATCATGCAATAGGGTCGTAGCAGCTCTTTGGTAAGTAGCCCCAGCATTTCTCAAGCCAAAAGGCATTACCTTGTAGCAATACGTGCCCCATTGCGTGATAAAAGCCGTCTTTTCCATGTCTCGAGGCGCCATCTTTATCTGGTTGTAACCGGAGAACCCATCCATGAAGGAGAGAAGAGCATGGCCTGCTGTACTATCCACCAACACATCGATATGCGGTAGAGGGAAATCATCCTTTGGGCTCGCAGCATTAAGGTCGCGGAAGTCAACACACATTCGTACTTTCCCATCTTTTTTAGGCACAGGCACTATGTTAGACAGCCATTCAGGGTACTCCACAACTTGGAGAAACCCGGCATCTAATTGTTTAGTTACCTCTTCTTTTACTTTCAAAGCCCATTCTGGTTTTAATCTTCTTAATTTTTGCTTTATAGGCTTTTTAGTGGGATTAGTGGGGATGTAATGTTGCACAATATCTGGATCAATACCAGGCATATCCTCATAAGACCATGCGAAGGCCTCTACATTGGCTTTTAGAAGTATTATCAATTTTTCTTTTTCAGCAGGTGAGAGAGTTATCCCAATTTTAATTATCCTTGGCAATTCATCCGTCCCTAGATTGATTGATTCCAATTCATCCATGTTAGGTTTGGTAACGCCCCTTGTCCTTTGCTCGACGAGCTCCGGGGGGACGTCATTCCTAGGATCTATATCCATGCCATAGATATCCATAGAAGAGAGAAAGGAAACACTGCAAATAATGAAAAGAAACACACTTTATTGACTGAACTAACAAAACAAAACAAAGAAAAGAAAACACATGTGCCACAACTAGGGAACGACTCCTAACTCCACAAGGTGGGCTAGGCGGACACACTTTATTTGAAAGGAAAGCTAAGACAAGCTACTAAGGAACCTACAAACTACTATCAGGTAAGTCGAGATCCTCGCCCTCAAGAACTTCTGCAATGGTACCCTCTTCAAGATACCAATTAAGGAGCGGCACGGCTGCATGGTGAATTGAAGAACACTCGAGATCCGATTCCTCTACAGCAAGAACCATATCTTGAAACATTGTAACCATGGCTTCCGAATCCATCTATTCTGCCCAGTCCTCACTCTTCTCTTCCCAATAGTCATCCTTGATTGCTTCATCATCAACCATTGTTGCAGTGATGGGATACCACTCAGTGAAGAATATTTCAAACCCCGGAACTCTCGCTTTGGTTGCTTTGTCAATGGATGGTTCGGGGAATCCACAGAATAGGAAATCCTCCCCTTCCTTAACAAAGTAACCATTCAAGGTAGGTTGGTATGGCGAGATTCGGATATCTGGCACCCTTCCTTCTGCTTTTGCTTTGACCCTTTCTCTGCTTCTCTGCAACATCTCCATACGGTCCTTTTTGGAAGGCTCATACCCCAATCCGAAGGTATAGGTGACAATGCGGCTCTGAACAGATACCGATATGCCTTGCTGACGGCGTCCGAGTCCCATGCCTGGGAAGAAACTCATTTTCTTCATTATGTTCCCCACATGCAAATTGCCATGAGGGCAAAGGTCGAGAGGTATCAACTCTCTCTGTTCCGGCTCTTTTTCTATGCATTGAACATACTCGAACCCAGACAATGGTGCTCCAACGGGCTCGGGCTTGATCTCGCAAATGGGTACCCCTGACGACTTCAAGTCATAATCACCTTGGAGTGTGACGATGGCCCCTTCATAAGGGAACTTGACTTTTTGGTGCAATGAAGAAGGGACAGCCCCTGCAGGATGAATCCAAGGTCTTCCCAACAAGAGGTTGAAGCACGATGGGACGTCCAGCACTTGGAACTCCACTCTGAATTCTGTAGGCCCCATAATCAACGGCAAAGTGACCACTCCAATCACTTCTCTGCGGGTGTTATCATAGGCTCTCACTGTTTGCTCGGATGGCACGAAGTCTGTTGGATCCAACCCCAAAACGGTGGCAGTTCTGAGAGGGCACACATTAAGAGCGGAACCATTGTCGATCAGGACTGTCGGAACCCTCTTTCCCATAGTGTCGACAGTGATGTACATGGCTTGTGAATGGCTAGGTCCACTTTTAGGTAGGTCTGCCTCTGAGAACACAATGGTTGAGTTCTTCGAGGTTGGATTCACCAAGTTCACCAAATTTTCTGGAGATGTGTCAACAGGAACCTGTATCTGGTTGAGCAACTTCAAGATAGTCTGACGGTGCTTGTAAGAGGCCATGAGCAAACCCCATATAGTGATGTTGGCATTAGTCTTTCTCAATTGCCTAAGCACTTCGTCCTCCTCTTTTTGCAGGTCGAGGTGGCGATTACCTTCCAAGTCCCCCAATGGGTTGTCAAATTCTAAGTGTGGAGGCTTAAAATGGCGACCCCCTCTAGTTATGTGCTCCACCTCGTCATCGCTCATCCACATATCATCAATCTCACCTACATCACCCATGAGGTCATCCCATGTGATTGTGTCGATCTCTTCCATTTGGACTTCCTCTGGTAACTCATCCCAACCTGTGGGGATTATAGGCTCATCAGGGATGGGGTCGGGGTAGAGTACATAGTAATCAAACTTTCCAGACGACTCTCCCAACAAACCCACTTTAGGATCTCCTGCCTCGAACCTTTCTTTTAATTGTCGCTGCATGGACTTCTTTGGCAATACCAAAACCTTTTGATCAATAAGGTCTTGAACTACCTTTTTCAGTATAACACAGTCCTCCGTATCATGTCCGGGCACCTGATGGTACAAACAGAATTGGTGAGGAGTCGAGGGCCTCGGCTTTGAATGGCATGGCAATATGAGCCCTTTGTTAGGATTATGCCCTAGAGCCAATCATAGAGATGATTGTTTAGGGATTAGGAACAATCATTTGATTTCATTTATGTATGTCACATTTGTTATTGATTTAATAAAAGGGCTTATTCTATTATGTTTATATGCATCATTTATATTTACATAATATGTCCATGGAATTAGAGTTGAGAATATGGAATTACAAAGAGTTGTAATTTTGAGACTATAGATATATCTCTGTACTAAACTCCTTAAGCATTCCTAGTTGAAGGTTCACTATGATGGACAGTAATGAACCATAGGACTAGCACTTGTTAGGTTGACTCTATAGGAGGATAGCTAGTCTCAAGCTATTTGTGTGGAGACACTACAACCAACAAGTGGGTGCCTATTATAAGAATAGGTACACTGAATGTGACCAAAGATATGAGATAAACTGAATGGAGTTTTTTCCTGCCTGTCAATCAGTTTCTCATTGTTATAGTGGTACAAGTAATCCTTAGACCTGAGACACTATAGTTGCCTTATGCATGTAGCTTTAGAAGTTTGATAACACTAAGTGCAAATCCTATTCAGGGGTTTGCAAAGGTGTTCATTGGCCCTACTGCTATGTGTGTGAAGGCATATGAGTGATCAACAAGGGATCCATCACTCTCAGGAAAAGAGAGAGAATGTCTCATATAGCATTCATAATATAACTCATTAAATCCATGGCCATGGTAGGATGAATATGAAAAGAGTTTCATGAGTTCATCAATGAGTTGATATCTATGAATGAGTATAAAGTAATTGAACTAGGGACTTGACAGACTTCCATGTCCTATTAGTTCAATTGGAGACATTGTGTTGAAGGAAGGATGCAATTGTAACCTATAAACTATAACAGAAGGGTTCTTTGTAAATGACTATTCACCTCATTAAGGACCACACCATGAGCCATATGCTAGGTGTTACTCATGGTTAGTAGAAGCCCTAATTGATATAAGTGAGTTATAATCAATTAGGAAATTGGAAGGAGTTCCAATTAGACCCTAAATGGAAAGAGTTCCATTGTGCACACCTCGTGCTATTCCTACTACTTAATGATGTGAACCCAATGGGTCACACACTGATCATGCAAGAAGGGCTTTAAAGTCTATGAGAAAAAGGGTTTTAGTGAATAAAGAATAGTTCTTTATAGGCCTATTTGTATTTGATACAAATAATAGGGGTTAATGTGCAATTAAGTGTAATTACACATAACCCTATTAGGGTTTCTTCCCCATGGCCAGCCCCCTTTAGTGGGCTGCCTATATAAGTCACACTTATGTGTGACATGGCATAATAGGCTTGCACAATAAACCCTAGCCGTCCAGCCCCTTGGAGGCTCTCTTCTCTCTCTCTCTCTTCTCCACCTCTAGCAACAACAAGGAAGAAGAAAGAAAAGGCTTGAAGCTCTAGCTAGGTGTGGATACCGTTGGAGGCAGCACACTTGGGCTGCTCATTCACCGCTGTTCGGAGTAGAAGCTTGGAGCAAAACGGAGAAGACCATTAAAACTGTAAGTATTCTAACCCTCTTCGTAGTTAGGGTTTGATTTTGTGTTATGCATAGTTAGATTCATGGGATTGGGAATCGTAGGAAAAATTTTTATATTCCGCCTTTGTATTTTTCCCTCTTGTTCGATTCCCAACACCCTTTATCACAACATTGGTGGAAAACTTGAGTCAAGGTCATGGGAAGCGGCGTGTATTACCTTATGGGTTGACGGGACTGGGACGAGCCAAGGTCAATGGCATTTATGTTGTTGGGAGGAGGCATACTGTGAGTGGGGAGGGGATTTCGAGTGACATTTGGGCGATTTGGTGCGGTGGGTGGTGAAATGATCTGCTTGTCGAGCAAATCCTGGATTTCATGGCGGACAGTAACAAAGGTTGGTTAGATGGCCTTTGGCTTGGTGGAACTTGCAATATTCATTTTCATTGTAGTTCTTGGGCAATGGGTTTGGTGGGGGCCTTGGGTCGAGGGGTTTCAGGAGGTCACGGCTTCTCAGCTTTTCAAAGACTCTTTCGAGTGGCATGTATAGCTCGGTGAATTGGCGAGGTGAGGTGGAGTCATTTAGGGAGAAAGGGCGAGTGGGTTGGGTAATGGTATTGACCTCAGTATTGGGTTTTCCTCCAAAGTTTGTCCTTCGACTCCTTTGGATCTCCTCCGTTTTGATTGTTCCATCGGCGATCGCATCTTCAACTTGTGTGCCAGCCCCAACAAGAGCCTTGAAGTTTGGAAAGTAGTGAGCAAAGAGGTGCTTGTGATATACGGGCAGCAAGTTCTTCACTACTAACTGAATCTGTTCTTCCTCATTCGGTCTGTCTGTCATCTTGGAAGCCTTTTGTCTCCACCTAGTGATGAAGGCGGAGAAAGTCTCGTTAACCCCTTGCTTAGTGGTTTCCAAGTCCCTTCGCGTGACATCCACTTCAGTGTTATACTTGTAATGGTCCGTGAATGCATTGCACACATCCTCCCAAGTCTTGGTTCTATTCTCCTCTAATGACAAAAACCATTTCAAGGCGGAACTCGCTAATGACTCATGAAACATTTGAGCCAATAACTCATCGTTCGCCCCTCGAGGGTGCATAGCTCGCACATACATCTTGAGATGGGTTTTAGGACAACCTATCCCATCGAATTTTTCCAACTCCGGCATCTTGAATTGTAACGGGATGCGAGCCTTTGGGAACAAGGACAAAGTGCGGATGTCCACCATATTATCAGACCTGCGGATTCCCTTCAGAGTTCGTTCTAAAGCCTCGACCTTGTTTGCCAAGACGGTTGAGCTCTCCCTTGATGTGGCTTTGGTTTCCCCTTCCTTGGTCTTGGGTGGTTCTCCCCCTTCTCCTAATGGTTCCTCAGCAAATTCAGAATCATTGGATCCTTGATTGTTATCAGTGGCACGGGCCCTAGATTCAGGTTCAGAGTTCTTCTGTTGAAGGTCTTGAGCTAACTTGAGTGCGGTCTCGGATACCTGGGTAGTGTGATCAAGCTTTTCCATGATAGCTTTCAAAGCGGCCTCAAGGTTGAAACCCCGGTTGTTAGTTCTTTCCTCAGCCATATCCAACTCAGTAACGGAATCAGCACTGACTAAGCGCCCTTGTTGATTGCGGATCCAAGCCAGCACGTCTCTCCCTCTAACATAGGACAAACACTCAATTTTTCAGCCTAAGGGTCCATCCTAAGCTTCCATAATTATCTCAAAATCTTTACAACGTACACCTTTAATTAGTTCTCTTAACCAATTACCCTTGCGGGGGTCATGGGGAAGGGTACGTATTAAGGATGTAGGATGTAAAGTTTCCTTTAATTACCCACTCAATCAACAAAGCATGGCAACACATCACAAACACGGCAGCATATCATCACAACAACGTGTGTGCATATAGGTGATCCAACAGTGTCCTAGAGGGTCCATTACATGCAATTCTTTCTTTTAAGAGGGTAGGCTAGGGTCCTCAACTTTGCTTGTACCAATCTTTATACCTAACCACATGTGACATCAGGAATGTCGCGTGGGTCCAGCAGTACGTGATTGATCCATTTGATATACCCAAGGGCAAGCCCATGGGTACTTGGCAAGAGAGGTTTGATAGCTTCGCCCAACACATGGAATCAGGAAAACCAAGGTTGAACTAGGCTATCAGTTGGCAAGGATACATCGAGGGACAATCGAGTGATCATGCAACAGCAGCGCACACAATGCAGTAAATGAAAGCACACAATCAAGCGGATGCAATGTGATTGATTTTAATTATCAATAAGAAATTAATTTAGCCCAATCAAATTAAATGAGTCTATCCCTCAACATCCCCAGTGGAGTCGCCAAACTGTGAACCCATGAAAAAGAAGCGCGGAGCCCACAAGGGTTTGGCGAAAAATGGTAATGGGTATGAAAGACAACAAACAAAAAGGAGTCGCCACCTCATTTTTTAGGGAAAAGAGGAAAACCACAAAAATGTTTTATTTTCAAAACCACATGACTCCATTAAAGGAAAAGCAAAGTCTTTGAAACCAGAAAATTGGATCCGGGGGCTAAGTTACGACGTGGGAAGGTTCTGGGCAAAAACCCATAGGCACCCACATCGCCCGAGTTGGTCTCTTAATTTAATTGGGCTAACTTAAGATCTTTTCCACTCAAATATCATCATATATCATCACAAGGCAGCATGCATATCATATATTTCATCCAATCATCTCATGCATAATCACTCAAATAAAACAAAACAGAAAAAAAGAAAAGAAAAGAAAAGCCTAGGATACTTGGATCCTAGAACGGACTTGAGCCTCACGAAGAGCGCCTACGTACCATGCAGCGAAAAACATGGATCAAAGTCCACGTAGTTCGAAAAGAATAGGGTTACAACCTAATACAAACCTATGGTAAATACCCTAGGTTTCCTCATTTGAAAATACATCGATTTAATCCAAAACTGAAAACTTCCACAAGAGGAAAACCTTGATAAAAACCAGAATTTATTATTGAAGGAAACCTTTGATAATTACCATAAGCTTGTATTAAGAAGTAACCCTAGGAGGGAGAAGAGAAAAGATAGAAAAAGAAAGGTGAATTGGGGCACCTTCAAACTCTACTTACCTGAGCGCACAAGCTCCTAGCATTAGCCATTTCAGACCATAGCAGCCCTATTTGCAATAGGACAAGCATTGTTCCTGTTTGCACCCTTACAAGTGCACAAAATCATGCAAAGAAAGCAATATGCAAATCTGGACAGAACCTTGACAAGGCCTAAAATCATCCATTTATCATGCAAACAACAAGAATAATGAATAACTAAGGACTCTAACTCAATCCTACATGCAATGACTCGACTAACATGCATAAAAACCTATGAAAGACACACTAACAAGCATGGGAGACTCCAATAATATAAATAAACATGATAACAAAGCACATTCTAACCAAAAAAGATGATATTTCATGTAAAATATGAAAATAGGCCTCCCTACGGTGAGCTTTCTTAAGCGAAACTATCCTAAGATAATTTCACGTAAAAAAGTCGTTATGGGGAGGTGCAATCAGCATATCCTACGTAAAATATATACCCTAGAACACAATAGAAGAAATTTCATGCTTAAACACATCACAGAAGACTCTCATGCAAAACCTCACTCAACGAAAAGGATAATTATCCTTAGAAAAGGATAATATCTCCAAAAACCCTATAAAATATACTATATGAATGCAAACTTAGCATGATTCGACTATATGCAGCATATATAGAATGACTATGATGAGCAACAACTCAAAAAGCTAAGCTAAGCATGCTGTATAAGACCTATGCAATTTCAGGGTTATCGAAACCTTAATCTCACAACTATGCATTAAAACCTATGAAACAACTCTAAGACATGCTCAAATTATCATGAATATCATTCATATAGCATATATTGACTAACAAGAACATCCACACATGATAATAATCACAGCAACCTAAACATGTGAACTATGCATGATTTAAGAGGATAGAACGAATAAGGCTATCTAATCCTTAGTAAACCAGGGATTATCAAGCATATAAAGCCATGAACTATCCTAAAATCATTCATATAACATCATATAAACATTGAATTCCATCCATAAGAAGAACAATTGCATGCACCACAACTATCTTAAAAGAAGAAGAAGAAAGAGAAGAAGGAGAAGCAGAAATTCATATTCAGCATTGAAAGGACATGCTTACCTCTTGTAGACTCTTCCTTGTCTTCAATCTTCTTGTTTCCTTGCTTGCTTGGGGTTGAAGAGCCTCCTCTTGAAGTCCTTCTAGCTCTCCAAACTCGTAGCTCCCTCTCTCTCTAAGTGTAAAGTGCAATTAACCTCCACTATGTGGTGAATATCATGTCCTTTATATAGAGAACTGACCCCCTAAACCAATGGCTAGGATTAATTCATTAAATAATGATCCTAGGGCTCTTAGAGACTCTCTTGGTGCTCAAACAACTCAATCCTACACACTCCTAAGCTCAGACAAGTTGTTTTGGCGGAGGAAACCGTCAAAAGAGGGAAAGAAGAGTCAGAGTTTGACTTAAAGAAGGACTCCTCGGGTGACCAACTAGGCCTGGACGGTTAGCCGTCTGGGCTTGGACGGCTGACCGTCCAGCCCCGGACGGTTACCCGAGGGTCCTCTATTTCCGCTTCGGTTTTGACTTCTACTTGCTTCAGAAGTCCTAAAATCTTCAAATTAAGTCCGATTTTGACGAAATAAAAGCCAAAACGACCGTGTTTCAAAAGGGAACACATTTTTAGGCATTTTAGGACAAAAATCCTCAACCATGGGTGCATGGCTAGGTTTTACAAAGGTGGTTAACCATGGTGCTTCACCGTCGCTAAGCTGGGTTTGTACACAAGGTCGAACCGAATGCTTTCCAATCGAAAATTGATCTTTCTAAACATTTTTAGAACATAAATAAAGCCCAATTGAAGTTAAATGAGAGAAAATTGGTTGGGTCTTATGAGTCAATTTGAGCAAACCAAGAAAGGGTCTTTTAGCCAACCCGAACCATTACGAGCCGAATTGACCTTAAACCATTAATTCATGAAATTGAACCTATATATAGATTCTATATACTCATATGAACTTGATGGGATGACTCGGGATTCATTCCAAAGTCAAATGGAAAATATACGGCTTAAAAGACGATTATGCCCTTAAAGTCGCAAAAGTTCTTATTGACCATCGAGATGAACTCCAAATCACTTCAAAATTCATACACATGATATTCAATGCCATAGAAACTCAATGCAAAAGACTAGACTCAAAAAGGACTCAAAATCCTACAGGAAATGATATGTCCTAGCTAAGGTGACAAAAATGGGGTGTGACAGTTTATGCCAAATAACAAAGTTTGTTTGATGTTTCTGTAGCAAAATGTGTTATAGAGGTCGATGAAGATTTAAAAGAGGAAGAAATCGGCTTAGATGAACTGGAATTGGCACTAGCCAAACTTGATAATCTAAAAGCTGTTGTTCAAGACCCATTGGAAGAAGTTAATTTGGGAGAAAATGGAGAGAAGAGACCCACATTTATAAGCCAACTGTTAGATGATGGATTTAAGGTAGAATTGATTGCTTTGTTGAAGGAATTTAAAAATTTCTTTGCTTGGGACTACCACAAAATGCTTGGACTAGATCGCAAGTTGGTGGAGCATCAGTTGCCAATTAAGCTAGGTTTCAGGCCGTTCAAACAACCACCAAGACGTATGATAGTTGAAGTCACTTTGAAGGTCAAAGAAGAGGTGGAGCAGCTTCTCAAAGCAGGATTTATTCTACCAATCAAGTATGCTGAATGGGTTTTAAATGTAGTCCATGTTGTTAAGAAAAATGGTAAGTTAAGAGTGTGTGTGGATTTTAGACATTTAAATTTAGCAACTCCTAAGGATGAGTATCTCATGCCTGTGGCCGATGTTTTAGTTGATTGGCCTGCTGGACATGAGATTTTGTCTTTCATGGACGTCCATTCTGGGTATAACCAGATTTTTATTGATGAAGATGACATACCTAAAACAGCTTTTAGGTGTCTAGGGGTTGTAGGAATGTTCGCTCGGAGAGTAATGCGCTTTAGCTTGAGAAATGTCGGGGCAACTTACCAATGGGCTATGAACACAATATTTCATGATATGATAAGCAAATTTTTAGAAGTATATATTGATGATGTTGTTATTAAATCCAAGGGAAATAAGAGCCATTTAGAAGATTTAAAAAAGGCCTTTGTTAGAATGAGAAAATACAAATTAAAATTAAATCCTTTAAAGTGTGCCTTTGGAGTAAAGGTAGGAAACTTTTTAGGATTTTTAGTTCATCAAAGAGGAATTGAAGTAGATAAAAACAAGGTCAGGGCTATCATGGAAGCTAAGCCTCCTCAAAATAAAAAGGAGTTGCAAAGGTTTTTGGGACAAATTAATTATTTGCGAAGATTTATTTCTAATCTTGTAGGGAAAATAGGAGTGTTTTCGCCGTTACTGAAGTTACGGGCGACAGAAGAATTCATTTGGGAGAAGGAAAACCAAGATGCTTTTAATCAGATAAAGCAATATCTGACTAGTCCACCAGTTTTAACTCCACCTTCTCCATGCCGTAGGCTTAGGCTTTATGTTTAAGTGACTGAGAAGTCTATTGGATCTATGTTAGCACAAGTCAATGATAGAGGACAAGAACAAGCTGTTTATTATCTTAGCAAGACTTTAACAAGTACTGAGCAAAATTATACTTCTATTGAAAAGTCTTGTTTTGTAATTTTTCATACTGTCATGAAGTTACAGCATTACTTTTCTAATCACATTGTTTCTGTTATATCTAAGAATGATTTGGTAAAGCATATGTTATCTAAACCTATATCTAGAAATAGAATAGGTCGTTGGTCTTTTGCAATCTCAGGCTATGCGTTGAGGTATATACCTCAAAAATCTGTAAAAGGTCAAGTGCTAGCAGATTTTCTAGCGGATCATCTTTTAGACATTGAAGAAAAAGAAATTGAATTAGATCTGGGGTATGTAGACTTGTCGGCGTAGATATTGGAGTTTGATGGTTCTAGGACTAAGAAAATGTGTGGAGTAGGTATTGTCATTACTTCTCCAAGTGGTTAATGGTATAAATATACTTTTCAATTAGATTTTGAATGCAATAATAACCAGGCCGTGTATAAAGCACTAATCATCGGCCTGGAAATTATAAAAGAGATGAATGTGATGAACGTGGAAATAATTGGGGATAGCCAATTAGTTATAAATCAATTGGCAGGTGCTTTTAAATGCAGCAGTTAGGCATTATCACCTTATTTTGCTACTGCATCTCAATTGCTAGATTTGTTTGATGATGTTATTTTAAAATTTAAACCAATGGATTTTAATAAGGAGGCTAACGAGTTAGCTCAGTTGGCTTCAGGACTTAAAATTAGAGATGGTTTAGGCCAGAGAACTGTTTTGGTGGAAAAAAGGGTTTTGCCATCTGCTTGTGATAGAGGTTTAGATTTAGAGATAATGACACTTGATTCAGACTCTAGTGATTGGAGAACGTCAATTATTATTAGATTGGTGAATCCATGTGGTGTTAAAAATAGAAAATTGAGGTTGTTAGCTACCCAATTCGTGATGTATGAAGGTGAGTTGTACAAAAAGAGTAGTGATGGTTTATTGCTTAGATGCCTTAGGAAGGATGAGGCAATGTTAGTTATGGCTAAAGACCATGAAGGGATCTGTGGTGCTCACCAGGCTGGAGTAAAAATGAGATGGTTAATAAGAAGACATGGTCATTTTTAGCCATCGATTTTGATAGATTGTATAGAACATGCTAAGGGGTGTAAGGTTTGTTAGAAATATGGTCTAGTTCAACATGCTTCGGCCATTGATTTGCAGTATATTATAAAGCCATAGCCTTTTAGAGGGTGGGAAATTGATGTCATAGGCAAAATTCACCCTCCTTCTTCAGGCCAACATAATTATGTGATTGTGGCCACTAATTATTTTACAAAATGGGTGGAGGTCGTTCCAAAAAATTCAGTTGATTAAGTGGCTGTGATTAGTTTTATAAAAGAGCATATTGTGCATAGGTTTGGGTTGCCTGAAACCATTAATACTGATCAGGCTAAGTCTTTTTGTGGGAAACAAGTTAGGGCATTTGCAGCAGAGTATGGCATAAAGCTGACAAATTCTACTCCTTATTATGCTTAGGCCATTGGTCAAGTAGAGGCTATAAATAAAGTATTAAAAAACATATTGAGGAAGATGATGGTGGACAAGCCTTGAACTTGGCATTTGCAGCTGTCTTAAGTTTTGTGGGCTTACAGGGCTTCATACAAAGAAAGCATAAAGACAACCCCTTTTACCTTAACCTTTGGGCATAATGCTGTTCTACCTTTAGAAGTCACTATCCTTTCTTTAAGAGTGGCTTTTTAGGAGAAGTTATTGCCTTCTGAGTATAAGGAAGCAATGATTGTGGAGTTAGAAAAACTGAATACTGAAAGGCTTAAGGCCTTGGATTCCATTGAGGTACAGAAAAGGAAAGTTGCAAGGGCTTATAACAAAAGAGTCAAGTTTAAGTCTTCTGCTGTTGGTGATTTGGTTTGGAAAGTGATTTTGGCCCTAGGCACTAAGGACCTAGCCTTTGGTAAGTGGTCCCCAACTTAGGAAAGACCATTTAGAGTTAAAGTTGTTATTCCTGGTGGTGTTTATATGATCGAGGAGTTGGTTTCAGGCAGATTAATTAAGTTAATTAATGAATGGTACTTGAAAGGTATTATCCCACTTTGTGGAAGACCGTCCAAGAACAAGAATGATTGATTTGAAATAAGCAGGCTGATAAAATAGCAAACAGTTCAAAATGTTTAAAATAACACAAAGGAGAATTGTTTAGATAACTGCTAAGTGCTGAAAACTAGAAAACCATTGGCCTAGAAGAAGCCTTTAGGTAAGTTGGCTTGTGCAGAAGTCCAAGAAGTCTGAAGGCGCTGTAGTTCTGCGTCAACTTCTCTTTTCTCTTTTTCCTAGGTGGGAGCTTGTGTATTAGCAATCTGGTAAGGGATTCTGAGCTTGGTAATTGCAGAAAAGTTAGCGGCCTGAGAATTTTTACTTTCTTCAAGCAGAGCTTTGTCTTTCTCCAGTTCTGAGGCCAAGGAATTCTTCCTTTCTTGAAGCTGCAAGATCTCTTTCTCAATTCCCTCAAGGACAGAACTTTTCTTCTCAACATTGGTAGTTAGAGTTTGGACTTCTTGCTTGCTGGACAGGATTTTGATTTTGGCAGTTTCAATTTGGGCCTTAATATTCTCTTTGTTTTGAATACTAGACTCTACCTTTGCTTATTTTGCTTATTGTGCTAGAGAAATCTGCTAGGAGGGCTTTTAGGCTTCCAGCAATGTTCTGAAACCTTTCTTTTTCTGCATCGATAGACAGGGAGGTTGAGAGGAAGAGGCCAACTATCTCAAGTTTAGCCACCAAATCTGTAGTATAGTCAGGTAACTTCAAGGCCAGCAACTCAAGGAATCTATACTTAGCTTTTTCAACCTCAAAATGGGAGGGAGAAGGGGTAATGGTTGGTTCTTCAGTGAAAACATCAGTAGGAATAGGATCTTTAAGAGAAGCAAACCATTCCTCTAGGTCATCAGGGATTTCTATGGGATTTGTTTTTATAGTCTTTGGCTGGGAGATGGTTTTTTCGGAATCCATTGGGCTGGAATGGTGCACAACTTTTTCAACTTATTCAATTTTAATCTGGGAGAGTTAGAGGAACTAGAGGCTTCCATATGTTCTATAATGATCTTTAGAGGGTTGGAGTCTCCATTTACACCACTGACTGTTGGAAGAGGGTTCAACCTGCTAGAAGACCTAATGCCACTAGGTCTTTTGGTGAGAATAGCTTTGGCAATTTTTGGCTTGGGAGGTTTTTCTTTTGTTGGGGGAGGAAGAGGCAGAGTAGTGGAATCGTCTGTAGCTTCACAATGGCCAGACGAGGACTCTCCAGGAGGTAGAAGTTGGGCAATTACTACACAAAGGCACAAGTTAGACCACAAACATAATTCTATAAAAGAAAAGCAGTAAAAGGTTATACCTATGGGTGTAAATTGGCCAGGGATGATTCGAACAACTTCTTGGTTGGGCTCAATATCATGGGGAGTAAAGTCTTGAGAATTTAACTTCAACTCCTTTTCTCTATCTTGAAGGCCTCAATAGTTCAAAAATGGCAAATGGTGCAGTGGGAATTATAGGATGTTTTATCTCGAATGGCCTGAGGTATATGGTTAGAGTTGCAGCCATTCAGTTCCCAATTTGTTAATTTGGGCCCTTGTTAGATAACAAGCCTTTTGGGGGGGGGGGCGTTTGCATCATTTCTACTAAGGGTTTGGCTATCTTGTTAGCCATGACATCTTTTGGGTCTTGAGGGTTCCATTTTATTTTGAAAAACTTCTCAAACTTCTTAATGGCTCTAATATGTTTTAAGGAAATTACCTTTTTTCTTGGATCCTTTGATTTGAGATTGAGTGCCTAGTTTCTTTGCATTTATGGTGAGAGGAGGAGAGAGCTTCTTCAAGCAGCACTCTTTTGTTTCTGTTACTACGGTGGAGTAACATTTGGACCACCAGTCTTTCAAGTAAGTAGTAGCAATGGGAGTATTGATAGGCACAAATTTCATGGTGGACACTTTTTGCAAGTAGGCAGAGTCTATTTTGGTCAAGACTTAAGGTTTTTTGATTAATTTCCTTTCTGTGGGAGGATAATTGGTGGAGAAAATATGAGATGGAATGGGAAGGTGCTGGGTGAAACCAAATTGTCTCAAGACTAGGTTTGGGCTATACATTTCAACTCCACATTTCAAAAACCTATTTTTAAAATTCCTGGCAAAGTGCAGATCCCTCATAGTTAGATAAGATCCCTATATTTCTTTTTGGTGCTCATTGACTCCTTCTTCTAGAGTCATTCTTTCAGTGTACCAATCTAGGTCGAATTTACGGCTTCCGAAAAGGAAAAAGAGTTTATCTGGCCTGTCAATGGGCAGATCATAGAAAAAGGAGTAGTCGTCTTAGAAGGAATAGAAAGAAAAGGTTTGCTGCATCCATCTCTACTCATAGCATTTTAGGTGGTTTTCTTGGAAAAGAAGGGAAATTTCTCGAGAAAATATTCATACAACTTGAGTTGGAGGATCCAAAAGGTACTTCCAACGATTTTCAAGTTTTCTTTGGAAACCTCATGGAGGCCTCTGTAGAGATGAGCAAGAAGGTAAGGGGCTTGTTGGGAATCGAACAAGAGGGAAAAATAGAAGTGCGGAATATAAAAATTTTTCCTGCGATTCCCAATCCCATGAATCTAACTATGCATAACACAAAATCAAACCCTAACTACAAAGAGGGTTAGAACACTTACAGAATTTTTGTCTTCTCCTTTTTGCTCCAAGCTTTGATTCCGGACAACGGTGAATGAGCAGCCCAAGTGTGCTGCCTCCAACGGTATCCACACCTAGCTAGAGCTTCAAGTCCTTTCCTCCTTTTCCTTGTTGTTGCTAGTGTAGGAGAAGAGAGGAGAGAGAGAGAGAGGGAGCCTCCAAGGGGCTGGACGGCTAGGGTTTATTGTGCAAGCCTCTTATGCCATGTCACACATAAGTGTGACTTATATAGGCAGCCCACTAAAGGGGGCTGGCCATGGGGAAGAAACCCTAATAGGGTTATGTGTAATTACACTTAATTGCACATTAACCCCTATTATTTGTATCAAATACAAATAGGCCTATAAAGAACTATTCTTTATTCACTAAAACCCTTTCTCTCATAGACTTTAAAGCCCTTCTTGCATGATCAGTGTGTGACCCATTGGGTTCACATCATTAAGTAGTAGGAATAGCACGAGGTGTGCACAATGGAACTCTTTCCATTTAGGGTCTAATTGGAACTCCTTCCAATTCCCTAATTGATTATAACTCACTTATATCAGTTAGGGCTTCTACTAACCATGAGTAACACCTAGCATATGGCTCATGGTGTGGTCCTTAATGAGGTGAATAGTCATTTACAAAGAACCCTTTTGTTATAGTTTATAGGTTACAATTGCATCCTTCCTTCAACACAATGTCTCTAATTGAACTAATAGGACATGGAAGTCTGTCAAGTCCCTAGTTCAATTACTTTATACTCATTCATAGATATCAACTCATTGATGAACTCATGAAACTCTTTTCATATTCATCCTACCATGGCCATGGATTTAATGAGTTATATTATGAATGCTATATGAGACATTCTCTCTCTTTTTCCTGAGAGTGATGGATCCCTTGTTGATCACTCACATGCCTTCATACACATAGCAGTAGGGCCAATGAACACCTTTGCAAACCCCTGAATAGGATTTGCACTTAGTGTTATCAAACTTCTAAAGCTACATGCATAAGACAACTATGGTGTCTCAGGTCTAAGGATTACTTGTACCACTATAACAATGAGAAACTGATTGACAGGCAGGATAAAACTCCATTCAGTTGATCTCATATCTTTGGTCACATTCAGTGTACCTATTCTAGTAATAGGCACCCACTTGTTGGTTGTAGTGTCTCCACACAAATAGCTTGAGACTAGCTATCCTCCTATAGAGTCAACCTAGCAAGTGCTAGTCCTATGGTTCATTATTGTCCATCATAGTGAACCTTCAACTAGGAATGCTTTAGGAGTTTAGTACAGAGATATATCTATAGTCTCAAAATTACAACTCTTTGTAATTCCATATTCTCAACACTAACTCCATGGACATATTATGTAAATATAAATGATGCATATAAACATAATAGAATAAGCCCTTTTATTAAATCAATAATAAATGTGACATACATAAATGAAATCAAATGATTGTTCCTAATCCCTAAACAATCATCTCTATGATTGGCTCTAGGGCATAATCCTAACAGGGCTAAGGCCCATCTATGGCCTAAAGCAAGGGCAACAGCAATTTTGTGGTATTCTTGAGTCATTTGACTTGAGGAACAACAAGTGACAAATCGCAAAGCCACATCAAGAGGAATACAGTGTTCTTGATCTCTAGTAGGCTTTGAGTCATCATGCTCAATGTTTATGTTGCTTCCCTAGGCCACAGAAGCAGCCTTTTCCTTAAATTTGATGTTTGAATCAGAGGAAGGGTAGGTTGCATTAGGAATGTCCTCGGCGCAAGGAAGATTAGTTAGGGAGCAGATATCGAAGACTCTAGGAGTCATTGGACCACCAAGGAAAAAGAAGGCATTGGAAGACAAAGACCAGAAACAGAAGGCAGCGACCAAAAGGGTTTGTCCATGGCTAGGGAATGTATACAGAGTTGCAGAAAATAAAAAATTTCTACAGATTTCCACACATGGCCATAGGCCAAATCTTTTTAATCAAACTTGTCATGGTGAAAATGAGTTCTCCATCTTACTCAAAGTCGACGAAGACCTCATAGTCCGCCAAAGGTGTTCCAAGAAAAGAAACAGTGAGCCCAACCATTTCCATTGTCACGAACCTGTCCAAGAAAAGTGTTTCGACTGAGGTAATCTCTACTGCAAACTCCATAGGCCCTTGTTTCCTCTTGTTTTAGAACCATATTTTCCTTTGGCCCATCATAAAACCCTAATGATGAATGCCTTAACCATAAATTGGGAAATCTGGATAAAAGACAAATCCAATCGAATATGGCCTATAGCCTCCAATAACTAGATTAATTGGATGGACTTTCTAGAGCCAACTTATGGCCATGTGTGGAAATCTGTAGGAATTTTTGATTTTCTGCAATTCTGTAGACATACCCTGGCCATGGATAAACCCCTCTTGGCTGCTACTTTTTGTTTATGGTCTTTGACTTCCAGTGCCTTCTTTTTCCCTTGTGGTCTAATGACTCCTACATTCTTCGATATCTGCTCCCTAATTGGTCTTCCTTACGCCGGGGACATTCCTAGTGCAGTTTAACCCTTCCTCTGATTCAAACATCAAATTTAAGGAAAATGTTACTTCTGTGGCCTAGGGAAGCTACGTAAACATTGAGCATGATGACTCAAAGCCTACTAGTGATCAAGAATATGTGCATTCCTCTTGATGTGGCTTTGCAGATTTGTCACTTGCTACTCCTTAGGTCAAATGACCCAAGAATACCACCAAATTTTTGTTGCCCTTACTTCAAGCTGTAGATTGGCTTTAGCCCCTTACCTTCTTGCTTATCTCTACAGAGGCCTCTATGAGGTTTCCAAAGAAAACTTGAAAAATCGTTCGAGGCACTCAATCTCAAATCAAAGGATTCAAGAAAAAAGGTAATTTCCTTAAATATAATAGAGCCATTAAGAAGTTTGAGAAGTTTTTCAAAATAAAATGGAATTCTCAAGACCTAAAAGATGTTATGGCCAATAAGATAGCCAAAGCCTTAGTAGAAATGATGCAAAACCCCCAAAAGGCCTATTATCTAACAAGGGCCCAAATTAACAAATTGGGAATTGAATGGCCTACAAATCCAACCATATAGCTCAGGCCATTCGAGAGAAAACTTCCTGCAATTCCCACTGCACCATTTGCCATTTCTGAACTATTGAGACCTTCAAGACAGAGAAAAGGAGTTGAAGATAAATTCTTTGGACTTTACTGCCCATGATATTGAGCCCAACCAAGAAGCTGTTCGAATCATCCCTGGCCAATTTACACCCATAGGTATAACCTTTTGCTGCTTTTCTTTTATACAATTATGTTTGTGGTCTTACTTGTGCCTTTGTTCGAAACAGTGTGATTAGCAAAGCAATGCTATAACTTTATGACAGTATGAAAAATTACAAAACTAGACTTTTCAATAAAAGTATAATTTTGCTAAGTACTTGTTAAAGTCTTGCTAAGATAATAAACAACTTGTTCTTGTCCTCTATCATTGACTTGTGCTAACATAGATCCAATAGACTTCTCAGCCGCTGAAACATAAAGCCGAAGCCCACGGCCTGGAGAAGGTGGAGTTAAAACTAGTGGAATAGTCAGATATTGCTTTATCTGATTAAAAGCCTCTTGGTGTTCTCCCAAATGAATTCTTCCGTCGCCTGTAACTTTAGTAACGGTGAAAGCACTCCTATTTTCCCTACAAGATTGGAAATAAATCTTCGCAAATAATTAATTTGTCCTAAAAACCTTTGCAACTCCTTTTTATTTTGAGGAGGCTTAGCTTCCATGATAGCCCAGGCTTTGTTTTTATCTACTTCAATTCCTCTTTGATGAACCAAAAATCCTAAAAAGTTCCCTGCCTTTACTCTAAAGGCACACTTTAAAGGATTTAATTTTAATTTGTGTTTTCTCATTCTAACAAAGGCCTTTTTTAAATCTTCTACATAGCTCTTATTTCCCTTGGATTTAGCAACAACATCATTAATATATACTTCTAAAAATTTGCCTATCATATCATGAAACATTGTGTTCATAGCCCGTTGGTAAGTTACCCCAGTATTTCTCAAGCCAATGGGCATTACTCCGAACACTCCTACAGTCCTTGGACACCTAAAAGCCGTTTTAGGTATGTCATCCCTGCCTTTACTCTAAAGGCACACTTTAAAGGATTTAATTTTAATTTGTGTTCTCTCATTCTAACAAAGGCCTTTTTTAAATCTTCTAAATAGTTCTTATTTCCCTTGGATTTAGCAACAACATCATCAATATATACTTCTAAAAATTTGCCTATCATATCATGGAACATTGTGTTCATAGCCTGTTGGTAAGTTACCCTGGCATTTCTCAAGCCAATGGGAATTACTCTCCAAGTGAACACTCCTACAGTCCTTGGACACCTAAAAGCCGTTTTAGGTATGTCATCTTCATCAATAAAAATCTGGTTATACCCAAAATGGCCATCCATGAAAGATAAAATCTTATGTCCAGTAGCCTGATCAACTAAAACATCGGCCACAGGCTTGGGATACTCATCCTTGGGAGTTGCTAAATTTAAATGTCTAAAATCCACACACACTCTTAACTTACCATTTTTCTAAACAATAGGGACTACATTTGAAACCCATTCAGCATACTTGATTGGTATAATAAATCCTGCTTTGAGATGTCGCTCCACCTCTTCTTTGACCTTCAAAGTGACTTCAGCTGTCATATGTCTTGGTGGTTGTTTGAACGGCCTGAAACCTGGCTTAATTGGCAACTGATGCTCCACTAACTTGTGATCTAGTCCAGCCATTTCATGGTAGTCCCAAGCAAAGTAGTTTTTAAATTCCTTCAACAAAGCAATCAATTCTACCTTAAAGCCATCATCTAATAGTTGGCTTATAAATGTGGGTCTCTTCTCTCCATTTTCTCCCAAATTAACTTCTTCCAATGGGTCTTGGACATCGGCTTTTAGATCATCAAGTTTGACTGGTGCTAATTCTCGTTAATCTAAACTGATTTCCTCCTCTTTTAAATCTTCATTGACCTCCATAACACATTCTGCTTCAGAAACATCAAACTTACTTTGTTCTTTGGCATAAACGAACAATCTTTGAGAAAGAGCTGCTAAAAACCCTTCCTGATCATGCTCCTTAGTTGCACTATTCATGGAATCTCTTTAATAGAACACTTTTGCACCGGCCTGCAAGTGTGTATAGTATTAGGCCGGTGAATCTCTTTCATTACCTTTTTGATAGTTTTAAAAGGAATAGGATTCACTTCGTTGGTCATCTTCTTTGGATTCCCATACTTGTCAGTCCTTACAAACTTAATTGGACCAACCTCTTCACCACAAAGATATGCTTCTACAGAATTTGATCCCAACCATAAAAGGTTTCTGATTTGCCTTGATAACCACTACCTTATCACCATTCCAAAAAATAAAAAACTGGTGTAAGACGATGGAACACACCAATTGGAATGTATCCAATCCCGACCAGGCAAAGCATTATAAGAAGAAGTTGAATCTACCACAAAGAAAGCTAATAGTGATTCCCTCTTTCCAACAGCCAGATATATTGGAAGTACTCCTTTTGTCTTGGTTACCCCACTAGAAAAATTGGCCACTGTAACTTCTGAAGGAATCAAGTCCTTTTCAATTTTTCCCAAGGTCTTAAGCATATTCAAAGCCAAAATATTAACAGCTTCCCTATTATCCACTAAAACAGGTGGAACAAGGCTGCCATTCATATGAACATTAATGTATAATGGCCTCAGATGTTGTGTCATATCTTCAGTTGGCTTTTCAAAAACTATTTTTTCTGTTCCTTCTTTTTCTATTTTTCCTTTTGACAAAATTGAACTTACCAAGGCTGCTAGGGCCTGAGCATTAACCACATCTCTAGCTATATATTCATTTTGATCTGGCTTGGCTTGAAAAGAAGCTGGTAAGGTAAAAATCATATTACAACCAATAATTGGAGGAAAAGAACCAAACTAAATTCTAAATGAATCTCCAACACTTTCTTCGTCTTCAGCTTCATCTTCCTCCATCACTATCTCCTTGCCCTTTTCTTTTTTAGGCTGAGATTTTGGTTCGATTTTTTCAACAACAGACAAAATCCCAGCCTTTACCTTTGACTCAACTCTTTCAACAACTATTTCTTATCTTCCTCTCTGCTTTCTCTTTCCTTTCGTTTTGAAGCTCTTTGACATTGTATCCTTCTTTTCTAGCTTCTAGAAAAAGGGTAAGGAAAGTTTGGATGCTGCAGCCTTGTCTAAAATCTTTTTCTGGTCATTGGAGGCTTTGCTATTCTGATAGGCCTTGAACTTTCACCTTCATCAGCATTCACCTGCAAACATTATTAATTTGGGGTCTAGATTCCAACGGTTTCCTATGCTGTGACCAATTCCTCCTATCAATTTGAGGCATCGGCCTCACAAAAACATGTGGCCTTGAATTTTCACCATTCCTGAAGTTAAGCCTATTATAATTAGGCCTAAACTGTTGTTGGCATTGAAAACACATTTGGAGTTGATTCCTTGGCCTATACATCATAGGCCTCTGATTATATTTAGGCCTTGGAGGAATTCTTGCCCTATGAATTTCGTGATTCTCGAAATTCCTTAAGTTAGTAGAAGCAACATTCACTTCTAAAATTGGTGGAAAAGGGTCTGTATCTATTACCATAGCATCTTTCTTTTCTAGAAATTTCAACATTCCACAATTAATACTATCTTGAACAAGATTTCGAAACACTAAGAAATTGTTGGTAGTATGGGATTTCAACCCATGCCACTTATAGTAATGTTCGGCTTCTTTGGTTAGAACTTTATGCCCTTCTAGCACCCTGATGTATTTTCCTGCCAACAATTGATCAAAAATATCACTTGCTTTTGAGATATCAAAAGTGTACGTTTTTCCAATCTCCATTGGATTCCTCTTAGCCATTGTTGTTGCTGGCGGAGGCACCTCAACATCTTTCCTTTGCAAAGCTGTGCATACAATTGGCTTCTAGCCAATAATTTCTGCAAGGTCAATTTCATAGTTAGGATCCTAAAAATATGTACCATAAGAAGAGCTATTATATTGATCGACTTCTTTTAATAACCTCTCATATCTCGAGGTCCTAGTTGACAATTCAAATAGATCCTCAAAGTCTACCCCTTCAAATTTCTTTCTAAGTTCAAAATTCAGGCCATTTTGAGCCAGCCTAACAAATTCGGGTTCTAGTAAAGCTACCATACATTTTGTTCTAGCCCTTTTAAAACAAACAATATACTGTTTTAATGTTTCCCCAGGCCTTTGCCTAAACCTAGACAAATCTGCCATAGTTACTTCAGGTTCAAACCGATAAAACTGCATATGAAAACTCTCCTCCATTTCTCCCCAAGAATGAATAGAATTTGGATGTAAGCTAATATACTAAACAAAAGTAGGGCCCGTTATTGAATTCCCAAACAGCTTGAGTTTATAAAAATCGTTATTAGCTAACTCTCCACATTGAATTGTAAATCTACCAATATGTTCAACTGTGGAATGACGTTCTTCTCTTGAGAATAAAGAAAAATAAGGACATCTAAAACCTCTGGGAAATTCATTACATTGATCAATCCACTCCAGATAAGGTTTCCTATACATTGGCCTACGAATTCTTCTATTTGGATAATTGCCAACATAATTCTCAATCATATTCATTACTTCATTACGGTCAGGCTAACCATTCTAAGGAACTCCATAATTTCTTTGACCAAATCTCTGGCCTATATACTTTGGTAAAGCAATAAGCATATGATAATTATCAGGAATCGGTTCTGGTGGCCTAAAGTGGCCACCATTTGGTCCAAAATTAGAAGACTGCCTATTGTCTCGGCCTCCAATAGTGTCCATTGGTGTCTAACCTCTATAAAGTCTGGATTCATTTTCAAACAAAGGATTTGTCATCCTTTCAACAACTTCTTTTCCCTTAGGAACTTGCATATATGTAAGATTTTGGTCATTGATTCGGCTTACAACTTCTTGGCCGTTTGAATTCCCAATTCTTTTGCCCCTTAGGAAGTCTCAGTTGCAGGTTAGTCTAATTGACCAATCCTAAAAGGTGGAGGCACATAAGCTCTTTCCTCTTCAGCTCGAGAAAATGATAATCCTAATGAAGGATTGACAACACCAACCCCATTTGTCTTTTCCTGGTTTGAGTCCGTTGGACTCTTGTTTTGTTTTTCTTTGTTTACAAGCGCTTAAATAGCATTGGTCAAAGAACCAATTGCCCAATCATTTTTAGCCGCTGCCTTAGCAAACTCCTTAAGAGACTCCTTAAGAATCTTAGATAATTCAGATATCCTACTTTCCATTAAATTTGAATTCTTCCTACTTGTAGCCATAGGGCCTTGCATGGCCTTGGACAAATCCTTGGACATTTCCTTGATGGAATTGTCCAACTGTTCCAATAAAGAGAATTCCCTAACAAGGACATCCTCAAGTGGACCCTTTTCCTTAAAAGGTTGTTGTCATTCTAAGGCGCTTCCAGTTGCATGTGTATTTCTTTTTGACATTGACACCTAAGTGGTCCCACCGGGCGTGCCAAAATTATTGTTTAAAGAAATTAAACAATGACTCTCCAGGAGGTACCTCACGAATTGTGATTGAAATATCAGGCGATTGTGGGTTCGAGTCCCACCGGGAGTGGCAAAATGGTGTTTGCACTAAAAGTGGTTCTCTCTGAGGCCGATGGTTTTTTAGCGGGCGTGCTAGGGTCTGTCTTAACCCAAATGTGTGCGTGCAATCACAACCCCTCACGAATTGTGATTGAAATGTCAGGCGATTGTATAAGAGGAAGGGGTGATTCCCTCCAAGGTCCAGGCATGAATGACAAAAGAGAAACAAAAGAACTTGTAATTGTAAGCATTAAATTGAAATAAAATGAGCTCAAATTACATTACCAATCATAGTTTGAAAATGCAAATTCTCAAGTGCTTGAACTCAAACTTGAATCGAAAGCAATTACACGAAATTGAAAGATTGTTTACTAAAAATGGATTGAAAACTAGACTAAATTAATATACTCCTAGAGATAAAAGATCCTGAGAAGGATTGGTGGTTGTGGAACCTCTCAAATGACTTCAAATCTTCAATTTATAGCTGCTGTGCCTTGCTTCAACTGACTAGAAGTTATCAATGATTATGCATGAGTCCATGACTTTCAACTGCGTCCACTTTTGCAGAAAATTCAGCTCCCATCTTCCACAATATCAGGCCTGCTTCTCTGCACTCGCGCAACTCCTCTGCACAACTCCATCTCTTGTCCCATGATCACAGCAACAGCCCATGATTCTTCATGCTCTGATTTCCCTTGCTTTTCTCTATGAACTTAGCAACAAAGTCCCTGTTTTTAGCTCTCTGCTCTGTTTTCTCCACGTTTTATCAACTAAGGCAAAATTTGCACCTTGCCACATGTATTTGTGCTACTGGCCATCATATTGGCCATGTAAGCCCCCACATTTGCCTCTTGGTATTGCGCATTCATCCCTATTTTTCCAGTAAAGCCTACAAACCTACACAATTCTAGTCACTTGTAGCATAGCCATTAGTCAAACCACCAGCCAATACATTACTTTGTGTAGCCACGTGGACCAATCATCTACACTCCTGCTAAAAATTCAAATTTGATGGAAACAACACTTTATATGGAAAAAAAAATTCATTCTCGGTTTATTTTTTATTTTTTGGTTTTTTATTCACGTACATCTTAATTTATGATTTGGGGTTGTTTCAGGCGAAGTCTCTACAAAATGGTGTGGATGTGTTTCCCAGGGAGCCTGACACATTTAAATTGTCAGTGATGGGATCACTTTTTCCTTGTTTTAAGTTGGAGTTATTGATCAGAAAATGGGAATTATATAAATTGAATGAAAAACCACTTTTTTGTAGGTTTCCAATAGGCGAGCTTCACGCAGTGGAACAACTTGATCCTGAGAACAAAGATGGTAGTGAAACTGAGGATGATGAAGATGAGGATGATGATGATGATGGTGTAGATGACCATGGTGGCAATGAGGATGATTTGTCTGGAGAAGAGGAGAATGACAAGGATGAAGGTGATCTTGAGGAGGAGCCCGAGATCAATGGCAATGGAGTAGGTGGAGATGAAGACAAAGATGAAGAAGAAGATGATGATGATGATGATGATGATGAAGATGATGATGACGACGACGACGACAATGATGACAACGATGATGATGATGATGACGACGATGATGGGGAAGATGAGGATGAAGAGATTCCTCAGCCACCTACCAAGAAGAGGAGATGAGAGTAATTTTTTATTATGCCTTCTTTTCTTGGGGTTGGGAGTTCAGGTTAGTAGAAGCTTAGGATGGGAAGGTTCTGGCTGTCCGCCTACATAGAAGTATAAAAATATGGATTACCTTATTGTGGAAGAACTGTGTTTAATATTTTCTAATTTTAGAGCTTTATTATTACGGTAAATTACATCTACACCCCTTATGTTTACTGAAAAAAACATTAACCTCCCCTATTGTTTCTGAAATTACATGGACCTCCCTTATATTTAAAAATAATATACATTAAACCCCATCTGTCAACTAGCTGTCTGTGGCATTAACAAGGGTTGCTGATGTCATGCAAAAGTTGACCTTAAATAACCATTTTAACCCTCTTAAAGGCAAAAAAATTGTGTTTTGAATACATTTGAGAACTAAAACCCTTTACCTGAATTCCTCAAGCATCACCGTTGAGACCATTGTCGGTGGGCAGGTTTTGCCTATCTTTGTTGTAAAATGGTAAGAAGATGGAAGAGGGAAGATGATTGTCACCACTGACCGTACCCACCATGATCACCATCATCAATTCCTTAAGTGTTTTGTTTTGGAGGTGCTGTTGTCTTCTATGCTTGTGGATCTGTGCCCAATATGTTATTAATGAAATCAATATTTGATACTTACTGACCCAAAGATAATGGTGATCATCCACACGTAATACAATAAGATCCCCTATTCTCAATCAAGGGATCATACTTAACTCGTTTTGTATATATCCTTTGCACATGATGTATTAACAATTCGCAATAAAAAATCGTGTTAAAGAATCAATCTTAACCAACAAGCGTGCGTGAGTCTTAGATGGTTATTGCTCTATGGCAGTCGATTTCAGGTGAAATTAGGAGAAATATTATTTATATATATATATATATATATATATATATATATATATATATATATATATATATATAGACGGTTATGTTCCCATCTGCACGTGTTGATATAAATTATATCAGCACTATGCATTGGGGGTTGTACCCCTTGCATTAGTCTAATGTACCTCATATCCCACTAATGCACAAGATACAACTCCCATTAATGCGGGTGTTGATATAACTTATATCAACACGTGCTTATCTGATCATTATCCTATATATATAACATAATGGAATCTTTTCTCTCCCTTTTCAATTGTTTTTGTTTGAGCGGGTGCTGCAGCATGGCCACGACATCAAAAAATTTGTGATGAATTTTGTGGGTGTGATCTGCTGCCTCAACTGATCTTCATTTCTCTCTACAACTCCACCATAACCTTCCCTCTCTCTCCATATATTAATATCTATTCTTATATTATAATTAGGAGTTTTTTTGGTGACATCAGCAAATGCTGAGGTGGCAGCCCAACAATTCTTCCCTCCTTAATCCTTCATTCTCCTTCATTTTGGACCCACATAGCTGATGTCAGCACATGCTCCTCTCACACGCTTCTCCTCTTTCTCTCTCTTTCTTCTCTAGCAGAAACCACTCTCTCTCTCTCTTGCTCTTCCACCCATTTCAAATTTGAAAATCACTCATTTCACACAAAAGTTCTCTCCCTCTCCCCCCATTCCCCTAAAAGAGGAAGAAGAGAGAGAGTGACTGAGAGTGTGACGGTGGAGAGAAAAAAAAAAGGAAAAAAAATGGAGGAAGAGGCGAGGAAGAGGAGAGATAGAAATGGAGGAAGAGGCGAGGAAGAGGGGAGATAGAAATGGAGGAAGATGGAAGAGGAGAAGGGGGGAGATAAAGGAAGAGAGAGAGTGTAACTGGAGAAAGAAAAAAAGAGGAGGAAGAGAGAGAGTGACTGAGAGTATGACGGTGGAGAGAAAAAAAAAAGGAAAAAAAATGGAGGAAGAGGCGAGGAAGAGGAGAGAGAGAAATAGAGGAAGATAGAAGAGAAGAGGGGGGGAGATAAAGGAAGATAGAGAGTAACAGAGAGAGTATGACTGGAGAAAGAAAAAAAGAGGAGGAAGAGAGAGAGTGACTGAGAGTGGGATTTGGATTTGCTCAGAGTGTGAGTGTGACGGTGGAGAGAAAAAAAAAAGAGGGAAAAAAATGGAGGAAGAGGCGAGGAAGAGGAGAGAGAGAAATGGAGGAAGATGGAAGAAGAGAGGGGGGAGGAGATAAAGGAAGAGAGAGAGTGACTGGAGAAAGAAAAAAAAGGAGGGAGAGAGAGAGTGACTGAGAGTGTGACGGTGGAGAGGAAAAAAAAGAAAAAAAGAAAAAAAGGGAAGCGTGATGTGGCATCAACACTATATGAGGTAGTTTCTTAATAGCCCTTCCTTTTAAATTCCATCTTTCTCGGCATCCTTGGGCTCATATCATGATGTCAGCAACCCTTTTCCTATTTCTTTCTTTGTTGTTTTTTTTTTCTTCCCTTCCCCCCATGCAGCCTTCCCTCTCCCTCTTCCTTTCCCTATCCAATCCTTCCTTTTTTTTCTTTGTTTTTCTTCTTCCCCCTGGTAGAGCCTTCCTCTTCCTCTTCTTTTCAACTATCCCTTCCTTCTTTTTTTATTTTCTATTTTTTATTTTTTTTCTTCCCTTCCTCCTATAGATCCTTCCTTCTCATTCCTCTAATATAAGTTGTTGAAAAAATAATATTGATTGTAGGATCAACACTAAAGGTTTGTTTGGTAAACTTAAAAACCTGACCACTTAAGTTTAACCATTTTTTTCATTAAAAAAAAAAAAAAAAGTTTAACCATTTTTTTTATTTCACATTGATTGTTAAATCTCTTTTTTCTAATAATCCTGTTTAACTAAACCGAGAGAGAATAATAGCATTTTTGGTACTTATATAAGTATTTTAAATGAAATTATTGTTTGGTTCCCGCGCATCGCGCGGGTCCATTCTAGTATATATATGTATATATAGGAGGAAAGGGAGGGATGAGGAATTCAACCAACACGCCGATGAACATGTTGTTTACGGGAACCCATTCCACCATACCCATCTTGGCTGGAGAGAGCATCCTTGACTCCTTGTTTCGTATCAAAATAATTTTGCCCCAACATTGTTTATCTTATGCAAGATGTTATAAAACTCAGCGTTTTGATGTTTTAGGTTGGAGGGTACGTTTGTAATTTTACAACTCCGTTAAACCCGTTAAATTAGCTGTTTTGACAACACTACAAAAAAAACGATCTTTACCGACGGTTTAAAACCGTCGGCAATGAGGAAAAAACCGTCGGCAATTGTTCTCCCGACGGTTTTAAAACCGTCGCAAATCCGTCGGCTTTACCTCGGTCGGCGATTCCTTCATGGACTGTTTAGAAAACCGTCGGCAATTCCCAACGGTTTAAAACCGTCGGCAATTCCCGACGGTTTTAAACCATCGGGAATTGGAATTTCCGACGATCTAAAACCGTCGGTAAAACATTCACCAAAACAACATAGGTATACCGGAAAACCGTCTTTAATCGTTTCCCGACGGTTTTTAACCGTCGGTAATTGCCGACGGTTTTTAACCGTCGGTAATGCTCATACCTTTTATCAACATTACTAAACCGTCGGCAATTCCCGACGGTTTTAAACCGTTGGCAATTGGAATTTACGACGGTCTAAAACCGTCGGTAAAACATTTACCAAAACAACATAGGTATGCCAGAAAACCGTCTTTAATCGTTTCCCGACGGTTTTTAACCGTCGGTAATTGCCTACGGTTAAAAACCGTCGGTAATGCTCATACCTTTTATGGACATTACTAAACCGTCGGCAATTCCCGACGGTTTTCCGACTTACCTAGTTGTTTGGTATATGTTTTACCGACGGTTTATAACAGTCGGCAAAGGCTAAGAAACATTTTTTTTTTTTTTTTTTTTTGTACACATTTTTTTTTCCTCAGTGTATCAACATTGCCATACACAAGCATTCTACCACATATGGGACACATAGGTGGACCAACAACAAATTGCAATATAAAAGTCCACACAAACTCCCAATCACAATAAAATTCTATCATATATGGGACACATAGGTGGACCAACAACACAATGCAATATAAAAATCCACACAGAATCACAATCACAAGTAACATAAAATATGCCTATAGATTTAGTAAAGAAAACTTCGTACTTTACAATTTTAAATGACAACGACTGATCTAGAAAATATTGTTGCTATTCAAGTTACTGTCAGTACAATCACAGAGGTTTTGGGAACTGTTAGGACGCTTATATTACTCAATAAGGCTGCTCTTTTCGAACTGTTCTATTTCATCCTTGTGTCTTCTCTTATGATGATGCCTTTTATTTTCAATCTCTCTCCATTCTTCTTGCTTGTTTACACCCTGTGATGGAGAAGCAACGTGCAAGGTATAGTTCCATAGTTATAATCAACACGATACTTCTTTATTCAAAGCAAAGTGCCTTGAGCACTTAAACCTGTGTGAATGATGGAACAAACATATATAATATTGTTTTTTAAGCGATAAAAAGACATAATGATAATAAGCTCATATAACTTTGCCAAATGAATGACAAGTCTACCCAATTCAGGATAAAAGGAGAAAATCATGACAAGCATAAATAAAAAATTATTATTAGTATTATAATAAATGAAAAAAAAAAAGAAAAAAAAAAGGCATGCCTACATTGTATTATAATTAATTAAACAAACATAATTAAGAGGTCAAAACATAGATTGCACTCCATTCAAAATGCAGACATCGGTCCAAACAGTACATGGTTCTACCACAAAAATAAACAAATAAAATAAATGAATACATTTTTGTAGATAACAATAACTGCAACTCAGCTGTCAATTCCTGATAAAGGAGATATCAGATAACAACAACTTTACGCATATGCAACTCAACAGTTCAACAGGAAAAACTAAAACAAACAATCGAATGAATCTTTTTTTCTTTTTCTTCTTCAATCCTTGGCAAGAAGAGGTCAGTAAAAAGAGGGTAAGAAACAACCCCAAGGAGCCCTAGATAAGGAAATTGCTACAAAGTAAAAAGATAGATCCACAGCAATACAGAACATGCCTACATAAGTCTCTCTTTAGATATAGTGAATCATATATTCATATCACAACCATGTGATCACACTGTCACAGTGGACGACTGCCAATGGCATCATCACCACAAGAAGCATAATATCACGTGCCGTACTAAAATAAACTTGATCACTTACTTAAGCTCCTAAGTGGTAAAATTCCAAGACCTTAAAACACATACATTTAATCTACCAAGTAATCAAATCATCAAAGCATAATCAGCATAAGCGTTCGTCTGGTCGTTCATTAATATTTTAATGTAAACCTTACTATTTCGCAGCACAGTCGCGATATTAGCTTGATAGGCACATAGCAGCTCCTACAACGGGGAGGGAAAAGAAAGAATTAGCTGAGATGCAAGTCTGCAACTACACAGACTAGAATAAAAAATTTCCAAAACAAGTAAAAAAGGAAAAGGTAATATTATTTAAGAGTTTGCATTCTTTCACCTTCTGATGGGCAAATAAAGAAGACCATAAGAAGAGCAAAGTGTACTCACGTAAGGCTAAATCTTAGTCAATATGGGAAAAGCATTGTTTTTTTATAACATTTTTTTATGATTCATGTAGTGTCTAGAAAACTCAATTCAATTCAATTCAACTCAACTCAACCCAACCAAGCCTTATTCCTATCTTTTGAAATTGTTTCCCTCCTAGCGGGACTCAGAAACCATCACTATAAGTGCATTTCAATCATTCAGCCTTAAATTTTTTTTGTAAGTAAGATGTCCACAAACTTCTATGTAAGATATTTCATATTTTGTACTAAAGTGAATTTAGGGGAGGTCAACTTTGCATCATGTATCATAACAAGTTCATAAAAATCAAGTTGCAAATGAAGCTTCCACGGAAATCTTTGCTCAAGAACTAACATCTGGCCAACCAACCAATAGGAAAATTTATCCTGTTAGCTACTTGCACAAAAATGGACTCGTCCAGTATAAAGTAAAAACCACTATAACAGTAATGGAGCAAATTATTGGACATACACAAAATAATCAAACGAGAAAACCCTTTTCAACTTCTTCCAAGGAATAGGGAATATTTGTTTCAGTGAGTTTCAAAAGAAAGCATTCAGTTCATCTGGGTTCACAGGCAAGTATTCACTGATAAAAGACAATACGCACCCATATGCTGTTCCATCTCTAAAATGATCCAATGAAAGTTAAATATTTCAGCAGAAAAGGACAATAGCAGTGCCACTCTGGTATTCACGGGTTTAAAGATAGATCCATGCATGCCATAACTGTCTGAAAGGGGGCGGCATCAAAAACACAATGGTGGTTCTCAAAAATAAATACCTGTACCTAATCTAATAATGTAACCATTTTAAGTGTCAAAGAAGAGCCATAAATAAGAAGTCCCTAGTATAGCACGAAGAAATCAAATCTTACAGAAGGCTCCAAAAATGCTGTTAGGCCTGTCTCTCCATTAATTAAAGCCAAAACGAATGACACAAGGGCAGCTGCAATCAATATCTTAACTAGTAAATCATCGAGCTGCTTTAAAACCAATTTCCAGAAAGGAGCACTTGCATTCAGTGAAATTTGAGATATATAAGGTTTAACTTTTGCATCAAAACAAGTGAGGAAAAAATTAAGATTGGAATATAATTCAATCACTAATGAAAATTTTTTTTGATGAAGAGCATTAATGAAAATTATGCAACAAAACAGTCAAAAAGGTCAAAACAGTCATCATAGGAGTCCTCAGATGATTGCACAGTCATTTATGGCTGCCCTGATGATGATGATCATATGGTCACTCAAATGACAGTGGATCATCCCATATGATCGTACAGTTCAACAACCAACAATTTGTGATTTCTTTTTAACTTTAAACCCCCTTCCTTTTTAAGCTCCCTACAGTCAATTCAACACTAGGATCTGAGTACCAACTTATTTCCACCATTAAAACTCAATCTAACTTCTCCAAAATCATGCAAAACATTCAGCCCAGTGGAAAATCGTAATTCTCCATAAATACACTATTACAACACTCACCAGCTTTAAGGACCAACATAAACAAGAGGCATGTGCAAGGGTAAGTCTCAAAAAACCCTAATACTCTCCCTAAAAACTCTTAGCCTCCTGTCCTTGATATAGAAGACTTAGATATACTAATTTATGCAATTGTAGTCATAGAAAAAAATAAATATAAGAATAAAAGAGTTAAACAGGAACCACCAACAAGATGTAGAATCCATATGTGCATTCTAGGTAGAATCACCACTACCTAAAGAGATATGGAATCAGCATCATAACAATAAGTATATAACTTGATTCACTAAAACTTGTCACCCATCTTACTGCCGTATTTTAAGCCCTTACAGAGGCTTAATTTCAACCCAATAAACAAAATAACTAACCATGAGGTTCCTAACAGAGTATTCACATAAAAAGACACAAATTACTATGAACTCACATATAATAATCAAAACAAAACTTCTAAGTTCTAGTCCTATGAAAATTTCTTTACAAATTTTATGCAAAACTCAAATATAAAACTTTAAATTCAAGTAAAAGTTTTACTGAAAATAAAATACTACTTAATAAATATTTCTAAATCTTTTTCGAGAAAATAAAGAGACAAGGAGAATATGGAGGATGTGAGAACCTCCATTAGAGCAACAAGAAAGGAAAAACAACTATAATAGGAATACACGCTATCTGCTGAATGTGCAAGAACATAAGAGTCTCTCGAGGAGGAATGCAGTATCCAAAGAAATCCTTTAAAGTACATGCCCCTTGCATGAAAGTCTGCCTATAATTATTCTTCTCCAAGCAACCACAAAGGAAACAATTAAGGATCCAAATATGTGTACAGAATTTTAATAATTTTAGTAGATCCCAAGGACTTACTTGGCCCCTTTTGAACCAATATATGACAAGAAATTAACTGAGTATCTTCAAGCTTCAAGAAATTATGGTTTAGGGACTGTTGAATAGAGTAATGTAGTTTTTGTGATTCACTGGTTTGTTAGTAACTCCCCATGTAGTTAGGATTTAGGGACTGTTGAATAGAGTAATGTAGTTTAGTTAGTTTTTGTGACTCTGGAACAGGAAGAAGTAAAGAAATACACTGGGGAAAATGGAAGAGAATATCTAGCCAATTGGTTTTTGTGACTCTGTACAACAATATTGTTGTAGCTATACGTTCATTTTGGTGTGGCCACAAAAGGGAAGATGAACCGCATTGTAAATTGGAACAGGTGAAAAACATAGAAACATATGCAAAAAATAAAAAAATATGTTTTGAAAATTTTAGACCAAAATGAAGAAGGATAATAAATTTAGAAATTTTAAGACATCCACGAATAATTATATGTAAAATAGATCTGGATGCTGCACAAGCACAATCCAATACAAAGTGATCCCTCGCTATTATTGTCAGGTTTGTGAACTGTGCCTCAATGTAACAGACCACTTTGCAGCAATGGAAAGAACCAAAAGACTACAACTTACTGCTATACCAAGAGCATTAGTGGTGAAGAAGAGGTAAAGGAAGGTCCACAACAATTCTAAGGCTGTTAGAGCACCGATGTTGCTGAAGTCAAGTGATTGGACTGCATTGAAAAGCACAATAGAGATAGGATCATTCACTACTCCCTCTCCAAATACAAAACTGTAAAGGAAGGGTGTTTAATTGTCTTGATTGAGGACCTTTAACATCAGAAAAAAGATTATACATTAATGGCATGTCTCAGCTATCTTCTATAAACTCACTCACCATGTTCTGGACTGAAATTATTGATGTACCTGCAAAGTACAAACTGAATCCGTTGCTGACAATATAGCACCCACAACTGCAATTATTTAAAGCTCAAATAATCAATATATAAGGATGAGCACAGATTAGTGTAACAAAAACTCAATCCAACACCGTTTGTAAGTTACCTAGGTAATCTTGAATATTCAAGGATGTCACACCAATCCTCTTGAATAGCAGAAAGGCACCTATGAAGTTTCCAGAAAAACAATAAAGTTAAGAATCCCTCGCTTCAATGGGATGTAAATCAGGAAAATGAGTGTATTTTTAAATGAATTTTTATTATTACAGTAGTAGTGTTGTTATGCATAAGGATACAATTATATGAAGGAGGGCTTTGTAGACCATCCTATTATTAATGGAATTGACAACCCTCAAACGATGATGGAAGTTACTTTCATTACTTTTGGAGGTGTTTACAATTTTTTTTTAGCCTATTATTAAATTTGTATTGCTTTACACATTAGCATGGTGGGAGTTTTCAGTAGTTATTTTCAAAAGCAGTCTTAGGGTCTTAGAGATGATAGCAAGTCTAGTTTAAACTCAAAACTCTAAATGTGAAATCTCACTTATGTACCACGATGAAGAGCAGACTCATTTATGCCATCAATAAAACAAAAGAAAGAACTTATTCCTCTCCAATGTCCTGTAGTGTGGCCTGGCTGTCCAAGGACCACATAAGCAATTCGCTAATGCACAATGTATCCATTTAGAAAAATTAAGTATTCTTCTTGCTTTATTAAAAACTGTAATTGCTTAAATTCTCCTTCAAAAAGCGGAAGGAAATTTTCAGTTGGTTTTTTAATTTCCATCGAAGGTACCAGGGTCAGCTTGGTCTCTTGACATTTGTGTGACCCAGCATGTTTTTTCATCAATTCTCTTGTTGAAAAAATTATTTATTCAACTCTTTTTGGATTAACGGTGAATAAATAAAGAGGTGAATAATACAGTTAGAGTTGTTTTTGGTTAATACAGAATAGTTTCCTAATTAGGGGTTATTGTTTCATTTTAATTTAATCCAAGGAGAATAACCGATGAGCTTAACCAAACAAGTAGTTGAACTATTTTGTCATGGTTTGTTGTTTTTTGAAATTGGAATCAGAGTTATAATATCAAAATGTACATAAAAATTAGTGGTGCTCCTCCCATAAAGTTTTGTAATAGGCAGAAGCTTAGGAGAAATATATGGCAGCCATCGGTGGGATGTGAATTCTCTAAAAGAATTTATCTGTTTTCCACTTTTACCTAATTTCATCTTCTTTTGATTTGACTTCGTGTTTTTGGTTTACATAGTAAAGTGCATAGTGCACTTTTATGTGACTCTTTCACATCCTATTCTAGCAAACTCAACTGTGACACCAATAAAATTGACTTCATTATAACAAAATGGCAACAAGAAGATCAATTATAAAATTTTTTATAAAAAAAACATACTAGTTTTAGCAGGATTAGAATTTCTAAGATTTCCATTGAATAGAAAATATACTATGCTTTACTAAGCTAGTTTTTTTTTTTTTTTTTTTGGGGGGGGGGGGGGGGGAAGAGGTGGGCAATTTAATAAAGTTTGTTAAAAGACTAAATAGCTGCTTAATATAATAACAGAATATCCACAATAAGTTATATATAGATATATATTATCAATAACAGTGTATGGGAACAGACCATAAATGCCAAAGAGTAAGGACCTGGAAAGTATCAGAATTTGAGCTTTCACAGCATGGAGACCTGAATTGGCAGATGCCGAAGCTGATTTAAGCATCTGCAGTTTCCAGAGAAGTGTTTCTCTTGGTAAAATATTGGCCAGGACCTGTATCTGTAATTATTAATTCTTTTTCACAAAATTAAAAGTGCGTGATAAGAAAATCAAAAGGTGAGCAGCAAGGCAAAAAAATATATAGCAATCACATTCCTATGGACTCATAAAAAGGTCCTGAAAAAATAACAAGATTAACATAAATGGCCACCATAGCTACATAAGAAAATAGATGTTGTTCACTGGTAAATTAGAAAAGGAAAGATCTTTTTGGCATAAAGCATGTAGATGCAAAGCACCAGAAGAAATGACAATGACGGGGTCCTCAACATTTTCACCAATTGAGAGAAAGACTTCTCTTATAGTTATATCATTTACCAGAAAGGAAAAAAAAATTAGAATTTTTATCATGATTTACTTATGTATTCTTGTTGTAGAGTTGAATCGTATAGGAAGGTAAGCTGACAATGCAACAAGACCTTGTGATAGCTCTCCAACTACTTGTTCCAGAGGAAGTCTTTTCTCCAAAGTAGCCATCGCCATCCTCAAAGGATCACCTAAATATATAGAGTATAATTGTGGTATCAGAAAATTTTATACAAATATGTAATTTGTGAGACCATATATTTTTATTGACTCGAAATAATGAGTAGAGATATATTAGAATCAGTTTCAATTGCACTTTCCATAATAAGAAAATGGCATGCTTGATTCGCATTTATGCCCTTGCATTAGCAAACAGAAAAGGAGAAGCCTAGACTTTTTAATTAATGTAAGCTACTCCATTTTTTAAGTCTCAACACAAAATTGCTTCTACTCTCCTGAACACGTTAAGTGTCAGCAAGAGCAAACCCTCTCCCCAAGCAAATATTGAAGAAGAGACAGAGAAGCGCACACTGACAGACATCTTTATTGGATGCTAAAGCATAAAGAACAAAAATAGATAGCAATGGTCTAGAATTAGAAGGTCAAAACATAAAGTTCCATGATCATTTTTTCTATGCTGATTAATGAAAAAACCAAAGGTTATTCAAGATATTTATAGGAAAGATCTACAATGTGTAACTATCTTGGCATTCATCACCTTGTCCAGCCCGCTTCAAATCCAGCATTTTTGTACCTTTCATATGTTCAAAGTTCAATTGGAAAGGTCAACTAATTTCCCAATTATCTTTGAGTTGAATGACAATAACTAAAGGTTGCTAGGATTGACTAATGGTGACTAAAAATAGAAATTTCAAATTACAGTCATCATGTAAAGCCTCCTCAACAAATATGGAAAATTCTCTCATAAAACTCATAATCAAGCTAGTGATTAGCATATATAATCTTATAGAAGCACATATTTTTATAAAAGATAGACTGCAAACAACCATGGCTGAAGAATATTGTAAAGTTTTTCAATTTTATTTAAAGAGAGGTGAAGGAGGTGTGGCATTAGTCTCACGTGAAAATCAAAAGGAAACTAAGAGACATATAATCAATTTCATGCTTTAACACATGTGATGAGGAACCAAAGTCCCAGTTCATAATGAGTTGTGGAAAGAATATTATTTTTAAAAAAAAATTTACATATATTTTGATGCATCTTAATATTAAAATATTCTCAATGGGTTCGGCAGTTTTGGACCTACCCAAACCTAATGCATTGCCATCTCTAAGTGGAAACCAATACATGTATCAAGAAACTAGCAAAGCCAGGATATGAAAATTACAAGTAACAAAGAAGGCAAACCTGCCAGTAGACTCAGTGTGAGTGCATAAGGCTGGCTAAGATAGAGCTGGTCAGGCATGACTTCCAATAAAGGTATAAGACGTTGCAGCGGCGACTTGCTGAAAGATGTAACTGCGAAAAGAAAATTAGTTAGATACTTTGTGTAGAATGCGGAGATTTTATTCAATGAAAACTACGTACTATAAATTTAGTTTACTCGGGTTCTGAAACCCCTTTTTCAAGGCATTCATAATTTTATCACCTGCCAGAGGTTAGACAATAAGATTAACCAGTTCACTGCACATAAGTGGCAACTGTGAACGGTAGGCTGTAGCCCTTTCTCTTTTCATAATATGGTCACTTTACTGGTGAGTACATGTAAAATTTTAATATCCATTTATTGTATAACAATCTTTAGAGTTCAGCTTCCACAATAAATCTATACCCGTATACTGTTGGATTCCCTGATGTATTGGGAAATTTAATGGATCATGAGTAAAGAAATAACTGAATGTGTAACCTCCCACCAACATAATTATAATAAAGGAAATTTCTCACCTCAAATTGACCTTGATGTTAGACATATTTGGGTAATTGATCAGAACCATAAGCCCACTACATCTAAATCGACCTGGCAATTCCTGAAATAGTTTCACATTATTGTTATAACCTTTTGTGAAGCTCAAGCGTGTAAGAAAATTTTTGCATCAATGAAAGCGTGAATGTTATAATTTGCATCCTTTTTGGAAACGTATGGCTATTGAGTTGTACAGTTTCTTAAAAGCAATAAAATAGACTTCCAAAATATAATAACACAGGAGTAAACATATATGAACTTACACTTCAAATTGTTTCCTTACAATATGCAGACAGAATTCCTTATATAGATTTCATTCATTGATGAATAGGACTTTCTTATAATCAAATTCCAAATGTACACCGACTTAAAAACAGCTTTGCATACCTAAAACAACTTTACATTTTTAGAACAACTTCGCACTATGTTCAAGACTCTTTACCTCATTTTTTTTAACTTTCCACCATGACTTCTACACTGATTTATATGAACTAAGGACTCACTCTTATGAGCTTATTAGGTATTTCAGTTTTGAAGGAAGAGCTTATTAGGTGTTTCAGTTTTTGAAGGAATGTGATTAATTTGAATGCTATTATTCAATCTATTTTCATCAAGTAGCCCTATTCCCAATCAATTGTTTTGTTGCATATCACTTCTACTTAAAAAGTGATTTAATAACCTCGCATGACACATATAGTTCTGTAATTACGGAAACAAAAGGAAGTTCTGTACTCAACAGATGGAGGTTTTGATCCAATCTACCCTTCCTAATGTCTACTTTCAAGATAAACCCATAGATTCTGATGTAATGTTTTGTAATCTAAGCTCCACAAATTAAAGGGAAAAATGAAATTACATCAACATAAATATAATACATAGATAATGAACAAAAGGAAAAAAAAAAAAGAAAAAGAAAAAGGATGATACTCACCTTTACTTAATTGTGCTATGATTGTCTTAGTAAAGGTAAGTATCGTCTTTTTTTTTTCTTTTGTTCATTATCTATGTAAGCAATAAAATGTTTGTCATGGGCACTAACCAATAAAGAACTTATATAAAAAAAGATCGCATTAATTTTATCTAAAGTACTTATATAAGCAATAAAATGTCATTATCCATTGATGGTCCTGCTATGCAAAATCCTTATTCCACAACTTATATTAGAAGAATGAGCAACTAATTGTTCATAATTCTCCAGCATAATAAGGTTCTGTTTAGTCTTACTAACTCATAAACCTGTAGCTTGAAACAATATTGTTTTACCAACTCATAAACCTAATAGTAAATGTTATGCCGTGAAATAAAATAATCACATTCCATAAATATTTACAAAAAATGCATGCTAAGAAACGACAATGAGTCTTGTTATCTAAACTTTATAGTGTAAACTCATTCCATTTTGATTGGCCCATAGTAGGTTAGTACGTATGATATGTTGCCATACAATTGATATCTAGAATGAGGCCAAACAATCTTGGAAAAGAAACTAATTACAAATTATAGTTGGAATTAAGCGAAAAACTCGAGGGATGGTAAGAACAACAAATCCACAACCTTTAATACTCTCATCATGAAGTTCAACAAATCCTTGAATGTTTGGTGCAAGATTTAGGCTAACAAACCCTCACCTTTTCCCTTTTTGGTTATTACCACAATGATTTTAAGTAAATTTGGGATTTCATCGAAATTTAATACTCTCATCATGAAGTTCTTAATAGATACCACCACTAAATTGATACATAACTATTCACTCAAATTCATTAATTAGAAATGATTGTCATGGGCATTAACCATAGAAGGGTGTAGCATCTCAATTCATGCAGATGAAACAACCATTGCAAGAGAAGAAAAAAGCTAAAGAAGTTAGTAAAAAAACTATTGCATTTGTAAAAGACAATATTGATTGTAGAGAATAATGAAACCTGCAATGACCATAAGTAACAAATACCTAACATAAAAATTAATAAGCAATAAAATAGTAAAATAATCAGTAGGATTACCCAAACACATCAGCCAGTCGCTACAAAAGAGAATGGAAAACATTATCAAGCCATCACTGAGTAAAGATAATATGAAGGAAATTTAGCTTCAAAACTCCTAGTTATAAAATATAGGAGGGCGAGCTTAGAGAAGTGGAATGATCAAACAAAAGTCCTGATATATAAAATAAAAATTGACATACATATTCACTATGTCAATACATATTCACTAAAATTAATTCCTAAAAAATGTTCGTCAAGGGCACTAGCCATAGAGGGTGGAACGCATCAGATACTAAGTTGATATATAAAATAAAAAATTACACATATATGCACTAAAATTCATTCCTAAAAAATGTTCGTCATGGGCACTAACCATAGAAGGGTGGAACGCGCATCAGATTACACAGATGAAACAACAACTGCAAAAGTAGGGAAAAGGTAAAAAAGTTAGTAAACAAATCATTTAAGACATTGCAGAAGGAAAGAAACTGAGTTTTAGAAATGGAACTGAAGCAAAAAGTCACGCATGAGCAACAAAGACACAAAAGGAAAAGTTCAAAACCCACCAAGAACATCAATAAGTTCCAAAAAAAAAAAAAAAAAAAAAAGCAGACAACAACAAACAAACCAAATCATCAATATAACTCATATTAATTTTAAATTTAAAAAAAAAACCAATACAGGGAATTGAACAAAAAACAACCTCCAATAGACCCAATTTGTGTTTTAGCGCATAATTAATCAAAACAAAACAATATGAAAGAGGATAAAAAATCAAATTGAACAAATATAGTACCGTGAATTCATCGAGGTTGAACTCAAAATTCCAAGAAGTTGATTATATGATAGGTTATCAAGTAACAAAAATCCTATGGAAATAGAAGAGAGAAAGAAATCAGTTCACACTAAAACAAAATTAATAATTATAACAAAGTAAATGTGGGTTCGTGATTCCAAACCTTAGTGAAACCCACCGAATCAGATGCGGAACCCTCCAAATGCTTCTTAGCCGATTTCCCCAAGCGAAATCCACAAACAAAGACATTTTGAAACCTAAAAAAGAAAAAAAAAGGGAATTGAGAGAGAGAGCGCTAGAGAATGAGAGAGAGCGAGCTTGAGATGGGTTTAAGATTCAAACCCATTTCAAATTTTGAAACGGGTAAAAGTGAGGAAGGAGAGAGAGAGAGAGAGGAGAACAGAGAGATTGAGAGAGTGAAGTAGTTAAGAATTAAAAAAAAATGAAGGCTGCAGAGGAAGCTTCACACATATTGCGCGGAGGAGGCGAGAGGGCTACAGGAAGGAAAGGAAGATTTGAAATTTGAAATGGTAGACCTTTCTCCTGCTCTTGCGTTTTCCCCTGTTTTCAAAAAAAATTTCCCTTTGGTTTTTTTTTAAAAATTGACACATGTGCTATTGTTGGAAAATAGAGAGAAAAAAAAAAAAACAAAAGAAAAAAGAAAAAAACTATAGAAGTGGACACGTACCTGTTCACTATTCACCTACAGTACCAAAGCCTCCGGCTTATAATAGAAGTAAGTTTCAAAGCTTTATAAAACAAAATTATGACGCGCATATCTAGCAAGACCATTTGCAAAGATAACCAATATTACCAGAATGCCAGCAGCCATATCCCATGGTTTTAGACAATATTCCCAATATGCTTCTACAATCCCCAGAGCTACATGACTCATGTCCACTGCAGCAGCACCTAGCCTTCTCACACCCTATAGAATACAATGAAGAAAGAGAGAGAGAGAGGACTTTGAGTTATGATTCTGGGAAAATAATAGCTAATCAATCTAAAATTACATTCATACCCTGCTGCTATCAGTAAACTCTTTGAACAAATCTATGTTGGTAGCCCATGCATCATCATGTTCATAGCCGAACCCAGTCACTAGAAGAGATTGCTCCACCTAAAAACAAATGGAAAGACATGCCTTCATAAAATAGAGTTGTTCAACATTTAGAAGACTGTAAGGACTGCTGATAAAGGTTGTAACCTCTTCATATTATGCACTCATACAATTTTTTTGCTTGTATATATATATATATATATATAACTTCCGAAAAAAATTAATTTTATTAATAGAAAAGTGCAAATATAAGAAAAGAAACCACCCAGAAACTAAAACCCCAATATTAAAACAGCCCCAAATTAATAGAAAAGTGCAAATACACGAAAAGAAACCAACCAGAAACTAAAACCCCAATATTAAAACAGCCCCAAATTAACAAAAACAAAGCATAAACAATGAATATAAACTCCAAGGCGATGGATCCCACACTTAGCCTCTCACAGCAACAGCACCTGACATTTTATAAGAGAAGCTAAGCCCTCGTCCATCGAGACTCTAGAAATCACTTGAACAAAGAAAAGTAGCTAAACACATTCCATCCACCCACAATAACCTTACATATTTCTCTTCCATGCATCATATTTACACTGGTAGTTGAATTAACTTATCCTACTGCCACACTTGAATTAGATAATCTTAAGAAATAGAGAAATCGACATTCCAAGCAATACATATATGGCCACAACATAGGCTCCCCGGCCTAATCAAAAAATAAATCCCACTCCAACTACAAACCAAACTATCAAGAAAGCCACCAACTAATTAAAGAAACAACCAGAGGATTTCTTTTAGATGAAAATGCAATTAACATGTTTCAACCAGAGTGATTTTTTTTTTCCAGCTTTGACCATAAGCGACTGACCATTTTGGAAACGTATGGCTATTGAGAAACAGGGAGAAACAGAGAAGCTAACAAACAAAACAAAAAAAAAAAAAAAAAAAAAAAAAATCGAACAACAAATACCCCACCAAACCCTAAAAATCAAACAACAAAAACAATGAAATTCCCTGTGTATCTGCGTGTGTTTCATAACAGAAATAGAAGAGAAAAAAAACCCCTAAAAATCAATTGTATTTGCTTGTGTTTGTTGGAACAAACGTAGAAGAAATCGAACCAAGATAGGAGATAAGTGAGTTAGAGAGCGAGAGAGAGAGAGAGAGAGGAATATGTACCGATGGAGGGATTCCTCCAGCGATCGGCTTCCTCGAGCGACTGAGATGGCTTCCAGTGAGACCCAATGAGCGGAATACGTCCCGATGGGTAGTGGCGACGGCTACAGCGAACTGGAAGCAAGCGGCTTCTGTCGAGGACCTAGGGGTTCCAACGTTGAGCAGCGAAGTGATAGCAGGGGCGTTGAGCTGTGACGCCAGTGGTAGATGGCTGGAGGCTCCGCCGGGCAGAATAGGGTTTGGGTTTTGGTTTTGGTGGGAAAGCAGGGGTTGTGTCGCGCGGAGAAACAGCCCTGTTCTTCTCTGCCTTATATGTTAACGCAACTTTTGTCCGAAATACCCATAACATATATGGGTATTTACAATTTTACCATCACATAACGCGCACAATTTGGTGCCGAGCAACACGCCGACAAAAATTGCCAAACCGTCGGCAAATTTAGTCGGGAATTACCCCTTTTTTTGTAGTGCAAGGGAAGGATAATGTATTTTCAGAAAATATGAGGGTATTAGTGTTTCTATCAGAAACACAAGGGGTGTAGGTGTAATTTACCCTTATTATTATTATTTTTTTTTGTCCGACAATCGTTAAAATTGGATATCAACGCTTCTTCATAAACTTGAACCCGAAATTTTGTTATTTGGAGTTGTAATCAATGCCTCCAATGGATGCCATGAGCTGCATTATGGGGACTCTTGTACCAGTGGTGGCGTGTTACTCTATATGGCACTTTTGCATACTAGTTATAATTAGTGGGAAAATACTATTATCAACACTACACATTCACGCGGTAGGTTAGATAGAGTCGGATGATTTTTTTATTTTATTTTTTTAATAGAGTTTGTATCACATCCTCAATCATGTGATGTGACAGAGAATTGGTGCATGTAGAATTACTCTAATTACTGTGGGAAAGTTCATAATTATTTTTTAGTCCTATAATTGCTCCTTTAGTTCTGCGATATCTTTTTCTGAGCAGCCCAGCAATGCCATTGAGAAGTAGAGATTCAAGTACCCATTGAACTTAGGAAACTACCTTTGGTGTTTTCCCTCCATGGGAGGGTGACCAAATTCTTGATAGGCTCACCCCAGAATAGGTTCTTGGGCTCGAAACCAATGGTTAAGTTATAACATGGACAAGGTCAAACGATTCTAGGTCTCTACTCCACCTCTATTTAATTGGCAAGCAGATGGACAAACTCAGCAGGAGATTTCCACCTGGGGACATCGTTCCTATACTTGTGAACCCAAATTTTAGTCTGCTGGATTATAATTTGTACTATGGTAGAGAAGGGCGACTAGGAGTGCGCCTGGCAAAGGATTGAAACCCAACTCTTTTAACCCACCCATCGTTTGATGGTAACCGATGACCCTTGGAGTGCGAAAAGTTAATGATTGAAATCAATATCTTTATTAGGGATTATGGGGATCATGGGGTTGTTCGACCGGGGTTTGGATTTGGTGCTATTAAAGCACCATACTATAAGTGATCGCACGGCTGGTGTATCGTCAATCATCCAATCGTGTAAATTGAAGCACCAAATCCCTTCCCAACAGGACAGTGGAGTGTGCTTGGCACATGAGAAACGGGAACAACATGTTTGAAACAACTATGGGGCTGTAAAGGTGGGCTCACCTTAGCTTAGGGGTGTCTGTCTGGCATTTTGAAACTAGAGACATGATTTTATCCATGCTCAACACCAGACAGCCTGAATGCCTGTTTACATATCTCCTTATCTTTTTCTTGATTCCAGGGAGATTGATCATTCAAAGAAATTAGGATATGCGGATTAAGCTCGAACAAAAAATGCTATTATGTACGGAGTTCGACTCACTAAATCGGCAAATTATTATTGAACCTTTTTGCTACCACCTTTTTTGAATTTATTTTCTGTCTTTATTTTATACGGGTGAGATGGGAAGGGGAATTGAAAGTGTGATGAAGTACGTCATACTCCAAAAACCTAAACAACTTTTAAAGGTACTTACTCGATTTATCTTTTTACTACTCTAACGCCATGCTTGTTTGGTTGGAATGGAATGGATGGAATGGAATCACATTCCAATTCATTCCAAACAATTTGTTTGGATGAGATAATTAAATGAGAATGGAATCAAATAGTAGTAGTGAATTGTAATAATATTCTTTTCGCAATGTTATTTTAATTTCATTACATTCCAAATTATTTTGAGTATGGAATCAAATTTCATTCCCATTCATTCCATTCCAATCAAACAAACATGGTCTAAATCATATATTGTTTGTGAGATAGCCTGCATAGGAGCTAAGTATTCTTGTAGCAAGTCAATCTCCTTAGCGTCACTCTATATATGGATTAAGATTAATTCATGGACTTCACCTTAGCACCTTAGCTGATTTGTCAAACAGTGAATGGAGCTTGACTACGTCAATTTTCTGGAATACTGTTGGATCTTGTAAATCCAATAGCTCAAAAATTATGTGGATAAAAATGAAGTGCAAAAATTCAGTTCACGGATCCTGACCCTGTATATATATATATATATATATATACATATTGCAATTACCTATGAAAAAGTTATATATGACGTTATGAATGTATCAATCATAGGAGAACTTAACCATAACATGACCATCCAAATCGGTGAACTTTCTTATTTTTGAGCCTTTTACTTGGACATAATTAAGTTGCTTATTTTTATAATCATAATCATAAAACTCAGACAAAAGTTCCCTCAATTACTCCCCACTCACCGTACAGATGACGGTAGAGTTCACCGGCATGAGTAGAAAAGGCGGATCCCATGCATAGGAGAATGCGATTGAAGCATGTCCGTCCAAGCGATGACCTTTGTTGAGCATGCAAATGTCGCCCTGCTTGAAAAGGATTGAAGGCTCAACATATTCTACGCTCTGAAATCCCTTGCAAGCTAAAGTTATGAGCACTTGAAAGCACGAGCAGTTATTGGTCACTGTCACGTTCCATTCTGGCTTACCTTGAATCAGTCTTTCGCTTCGGACTTGCCCCACACCAATGTCGTTGAAGGAGCAGTCGCAAAACCCTGCAGTTTGATTGCCAAAGAAGAAGGATGAAACTAATTATAAATTGATATGCGGTTATCTAGTATGGGGGAATTACAGAATGGTCCGGTTATGGGTAAGTAGTTACAAATCAATACAATTGATTAATAACTTCTTAGTTGTTCTTAATCAACTTAGTAGTCATCCATTTGTAGTTACTAGTCAATTTTATACATTTGTAATTATTTGCTTATAACCCGGCCATTCTGTAATTTCCCCTATCAATTAATAATAATGTGATATGGGTCGTGTGTACGAGGAAGAGAGGAATTAATATAAAGACAATTTTACTGAGAAGATGGGAAAACATAAGTGCTGAGTCCCATCTAGGAAATCTACTCGCAGGAAATCTACTTTGTAAAACATATGTGAATTGAATGACCCTTTACATTAGATCATGGGATATGTACGTCACTTGGAATTTGAAAGGTTTGTTGGACATGTCCTATGCTTTTTGCAATTGGATGGTCAACAATCATTCAACCATCGTAACTTTCTGCATGTATATTTATCAAGACCCACTAATCTGAAAAAGGAAAATAATAATAATAAATTAAGACCTATGTTTTGGGTGTCAGGTTTGAGTCAAAACAGTGTAACACAGTCATAAAACTTGTTCGTTATCTTTTAGGAGAGAAGAGAGAAAGATGACATTTTAGGTTTGATGGTAATGCTTTTGAACGTCATGCTGATTTTGAATTCTTTAAGACCCTTGTCTTTCATCCTATTAATCCAACTAATTATAATATTTATACTATTCCGTATAAATTGTGGTTTTTGTTTCGTACTAGGTAAAAAAAGAAAAAGGTAAATTACAAGAAACCTTCCTAATGTTTTTACTCTTTTTTTCTTTTTCTTTTTTTTTTTTTTAATGGGGAAATATCTAAAACCTCCCTTAAAAATAAAATCATATCTAAAAACTCTATTAAATATTTTTCATATCCATCTAATCCAAATAAAAAACAATCATATCCATTAACTCCAACTATTAAACTTTTTGTTTCCTGATGTTAAAAAAAAAGGGTGATCCGACTAAAATACCTTTCTTTCACATTAAATTAATATGTTTAATAACAAAATTGCATATTTAACAAAATTTTCCCTTTCACCCCTTATTTTCCCAAATCTCTCACTCTCTCTCTTTCTTCCCCCCTCCCACGTGTACATTGGAGAAGAATTAATTAATGATAGTTAATTTTATTCTAATTACACTAAATAAATAAAGTAGAAATTTAGTTAAATAGGCATTTTTTTCATTAAACATTTTAATATCAAATAAGGGTATTTTAGTCGGATCACTCTTTTTTTTTAAACATCAATAAACAAAAAGTTAACTGATTGGAGTTAATGAATATGATTGTATTTTATTTGGATTAGATAGATATGAAAAATATTTAATGGAGTTTTTACATTTGGCCTTTTTTTTTAAGGGAGTTTTTGGATATTTCCCCTTTTTTTATTTTATAACCCCCTAATGAAAAAATGGTTGCAATTAATGTCTTATAGCTTACAAATTTAGCAATTAGCACCACATATCATTTTATGGAATTCGACGGAAAAACATCATATGATCACTATTAATTCCACAAACAAAGATGCCAATTACTTAATTTATAAGTTATCTAGAGAAACATTGCAATTATTTTTTCCTTTATGGGGTTATGTGAAAAGGATTAAACATTATGGAGTTCTTGTAATTTATCCTAAAAAATATACTTCCTCTATTTCATATTAATTGTCTTCCTTTCCATTTTGGGCCATTTTAAAATTATTGTCATAGTCAGAAAGTTAATGACACCATTTTAATCAATTTCTCATATTAATTACAAGATATGGACAAAATAACTCAATTAATGATTTGTACTATACTTGAGGGCAAAATTTGTATGAAATACATGTTAAAGCACTTAAGAAAGATTTATAAAAAAAATGTGTCTTTTCAAACATAACAGTCAAAGTAAAACGGATGGAGTATACTCCTACTATATGGGAAGTTACATTCGGGCCCTCTATCCTTCAAATGGAGGTTAATAACCCCATGGATTGTGCTTCAGTCATGCTCTTAAACATTTAAAAAGGGAATTTTATGCCCCTAGTTTGGACCACATGAACCACACCCCATATTTCTACATGGGATGGTTACGAGTTTAAAATCAAGGATTGAGATTAAAAGTCTATATTGACATATTATTTTAAAAAAAAATTATTTTACTCTATTTATATTAAGGATATAATAACTTTTTTAATATTAAGTTTTTAAAATATAATACGGAGTAATATCTTCTTTTTTTATGACGAAATATAATAATTTATCTATATCTATATTATCTATAAAAGCTGTATCTTAGAAAAACTTTTGATTGACCATTACATCCTTAGTTTAAATTTTAAATACTTATTTCCTCCCCATATTTAACCAATTAAGAATGTTTATTTTCCAGAAAAAAAAAAAAAAAAAAAGAGAGAGAGAAAGAAAGATAATGGCGTCTACTTATTGAATTCTATACAGCCTCCATTACTATGAATGTCTCCTAACCAATTTTTTATTCCTACCATGACTCCTAGCCATGAAAGGAATTTGACTTATTGTGTTGAGTGTTCATTTTAATGACTTAAATCAATAAAAAGTAATAAATGATTAAATTTCTATGTTCAATATATATATATATATATATATGAGAATTTATGAATTTTTATATATATTTTATTATTTAAATATTATTCATATGTAACGCACGTGTGCCCATATCTAGTATCATCAGGTAGGCTAAAATACACAATTTCACTAAAAAAAAAAGGGTTTTCTTGAACTCTATCTATCATATTAAACATTATTAACAAAAAGGGTTCTGTCTGTAAGTTGAAAAGAAAAGAAAAGAAAAGAAAAGTCTGCCTACCTTTCACAGGAGTTTAGAAATTTGAATATAATTTACCCGTAAATAAGATAAGGAGAGAGAGAGAAAGATGGGAGAGGTCTCAAGCTTAGGTCCAAGTGGTAATCAAACAGTGAATTTAGGGCATACTCTTCACGATTCATACAATTGGAGTAATAACTATCCTAAAAAGCTTTGGCGTGTTTTAGTTGAAGATTTACATGGAGTTGCTTTTCTGCGTTGTACTAGTTCTTTTATTTTATGGTATGAAGTGTCTATTAAAAAAATCACCAAAAAAAAAAAAAAAAAAAAAATCTACAACTCTATACAATATATACAAGCAAGAACATCATGAGATGTGAACCCAAAACATAGTTCTTTTAGGGTACGAAGTTTCTCTTTTTATCATCCAACAACAAAACTAAAATAAAAAATAGGGGTCTATACAAACAAGAACATCATGACTCATGAGATGTGAACCCTAAACATATATATATATACTAGTTGGTGTACACGTGCGTTGCATGTGAATTTTTTTGAGTTAAATTATTTTTTTCAATAATGATAATAATTTTTTTAATTTAATAATTTTATCGTGCCTTTGCATAAGATGAAAGCACTTTGATCACTTAATCCTTTACTTCTTTTGATATGATTACCATTTTTTTTTCATTATCTTTCCCAAATCATAGTGCTTAAAATTATCTTTGAAACTTCATTATACATAGGTTCTTTGAAGGTTTTGTAAAACTTTCAATGCTGAAACAAAAGACTCTTTCTTTCACTCTTTGTCTCTTTCTCCAATCAAAACATATTTACGCCATAGTTGAAAGATTTAATAGCAAATTATTAGTACATTAGTCTCACAAAAATCAAAACCAAGACTTGCGCGGCTTTGCAAACCCTATGGACATGCCATCCTTTTTTTTTTATTATTTATTTATTATTTATTTTATGATGTACTACAATCTACACCCCTCCCGTAGATTTATGCCACAGAAGCTAACTCAAGTTCCTAATAAGGCCTACACTACCACCTTTAAAAATCTAATATTTATGGGATTGGGAGGTTCTCATTTTATTTATGAGTAAAGTAGTCTTTGATATATATGTATTGGAAAAACATAGGAAAAAACAGATACTCCACGCGGGATTGAAACCAAGATTTACGCAAATCCAGAACTTCTATTGGTCTTTGATTAAAATAATAATATTCCTAATATGTACATGTTTAGGATTTTTTTTTTCTTTTAAAAATCTGTTATTTATGGGATCAGGATGTTCTCATTTTATTTATGAGTAAATTAGTTTTTGATAATTTTTTTATTTGGGAAATGATAGGAGAACACACAAGCTTACGTAGGGTCTGAAACCAAAAACTTCTGCAAACCTTAAAGTGAGAGATTAATAAACTCAAGGACCATTGATTTTTCATTAAAAAATTATACTCCCTCCATCCCGTAACCATCATCTGGGCGTGAATTGCATGTTTGGGTCTATGTTTTCAATGATTGTCGATTGGTTTCCTTAATGGTCTGCCTATATGGTTTGGATCCTCATCGGTTGGTTTCCTTGATGGTCTTTGGATTGACAATTGCAAGATCCATGGGTCTTGATCGCTACCAATCAATGTTGCACCAATAGATGTTATCAATCTATGGGTTTTTATCTAAGGTATGTCCTGTACATTTTTATCAAATTACCATTATTTAAAATAAAATAAAAAAAACTATGCTTTGATTTCTATATATATATATATATATATTTTCTTCGTTGATGCGTGGTGGATCACTGCTTGTGATTTTATTTTTTTGGGCCTGTATATTTTTTTTAAAAAAAAAAATGATTTTGAACTTCTTTCTTTTTTTCCTTTTTTTTTGGGGGGGGGGGGGGGTTGTGATCTAAGTTATTTTCTTTTCTTTTTGTTCTTTTTGGTTTTGTTTTATTTAGTTTGGTATTTTGGGTTTGTAGGTAGATATTGTAAAGTTTCATGAATCTCACGATTTGATAGGGACTTTTTTTGGTGGTTCATTAGACCTTCCCTTTTTATTTTCTTTTTTTTCTTGTGCATTCGTTAATGGTTTTTTTGTTTTTTTTTGTTTTTTTGTTTGGGGGGGTTTTGTTTTGTTTTTTTTCAAGCCTGCTTCTTTTTTAATTTTCCTTCAATTGAATCGTTTTTTATTCTCTTCTTTTTTTTGGTAATTTGACTTGAATATTTTCAAAAATCATAGATTATATATGAATTTTCAACAAAATATGAAAATTATGCAACAACAGCAATTTAAAAGTTCAATAATGCAATTCAAGTTTTTTCTAATATGCGAATCCTTAGAAAATAATCAAAGATTATATGTGCTATTCAAAACTTTACTTATGCAATTCAAGTTTTTTTTTTTTTTTTTTTTTTTGGCCTCTTAATCTGGTTTTTCATTTGTTTTTGTTCAAGCATGCGTCTTTTTATTTTCATTCAATTGATTCGTCTGTGATTCTCTTCTCTTTCTTGCTAATTTTGCAATTCAAATAGAGATTTAAAAGTCCAATAATGCAATGCAAGCAGAGATTTAAATGTTTATGCAGGCAGAGATTTAAATGTTTAAACATAATTTGTATATATGAGTCAAGTTTATTGAAAACTACATACCAGACAAAGTATCAGAAGAAAGGAGATGCAATGAAGGCACATAGAAGACGCAAAAGAAGGAAGCAGTAGTAGTTTCTTTTTGTGTTACGGTTTTATGATTTTTATAATGTGTTTCTATTTGTATTTATACGTTAACATTGTTAGGGCGCTACGAATTATAGTTTCCGTTTCCTTAGAATTCCTATTTGGGTTTGGTTTTATTTAATTATTATACAAATTATAGTTTTTTTAGAATTCTTATTAAAGTATGTGTTTTATATTGCTATATTTCCTATATATGTAGAAGGGTAGTTGTGTATTTAAAAATTAAAATAATGGTATATTAATCAATTAAAAGTTTTTCTCACATTCATCTTTTTATAGGTAGTATATATATATATATATATATATATATATATAAAGAGAGAGAGAGAGAGAGAGAGAGAGAGAGAGAGATAGCTCTTTTACTGTATGAAGTTTCCTCTTTTTATCGACCAACGAAATAAAAAATAAATTAAATAAAATAAAAAGGGTCTATACAAACAAGAACATCATTAGATGTGAGCCGCAAACATTACACAACTCACTTGATCCCTATACCACGTACATAAATCACGGTATAGGGCTCTCACAGTCTCAATTCAATCAAGTTCCATAACTTTATATGCAAAAAAATATCTACCAAAGAAAGGATGAGAAAACGAAACTGTCAACTTGTCAAGTAAACTCACAAAGGATAAGCTCCTTACCATTGGTGACAAGACCCAGAAAAAGAATTGCAATACAATAAGACTTCACGATAGCTGCCATTGCAGAGCTAGATAGACCACTGTTTGTAATTCCTTGATGGAGAGAAAATTGCATGTTCTGGTCCAACTTCTATTCTCCACTTTAATAAAGTCTTTTGGACAATTTGTCATGACATTAAATTATTGAATCAGCATTACTTAACTTTCTTTCTATATATTTGGCTATTAATTATTTTTCTTGAACATTTATGGTAAGAGTAAATGTATAGTTCCTAATCACATCTATGTATTTATTATTCTTATATTTTTTAAATGGGTAAATATGCCAAAAGTCCGTTTTCAAAAAACCATCAAGCCAACAATCTCAACATTTTCTTAATATAAGCTCAAGTCCATTTCCAACCTCAAATGGTAACGTTTATATGCTTGCTAGCTAATCTTTTTTCGAAAATACCATTGATGCTCGTCTCCACAAGTAGGGTAAGTAATTAAGATGATCTCCCATATTTTGCTGTGATTGATTCCTGATTTTTCTCCCCATATTTTCCGATGCAAATAACAGTTTTCCTATTTTTTTGGTCAACAACAGATTTTTGTTTTGATGATTCCTGATTTTTCTCCTAGTGAATACCATTTATGGCAATACGCATAAGACTCTGCAATGCACGGCAATTGGAAAAGAATTCAAAAAAAGAAAAAAAAAAAGAAAAGAAAAAAAAAGCACGATTTATTTTGAACCATTGGATATTTGGAGTTTTGGGCGGGGTGCAATATTGACATTTTAAAAGCTACCCACGTGTACAGGCTTGATTGCCTAATAGGATGATAATTAAGTGGTCATACACTGATATACTCTTTCTGTATTAAACCTTTTGATCACATCTATGATCTATTGAGGAGTATGACCTATATCCTATGTATGGTACGGTTATGGTAAGTTGTAGCACCTCTGTGATGCCTTTGGTGTGCTCTTCTTCTCTTCATTGTTTGTTAATATTTTGAATTCACTGCCTATTTTACCTCTATTGAAATGGAAAATTTATATATCGAAGTTTAATATAATCATATGCTATTTAATCTAATCATATTCTATTTAAGTCTCCAGATATACATGTTGGTAATTATGTATTACTTATATAATTCTGTCAAAATAGTAAGCATATAAAATATAAATAACACGAAATAAATTCTGGAAATTCACAAACTTATAGAATACATAGGATGATTAAAACAGAAACGGATTGATCAAGGCTAACGTTTGACACTATGTCTTTAAGACAGATTTCGCCCCTCACTTAGTGCTTTGAGTATCTCAGACGTCTGCCTCCCAGGATACAATAATCTTCCACACAGAAGAAACACTCCAATCTGCGTCTTTGGTGAACCCACTGTGTCCTTACTCTCTCTCTTTGTAGATAGAATGATGCGAAAATTAAACTCTTGATTAACTTCTAATTGACTGCGAAATTGCAGTTTAAATAAACAACCCAGAAGTGACTCTTCAAAACAATCCAAAAGGCACATTGATCAAGTGTGTCTTTTGTTCATGACTGTTCTGGGTTAACAGACAAACATAAGTTAAACGGTAATTATTTGAATTAGCAAAAATAAATTTTGCTTAAAAAATAACACACATGAGTTGGTCTTCTTGACCCCACCCCACCCGACCCAGCCCGGCTCGGTTCGATGCGGTGCGGGCGGGCACACGCGTGTGTTTTTGGGTCCAAACCCAATGTTGGTTAGGTCTTCCCCCCTCACAAAACTTGGGTGCTCTTTGTGCCCAAACCATAGGCCCAAAGTATGTGTATATGAATTCACTAAGGAATTCATAATTTTCTAATGTGAGACAAGTCTCATTACCATTCTTCAACCAACTTTTCAAGGGTGACTTTAGAGAACAATTTCTCATTCAACCTTTAATGGTTTTGGCCAATTAAATATTCGAATTAAATCTCCACATAGAGATGAACTAATTTCAATATAGACCCATCTCAAATTACACAAGGGAACCACATTAATAAATGGCCAATATTTCTAACAATCCCCCACATGAATGGAAATTGGTTAGATATCTATGCAAATGAAAATGCTAACACAAAAGAGAGTAATTAAGTATGGAAAGTCCCTGCATAGAATAGGTAGTTTGTGGCTTTGAACCTTCCCTTGTGAAAGACTATCGGATTTGCTGGCTGATTAGTGAACGTGATGTCTTGAACGTACTATTCAGGTGTTTGTGCAAACCAAGATAATAGAATTCACACAGTTCCTTCTCGAACACAGTTTGGTTGTCATGATTGGGTTCATTTTGACTTATTGTGTTGAGCATCAATTTTAATGACTTAAATCAACAAAAAGTAATAAATGATTAGATTTCCATGTTCTATAGATATATATATATATAGAGACAGAGAGAGATATATATGAGAATTTATGAATTTTCATTTATCTTTTATTATTTAAATATTATTCATGTGCAACCCATGTGTGCCCATATCTAGTATCACCAGGTAGGCTAAAAATACACAATTTCACTGAAAAAAAGGTTTTGTTGAACTATAATTATCAAATTAAACGTCATTAACAAAAGGGTTCTGTTTGTAAGTTGAAAAAAAAGAAAAGTCTGCCTACCTTTCACAGGAGTTTAGAAATTTGAATATAATTTACCCGTAAATAAGATAAGGAGAGAGAGAGAGATGGGAGAGGTCTCAAGCTTAGGTCCAAGTGGTAATCAAACAGTGAATTTAGGGCATACTCTTCATGATTCATACAATTGGAGTAATAACTATCCTAAAAAGCTTTGGCGTGTTTTTGTTGAAGATTTACATGGAGTTGCTTTTCTGCGTTGTACTAGTTCTTTTATGGTATGAAGTTTCTATTAAAAAAATCACAAAAAAAAAATAAAAATAAAAATAATCTACCACTCTATACAACCATATATACAAGCAAGAGCATCATGAGATGTGAACCCAAAACATAGTTCTTTTAGGGTATGAAGTTTCTCTTTTTATCATCAAACAACAACAACAAAACTAAAATAAAAATAGGGGTCTATACAAACAAGAACATCATGACTCAACAACAACAAAACTAAAATAAAAATAGGGGTCTATACAAACAAGAACATCATGACTCAAGAGATGTGAACCCTAAACATATATATATATATATAGTTCTTTTACGGTATGAAGTTTCCTCTTTTTATCGACCAACAAAAAAAAAAAAAAAAAAAAAAAAAAAAAAAAGGGTCTATACAAACAAGAACATTATTAGATGTGAACCCCAAACATAACACAACTCACTTGATCCCTATACCACGTACATTAATCACGGTATAGGGCTCTCGCAGTTTCAATTCAATCAAGTTCCATAACTCTATATGCAAAAAAACATATCTACCAAAGAAAGGATGAGAAAACGGAACTGTCAACTTGTCAAGTAAACTCACAAAGGATAAGCTCCTTACCAATGGTGATGAGACCCAGAAAAGAATTGCAATACAATAAGACTCTGACGATAGCTGCCATTGCAGAGCTAGATAGACCACTTTTTGTAATTCCTTGATGGAGAGAAATTGCATGTTCTGGTCCAACCTCTATTCTCCACTTTAATAAAGTCTTTTTGGACAATTTGTTATGACATTAAATTATTGAATCAGCATCACTCAACTTTCTTTCTACATATTTGGCTAATTAATTATTTTTCTTGAACATTTATGGTAAGAGTAAATGTATAGTTAATTCCTAATCACATCTATGTATTTATTATTCTTATATTTTCTAAATTTATAACCTCTTTTTTTGGGGGAATATTTATGGTAAGAATTTACTCCAGACTTTATTACCAAAGACAAAAAGCTCCTTATTTATTCCTTTAGATACCTTTTCTATTTTTGAAGGGGTCGTGGGGGAAACTGAGGGGATTGGGTTCCTCCACAAAAGCTGACACCAACTTCTGATTAAAAGCTGCGGGCAGCCTGCTTATTATAGAATCACTTTTTGAGCTTAGAAGTGATTATGATTTAGACTACCAAACAAGACCAAAAGTGATTTTAAGTTTCAAAAGTGATTTTGGACCATCACTTTTTTTCTCCTTTCATACATTCATTGATTTATACTTGTTGGAATTTTTTCAAAAATTTATTCCATAAAATTTGGATTTGTAATAATTTTTTTTAAAAAAAATATCAATTCATGCTCTCTTTTTTTTCTTTGTTTTAAGCAAGGAAAAAATAAAATAAAATAAAAACGTAAGCAAAATTCCTAATAATACATCTTTGTGGGGTTGGTTGAGAGGTCAAGTCTTGTATGTGTTTTCCAAAGGTTATCGTTTTGATGCCTCACCGCTCTTGTTGTTTGTGTGGTTATATATGGGACGTTTCACCTATGCTATTAGGAGAATAGTCTGAGTTCAAATTTCGATAAGAGTACAGCCTAGGGTACCCCCAATCATTAATATTAAATAATAATAATAAATCACTACTAATACCAAACAGAGCAAAAAAAAAAAAAAAAAAAAAAAAAAATTTATTATAAGGGATAGTTCAATCAATTTAGGGTTATAACAACTACATCAAATATTCTTCCTAAACAGACAAAAAATCCCTTTCAGCTCTAACAACACTTTTGAATACAGTTTTCAAACACAGACTGATTCTCTTTAGCTACTCATAACTTCTGATTCTCTTTTACTTTTGCGTAAAAGCAAAAGTTACAGTTTTCCTAAATAGGGCCGTAGTCAGGCTTTAGGTGTGTTCACATGCAAGAGGTCATCGTTTTGGTTCCTCACAAAGATCGTTGCTTTCTTTATGTGACCCGGTTATATGAGGGGTTTTTAAGGGCTCTTACTTGAGATGGAGAAGACCTTGTAGAATGAAAATGAGTTCTTTGAGTATAGTTTTGGGGGATAGGGTTTTGATCGACTCATTTTGACCAAAAAAAAAAAAATCTTGTAATATTCATTTTGTTATAGTCAAATGCCCTGTCATCTTCTCATGTACGTGAACGACTGAATGTTATAGGCAGAATCACGTAAATCATAAATCATGAGTGTGCAAGTGTATGATTTTTTTGCTTATTGTTGATATTTTAATTGCTTTGATACCTTTTTGTCGTGAAGTCTTAAAAAAAGGATGTGAAATCTACGTCAGTTGAAGATGAATTCGATCGGAAATTTTTTTCAATACATCTAACAACAATCTTTTTCCACTATAGGCTATAATGTGATATAGGAATATCAAATAATTTCACATTATATGTATCCCTTCAATAGAGAAAATCCATTCCAAGTTCGTCCCATTACTCAAAATACCAATAATCAAAATGAGCCAAACATACGTGAAGCCCCTTGACCTAGCCACATTATTCTTTCATTAACCTAAAATGGGTTCAAAACAGCTTGTCAATCACATGCAATCTCAGAGAAAACCGGGTTTAATGGGAATTGAGTGTCCCATGCGTAGGTGAAGTCAATGGAAGTATGTGGATAGGGGTGTAAACGAGCCGAGTCGAGTCGAGTCGAGCTTTGGAGTGTTCAAACTCAGCTCAGTTAAAAGCTTGTTTATTTATAAACGAGCCGAGCTTTAAACGAGCTTAATTTATTGTGCTCAAGCTCGGCTCATTAAGATTTAGAAAAGCTCAAGCTCGGCTCGGCTCGGCTCGTTTAACTAAACAAGCCGAGTTTGAGTTCGAGCTTGAGCTTGAGCTCGAGCTTGTGTTCAAGATTGGTTTGATCTTGTGAATGTGAGTTTTAAGAATTAAGACAAAAGTTCACAAATCTTAAAAATCTTTTTCGGATAAATACAAGATCTAACTACTAAATCAAACTCTAATTTATTTTTGAGCTTTTCTTTGCTGAGTGGACCAATTAACATGAAAGAGATATAAGTACAAGATATAAGTACAAGAGAAAAAAACAGTACCCAATTCTGCTTTTCGACACCCCCTACCCTTGTGCCCAATTTATATTACTTGGACTAAGAAAGAATTCTAACCTATTAATGATATCATATCTCTGAATTAATTATTATGATAAGATATCAAAGTATCAGGATATCGATCTCTTAATGATAATGATTAGATATCAATATTTCATGTCACCACACCTCCAAATCAAGTAAATTAGTTAGTGTTGACTGCTGACTCTCGACCATACTAGGAAAAAAAAAAAAAAGAAAAAAACCTCATGAGGTTGCAATTCATACCAATGTAAGGGTGAGAAGTAGTGATGTGTGGAAAATCGGTGCAAATAACATTATATTATACAATATTATATTATATATATGGGATGATGGTCAGGTGAATACGGTCAGGTTAGCACGTGCTTATATAACTTATATTAACACCCGTAATAGAGGTTATACCTTGTATATTAGTTGGTTATGGGTACATTAAGCTAATGCATGGGGTACAATTTTCAATACATGTTATTGATATAGAATTTGGCAAAACCCACATATGCTCACTTTCTACTCAATTCTTTTTCTTTTTTTTTTATTTTATTTTTCCCTTTCTACTCAATTCTTTTGGTTTTTTCTCATCGATGGGCTTCTTCGCGGCTTCTCCTCGAAGGGCTTGTGAGACGCTAATTTGCAATTATTATTTGAATCCTTCCCCATCATAAAAATCCCAACTTGCATGTTCATAAAACCTGAAGCACCAAAAAAAAAAAAAAAAAAAAAAAAAAACACACAAACTCAGTTTCAAATCATAATCAATGAAATAACATAATTAATACTCATAATTAACACACCGACTTTTCAAGTAGTTGATATTAAAATTATTATAAAAAAATAAAATAAAATAAAATTGCGTGAAGGTTAGGATTAGAAACCCTAGATGTAATCACGAGGTTTGTCAAACACATCACAGAAAGAGCGAGAGAGTTTGAGAGAGAAAGAATCGAAGATGATGAAGACTTAGAAATATTCAATTCTTTTGCAAACCCAAAGAACATATATTTTTTTTCCTTAACCTCCGTTAGACACAATTTCCAGACCCAAACAACAAAAGGAGGCTGCATTTCGATCTATATATAAATAACCAGAAATCTTGGCCGTTTATTTTGCTTTTTCTTGATGTGTCGAATGGATCATGATACTACTGGATATCTAGTAGTTTTCCTCTACTGGAGAGGATCCGTTCCCAGTGATAACAATATATATAGAGATTTAATATAAAAAAAAAAAAAAAAAAAAAAAAAAAAAAAAAAAAACAGAAACAATATGTATAGAGATGGGAGATGAGTTTGGAAAGAAGTGATGTAGAGATACCATGAAGCTCATGGACAACACTGCATTAATACTACGAAAACAAAAATAGTAATATGAAAAAAAGGGCTTGCTGGGTTTCATTGTTGACATTAGCAGATGGAGAGGATTAGGTTTTACAGAGTACACCAAAATGTAGAAGGCACGGTTGTACTATTTCGGAATGTCCAAAATAGAAGAAGGGATTAGGTTCAGTAGAAGCTAGAAGAGTTGAGTTCTTATAAAGTTTCCAATGTTTTTTTGAAAAGGGTTTTTCCTTGAAGTACTGCTACGGAAGCCCGTGAGATTTTTGTATGAGGAAACCTCGGGGGCAAATCTTGGGTCCATATAAGATTTCATATGGATCAGGTAAATCCAAAGCCTGTGCCATGGCAACCATGGAACTTCGTGTGAATGGTCCTAAGAGCTTTAGCAAAAGTCTAAAAGTCGAACTTAGAATCTCCGCTTCTTTGAGAAGCCTGTGAGTTTCCCTAGCTATGAGTGAAAATCCATTTGGACGTGGCTGGGTGGAATTCAACTAGGTTTTCTTAGGGCTTCCGAAGCTACTAAGTTCATATCACTTATCTTGTTGAATGCCCAATTTTTGGTTGAATCTAGTACACGCGTAATCAAATACTATATGACTGATTTTTATTTTTTTTTTCTTTTTAAAATCTCAATTAATAAAAGGCCAAATTGCTATGGGTTTTAATGGAATTTAGCTTTCATTTCTCATCAACCCAACCCACTATGAACAATATGTTAATTTTTTTCTGGACACCTATTATGTACAATTATAGATTTGGCTGGAATGTGGATTTTGAACCATAATGGCATATCCTGATGCAAAGTTGCAAACCCAATTGGACTAACGGGTTAGAATTTAGCTCCGGATCCATTCACATGAAAATTTAGTCCAATTATTATGTTTCAATAAATTGTCACATGTTTTTCGTTTCCACTATCAGAAAATCCTATCTAATGTGCGCAAGTTTATACAAGAAATTTTTTATTATTTTAAAATCAGTTGTGTTTTTAAGTTTGAAGGCACAATCACGTCAGACGAGATTATATTCTGGGTGATTAATACTAGTCAAATAGCAGTGCTCTTATCTGAATGCCTTCTCATTATAATAGATAATTTCATTTTAGGCCCAAGTGGAGGAGATGAGCCTCATCTAGACATAATTGACCGGTTAACCCACCTCATTCCACTGCGAGCCCATTCCACCTACACTATCCATTGATTTACCCTCTATTCGGTTTGTGGAATCTACCAAGGAATAAAAAGAGAAGGAAAAAAAAATGAGGAGGAAAGAAAAAGAAAGGAAAAGATGAGATCATATCATGCCAAAATTATTCTAATTATTCTTATTCTTCTAATTTTCCATTACAACCAAATAAGGGAAAGTAAAATTCTTTATATTTTATTTTGTTTTCCATGATAAAATCCTTAAACCAAATAGAGCCTTAAAGATAAAATTATAGAAAGCTATCCTAACGTTTGGGTCAGGTTTAAATTTGACATTCTTAAGTTTAAATTTTGTCAATTGAGTTTCCAATTATAGTTGTTTTACAACTGAGGCCCTACCATAAGCATTTGTCGATTGACCAAACGGTGTCCTATGGAAGTCCTATTGTACCCTTATGCCCATCTAACGTTCCTATGATACAGTTCTACTAGCTTGTAGCCCGGATTTCTTATGTTATTTCAATTATTTTGTTGAATCTCATTGAGACTTGGTTCTGAACCTTTGGGTCCCTTTTGCCATGTTTTTATGATACAGTTCTTCTATAATAGATTAAAGTAGAGCAGAAAAGATATTTAGAAATTTTTTCTGAAAAATTTTATATGGAAGTTTTTTGTTAAAAATAATCTGTTTTTAGAAAACATCAAAATAATATTCTTGGTTTCTTTTTCCAGTTTTCTGGTAAGAGAAACAAAACTATTGAAATGACATGTTCAATATTTTTTGTCAATTTTTGAAAATGTATTTTCTGAAAACATGGCCAAACAGATCCTTTTTTTTTTCCTAAATTGTTGCAAGTGGAATTGCAAATATACTTGTGTCTTCAGCAATTACATTTTATCCCTTTATTGGATTAATAGACTTGTAAAATCAAGTAGCGTTACAGATATCTTTTGCTGCTGATTCTTTTGACATGTTTAGCTTGGCGGGTTGAGATTTAATATCTTGTGTCATAATTTAGGACCTACCTATGGATGGAGAAGCTAAGCATCTGCAGCACTTATTCTTTAATAAAGATCCCTTGACTCGTTAAGTGGATCTTATGCTTGTTTGTAGTTGTAAAATATTATGGTAATTTGCACTGCAAAATATTTACATGGGTCTACTTTTTATTAGGTTGTGGCTTTATCTATAAATTGGCGATAATCATAAACGTACACATGCAATAGAAAATAGAAGAAGGAAGAAGAAAGACATTATATATAGCATTCTCATGATATCTTTAGGAAATGTTCAATTCTCATACATTTTGAAAGAAAGAAAATACGTACTACAAGAAAATCTCTATCTCTGACACAATTAGCTCACACTTAACAAAATTTTACTTCTCTTCTCTCTTTTCTTACTTACAGTTTCTCTCTCTTTCAAAAAGGGAATTCTCTCTCTTTATAGCTGCAACCTGGCCTCCTCTATTTATGGGTGCGTGAAGTCCCCTGTTTACGTTATTTTCCGAATATCCCCTCCCGATTACTCAGCATTCCGGATTCCGGAGTGCACCTTCCGAGCATGGCGTTTGTAAACTGATGGCCCAACAGAAATGTCTTTTGTGTCGATTCTGACGTCATAACGGAACTGTCCGGATAACACCTATAACACTAATCACTAATGGCATGTTTGGTTGTCCAATTTGTAATTAAACAATTCAAAATGATGAAGTACACTTTCAACCGTCCAAATAATACCTATAACACGAAGTTGTTGGTTGGGATCGAAAGTAGGATAGGGGTACTGTTGACAAATGTGGTGGTGCGTGTGAGGTGTTGCGGTGCATGGGGGATTTGTATCTTAAGAGAAGCATCAAAAGAAAAATGGACTGATGATGAGTCGATGCATTTATTTCTTGTACATGGTCTTATATATTAAGGTGTGGGTGGCTGTATGGTTTTGTGGTGCACATGCATGGGTTGTAGTGGGTAGGGATGGCAATTTCGCCCCGATCCATAGGGTCCCGACTTGATCCATCCCCGAATGGGCGGGTTTTTTATATTTTTTTTGGGTATCGGTTCGGGTATGGGTATAAATTTTTTAAAAAATCGGGTACGGGTTGGGCATGGATCTTGGAAGTAAAAAACCCGAAGACCCGACCCGACCCGATGTTTTTACAATATATATATATATATATTTTACAATAAAATACAAATTGCTACCTTAAAAAAGTAAAAAAAGCCCTAACTAAGTTTCTCATTTCTGGCTTTTATTCACTTTCAGCAAAAGCATCAGTAGCCCTCGCCGCCCCTCGCCCCTCCCTCATTGCCCTCAACCCTCGCCCCTCACTGCCCTCACTACCCTCACCCTCAGCCTTCGCCAGTCGCCATCACCATCACCGATAGCCCTCGCCACTCACCACTGCCAGACGCTAGTCGCCACTCGCCACGCCAGTCGCCCCTCAGATTCAGTCCTTGCGGGGTGACGGCATGACGCGGCCCTAGCCCTCCGGCCTCTCACGGTCTCACTCAGTCAGGCAGTCGTAGTCAGGACTCAGGCGACACTGTCACGGCCTCACCTACTCAGCCTCTCCCACTGGCAGTCACGAACCACCATTGTGACACTGTCATGGCCTCACCCTCACTGCTTCACGGTGACCAGATTTACATTTACACCAGATCGACGACTCCAGATCTACATGGACTACACCAGATCTACTCATCTATACCAGATCTACCCATCTCTTAGCTCTCTGTCTCTCTCCTTTCACCACTGTGAGTCCGTAAGCCAAGCATCATTCTTGCTTTTTTTTTTTTTTTTTCAATTTTTCTGGGGTTTGAATAATTGAATTTCATGCACTGATAGTCTGAAATCTGAATTATATTTTTGAGTTGTAATAATTAATATTAATCTTATATTTTTGAGTTGTAATAATTTCTGGGATTGTTCATTTGTTCTTATAAATTGTCATAATATTAATATTAATATTAATTTGAATTATATTTTTGATTTGTTCTTATAAATTTCTTAGGTTGAAAATTGAAATTTGAAAATGTCCACTTGTAATAACTCTCAATTATGTTTGTATATAATATTTGTGCGATCATATTAGATATGATCTTATTTGAATAAGATCATATTAGGTGCTAAAAACATTTATAGGCTTGTATATGATTATATGAATAACATGTAACAGGTGTAAGTAGCAAAAAAATGGAATTTGGGGGAAAAAAATCTTCACAACAGGTTGGTCGGGCATGGGCGGGTCGAGCATGGATGGCCCAAGAGGACAATGAATCGGGGATGGAGTTTGATTCTTCTGCCCCATCGGGTATCGGGTTGGGCATGGGTATAGTAGTTTAAAGATCTGGTCGGGGCATGGGGTAGTACCGACCCGCATCCGACCCGACCCATTGCCATCCCTAATAGTGGGTTTAGTCAAATGGGATCAATACTCTCTCTCTCTCTCTCTTTCTCTCGCTCTCTATATCTATATATATATATATATAGGATGATGATCAGGTAAGCACATGCTGATATAACTTATATCAACACTTGCATTGGGAGTTGTACCTTGTGCATTAGTGGGATATGAAGTACATTGGACTAATGCAAGAGGTACAATCTCCAATGCATGGTGCTGATATAACTTCATCAACACGTGCTGATGAGAACATAACTATCGATATAACTTACATCAACACGTGCTGATGGGAACATAACCGTATATATTGGACCAATACAAGGGGTACAACTCCCATTGCATGGTGCTAATATAACTTACATTAGCATGTGCTGATGGGAACATAACTGTATATATAGCATTACATGACGCTAATATAACTTACATCAACACGTGCTGATGGGAACATAATCGTATATATATATACAGCTATGTTTCCATCAGCACGTGTTGATGTAAGTTATATTAGCACCATGCAATAGGAATTGTACCCCTCCATTGGTTCAATGTACCTCATATCCTACTAATGTACAAGGTATAACTTCCAATACGGGTGTTGATATAAGTTATATCAACACGTGCTCACTCGATCATCATCCTAGATATATATATATAAATAGGATATCACATGAGGTCTTTTTGAATGGAGATCAAATTGTTTAACAAAAAAACCAGCAAAATCGGAATAGAAGAGTGTTTAACAACTAGAGAAAATACCTCATTGTAGTATCTCCCTTCCTTTTTTTCTCCTACTAATATACTCTTTATTACTGATATTAAAAATAAAATAAGACATAAAAAAAAAATCCATTTTTTTTGCGCATAGCATTTATGTATCAGCCTAACCTTGAGTCTCATATTGTCCATCCCTTGAGAACCTTCCTTTTTGGTGTATACCCACTTGAAACCAATTACTTTCTTTCCCTTTGGAAGATGACCAATTCCCAAGTTTGATTCTTATAAAATGACTTAATCTCTTCATCCATTGTCTTCTTCCACTTTACACTTTCTGAATTTTGTAAGGCTTCTCATTTGGTCAAATGAATAACATCATCAACAAATGGAAGTGCATATGCCACCATGTCAGTAAACGTAGCATCTCTCTTCTTAGTCTACTGGTTGCAATAGATTCTAGTTGTTGTATGATTTTTTGATCTTGAGTTTCAGCCAAATCTAAACTAGCTTGAGTCCTTATTGATCATCTAGATCAACAATAGAACTATCAACTGTCTGAATGGTCTTTACTAAAACCAACGGGGCCTCTAACTTCGCCTGCTATGAAGTACCCATTTTCACATTCCATTCTTGAGAATTCTTTTACTTCTTCTAATTTAACATCACAGTTTCATGTTACTTTTCTTTGATTTTTGGGAAACAATAGTCTATGTCTCTTTATACCTTCGTGAAATCCCAAGAATACAATTTTCTTGGCTCTAGGATCCAATTTAATTTCCTTTGTATGAAAATATGCAGAACCACCAAATTTATGCAAATTATCATAATCTGTAGTGAAACTTGTGTGGGAAAATTCTGATCCACCAGTGATCAAAAGACATGAGGCAAAGTGCTCAACCAAACTTTTCTTTATTTTAATGGAGAAATATCAAACCAGGAAGCTCAAAGAAGATTGCTTGGGTAAATTACTTCTGTTACTTAAGCGCGATAAGTGTTCCATCCCACAATTCTCGGCCACTACCAAACCTTATCCTTGGATCAAATCTGTTCAGTCCATAACTATTCGGCCTAGGCTTTGTTCAGCCTAAGCACTTTGCTATAAAAGCATCTGATCACCAAAGAACCATCTCCTCAGTCCACATATGCTCAAACTAAAGAACCATCTCCTCGGTCTATACATGCTCGAGCTAAACAACCATCTCCTCGGTGCAATGATCTGAGGACCAAGGAGGGATCTGGGCAAGGTGGACTCTTGTCCTTGATCAATCCATTCTCGGTGGGTAAACTTTTTGATCCTCAACTATCCTCGGCACCAGTGACGTCATCGGACTATAGTCTTGTTCGGCCATCGGTCTACCCTTTGTTCGATCCTCGGTTTGGTCACTTGTTCGGCACGTACTTCAGAGTTGCCCACTATCTAGATCCAACGAAAGAGGTTCAGTTGTGATCAGAGCACGCTCCTGACAACTAAGTTAGGGCTGAACAATTATCGGCGACCAGGCCTAAAACCCTAAGTTGACCGTGGTCAGGTCAAAACCCTAAGTTAACTATGGTAGGGTTAAAACGTTAACCTAACCCAAGACCTAGCTCTTCCCTATAAAAGGAACACTATTCATTCTAGACAAGGGGGGTACGCCGCTCTTGCAAAACCCTAGCTCTCTCTTTCTTCTCTCTCTAGATGCTGAGAACTAACTTGACCGTTGGAGGGTCTTTAACCGGTGTAGACACCCCATTTTCACCCCTATGAGTTCATAATAGCATTTGGTTAGGTTTAGAAGCATTTGGGAGTCCCTAAGCCTTAAGGACACTTTTGCCCTTTTAAGCCTTAGGAGAATGGGTTATCATCGCATGCATATTTTTGTCTTATTGTTGAGTCCCATCACTTGCATGTAGTTTCTAGAATCATTTTGGATATGTGTGTCAAATTTGGTTCAATTCCAGATAGGTATGGATAGTTAATTAGAACTTTTGCGACTTGAAGGGCAATTTCGTCTTTTACTTCGTATATTTTCCAATTAACCTCTAAACTTGTTCCGGGTTGTTCCATTGATCTTAAAATGATGTAATGAGCCTAATTGAAGTGCCACTTTAATTGTTGAATAGGTTTTGGATTGGTTCACCATATTACTCTATGGCTAATTTACCATTTTTCGGTTAACCGCTTCTTGAAAACCCAGCCACTTGACTGTGGTCATGGATTTTTGGTCTAAGAATATTCTAGAATTATTCTACATTGAATCCTTGAAATTTTTGCTTTTGAATCACTCAAATCGGAGTTAATTTGAAGAATTTGTGTCTGTTTGAAGTTAGGAGTCCGAAACGGGTCAGAAATCCTCAAAAACTTGGAAACCTGAGTTTTGTCTCGGGTGACCGTTTGGGCTCAACCGGTTGGACCGGTTCACCAACCGGTCACCCGAGAGCTTTGTGTTGTTTCGTCCTATTTTGAAGTTTTGACGGTTTTGGACTCTTTTACTCCGAATTTCCTTCTTCCAAAAGTGTTCTAAACCTATTGGGATGTGATTTCAAGTTGTCCAACATCTAGGGGATTTAAAAATAGCCTTAGATTAGTTTTATGATGAATTAATCTCAACCATTGGTTCATATGGTTGGTTGGTTATAAATAGAGGCTCATTCATCAGCATAAGGGACTTTTGGCTCATTTGACACTTCATATTCATTAGAGAGAGAGGGACCACGAATTTGAACACACCCATATCACTTGGAGAGAGCTTTCTACTGCAATTTTGAATAGGAACTAGAAGGTAATCAAGACCAACAAGAAGAAAGAACGCAGCGAAGACTAACGCTTTGTTGTAAGCATCCTTATTCTCTTTTATGATTCCTTCTTCTTCAATTCTATTCTCTGCATAATCATGGCTTAGTATTGAATTAGGAATCATATATACTCTATATTTTAGAGTGTATATGATTCAAATATGATGTGAAGGCATGCTAGTGGAGTAGGATTACGAATTGCTTGCTGTTAGGATAGTTTCTCCTTTAAGGATAGAGGTACGTTTTGCACAGAAAATTAGTTGATGTGTTTAGGCCGTTTTCTCTTCATGATTCAATTATATGCATGATTTTAAGTATCTTTTGTATAGGACACTTGATGTGTAAGCCTCATCTTCATAGGTATATGGATGATTATTCTTTTCGAGGATAATTATCGTCCTTAGAGGGTGAGGTTATGCATGGGTGTTTTCTGGAGTGTGTTTAAGTGCGCTGTGAGTTTTTTTGCATTCTTAGGTATATATTTTACGTAGGATATGTGAAGAAATCATTCATGCGGAGTGGTTTCTACATAAAATTATTTCCGGATAGTTTTACATAAGAAAGCTTGCCGTAAGGATGACTATTTCACATTCTTACATAAAGTACTTATCTAAGGCATCATGTTAGATTTTATTTTCATGTTTAGGATTGTCATATGATATTTTCATCATGATAATGCCTATTTAGCATGTTTTTGATAATTTTATGCATGTTAGGGTGTTTAGAGCATATAGGAGCATATTAGGGTTTTGTTTCTCTTTTGATTTTTGTTCTTTGTATGAGCATTAGGTCATTATATGCATGTTTAGCATTCTGTCCAGATTTGAATTAGGTCTTCTAATGATGATTTGAGCATGAATATGGTTGGTTTGAGCTTAATAACTGCCCTATAGAATATGTGGGGTGATTAATTGGTGTTTTCTCGATGTTTCGGGATAATTTGCATATGGTAAGTGGTTCATGATAAGTTTGTTTTGATTTGTTCTCTTCTCCCTCCTTTGGGTTATTCTTTTTACTTTGGACTGTAATTCTTAAGTTTCCATGCTTTCTAAAACTCCTTTTTGAATAAGAGTTTTATCTCTTTTAGAACTCTAATTTCATTAAAATTCTGTTTTATCTAGAGTTCTATCTCTTTTAGAATTCTACTTTTCTCAAACTTCTTTTTCGATAAGAGTTCTATCTCTTTTCGAATTCTATCTTTTCTCAAACTCCTCTTTTGGAAATTCTTCTTCTTTTTAAACTCTTTTTTTCTTTTAATGGAAACTTAGGGTTTATAGTTTATTATAAAGGGAGTAACTCCTTCTCAATCGAACTACGTGGACTTTGATCCTTACTTCTTTGTATGTAAGGTACGTAGACGCTTATTTAATGTTCAAGTCCGCCCTAGGATACTAAGCTAGTATCCTAGGTTTTCTTTTCTTTTCTTTTATCCATTTGTCCATCACATCTATGCCAGAGGAGTAGGATGGACCCATGCTTACCCATTTATCCATCACATATGATTGCTAGAGGAGTAGGATGGATTTATTCTATTGTCTCTATCTCTTTGCATGCTTTCCATATCTCTCATATTTGTTTGTGGATGTTTATTGCTTTATGGATGTCTATATATGGATGAATGGATAGTTTATGAATGATTCTTTGTATATGCATGGTAACTAATTAGGAAGTGATTGAAATAGCCCATATAAATTCAGAGACCCATTTTGGGGCGATGTGGGTGCCTATAGGATGTTTCCTAAAACCTTCCCACATTGTAACTTATTCTCCAAATCCTCTCTTGTTTTGAATATTAGACCTGCTTTTCCTTGATCGGAGTCATGTGTTTGGTTTTCAAAGGCTTTATTTTTAAAACTATTTTCAAGGTTTTCTTTTTTTCCTTAAAAAATGAGGTGGCGACTCCTTATTTGATTGTTTTTGTGAACCTTTTAAAAACCAGATTTTTATTAATTTAAATTTATACAAGTCTTTTTAAAAGAAGGGTTCTCTTTTCCCCCGGATCGAAACCCGTGGTTCACAGCCGGGCAAACCCCGACCTCCCCTGACACGTCTTTGTGCTTTTCAGGTTACTATTCATTGGAGAATTGAACAACACTATTCATCAGAGCACCTAGTGCCACTATTCATCGAAGCACCTAGTGCCACTATTCATTTGAGAGCTTAAATGCTATCTCAGCCTTTGCAAGTTTCTCTAACCACCAGGACGCGGCGCTCTAGATCGTTGGACCACCTTCTTTGAAGTGCTCCGCCGATTGTTTGGATTTTTCCCCTTATAGTTTGGCGCCATCTGTGGGAAATCGAACAAAAAGCTGTTGGTGGAACTCGACTTCTCACTCTATAAATGGCAGGGCGAACCAGATCTGGAGCTACGTACACACGTTGGACTAGAGGCAACCAACGGTGCAAGTAACGTCTTCCCACCACTGTCGGTTGGTCTTCCCTCGTAAATACTATTTTCGTCAGGAACCAGTAGACCCATGGTGAACCAGGCATAAATGCTTAACATCCAAGCCGCCTACAAATGGGTGGTGGTCGATCATTCTAATCCCAAGGTGGTGACCACCCTAGTGACTATGTTGGAAGAACGAGTAGTGGCAGCACAAAGCAAGAAACAAGCTTTAGAATGAGATTACTTCAACCTTAGGGAGCTCACCACGCATGCAACATACCCTCGTCACAACCCGTTCGTAGCCAATATTGGTGGCAACCAAGGTACATAGACCTCTCTTCACGAAATGTTTTAATTAAGGCGCTGCGAGGATAAGTGTTTTACTAAGCCGAAAGTAACCGAGGCTATTGATCCGAAAAGCTTCTAGAGCAAAGCAAAAGGAAAGTTAGATGTGAGACTTCATAATGTAGACACCTCACAACCGAAGAACCCACTAAAATCTCTGAGGAGAGATTAAGGATTTCAAGGGAACCAAGCCTACTCCGAATTACTTGCAAATCAATTGCGACTCAGGTATATTCTTTCCTTTATAAGCTTAATTTATTTTTATATTAAAGCGTAGCATAAATCACATAAAATTATTCACGATTATCTCATCTTTCATTTATTAATATCATCTTATCCGTGTAGAAACCCAAATTTTGCCGGGCTGCCTCCAGACAAAATCGGTCAACTCGTCAGCAGTACAATTAGGTCGGACACACTCCGTCCCTAACCTTGTTCACCTTGTCCTACCCACTAGGGCAAATCCTCTCCCCAATTCGACCTCCGACTTCCGAAGCCTAAGGGCCAACAACGGGCACAATGCCCGAAAACCCTAAATCGAACCCCTAACACAGGACTAGGTGGTTCGATCTCCAACAATCTTTGATCCGACGATCAATTCCACCGTAAGATCTTCAATTCAATATCCTTAGAGCGGTTTAGGACCATTTAATTGAGAATCAGAGGGCGCAAACCCTCCAATCCCCAATTTACCCCAAATCGAACCCCTAAATCAGCATTAGGTGGTTCGATCTCCAACAATATTTGATCTGACAGTCAATTCCACCATAGGATCTTCAATTCAATATCCCTAGAGCACTCTAGGACCATTTAATTGAGAATCAGAGGGCACAAACCCTTTGATCCCCAATTTACCCCAAATCGAACCCCTAAATCAACACTAGGTGGTTCGATCTCTAACAATCTTTGATCCAACGGTCAATTCCACTATAGGATCTTCAATTCAATATCCCTAGAATGGTCTAGGATCATTTAATTGGGAATCAGAGGGCACAAACCCTCCGATCCCTAATTTACCCCAAATCGAACCCCTAAATCAGCACTAGGTGGTTCGATCTCTAATAATCTTTGATCCGACGGTCAATTGCACCGTAGGATCTTCAATTTAATATCCCTAGAGTGGTTTAGGATCATTTAATTGGGAATCAGAGGGCACAAACCCTCCGATCACCAATTTACCACAAATCGAACCCCTAAATCAGCTCTAGGTGGCTAGATGTCCAACAATCTTTGATCCAACGGTCAATTCCACCATAGGATCTTTAATTCAATATCCCTAGAGCGGTCTATGATCATTTAATTGGGAATCAGAAGGCAAAAACCCTCCGATCCCCAATTTATCCCAAAATCGAACCCCTAAATCAGCGCTAGGTGGTTCGATCACCAACAATCTTTAATCCGACGATCAATTCCACCGTAGGATCTCCAATTCAATATCTTTAGAGCGGTTTAGGACCATTTAATTGAAAATCAGAGGGCACAAACCCTCCGATCCCCAATTTACCCCAAATCGAATACCTAAATCAGTACTACGTGGTTCGATCTCCAACAATCTTTAATCCGACGGTCAATTCAACCGTAGGATATTCAATTCAATATCCCTAGAGCGGTCTAGGATCATTTAATTGAGAATCAGAGGGCACAAACCCTTCGATCCCTAATTTACCCCAAATCGAACCTCTAAATCAGCACTAGGTGGTTCGATCTCCAACAATCTTTGATCCGACGGTCAGTTCCACCATAGGATCTTTAATTCAATATCCCTAGAGCGGCCTAGGATCATTTAATTGAGAATCAGAAGGCACGAGCCCTCCGATCCCCAAATCACCCAAAATTGAACCCCTGATACAACTTTAAGTGGTTTAATTCCTCACCATTTCTCATCCAATGGTCAAACCGACCGTTGGATCTTCAATTCAACCCCTCAAGATCAATACAGGACCATTTGATCGAAGATCGGGCCTCATTCGGCTCATAATCAACAAAACGCTAATCTAGAGCCCTACGAGCATCGTACTCGCATCCGGGCCATTCAATCCCACCGTAGAAGGTGCATACTCCACTTTTTGGTCCCAAACCAAGTTTAGGGACCCAAAGTTTCAATCCCCATTCAAGATCAACGGTCGGATTTCACCCGATTGTCGATCGAACACGATCGCGCGATCGTACGGCCCCATAGTAGGGCGAACCACCACCATAGGCCCACCTTAGCGGCCCCACAGCTTCTAGAAGTGCACACTACCCAAGAAACACAGGTTCCCATGTGTGATGATGAGAAATCATCACAAATGTGGGATAAGTGTGCCCACGCTGGCCAAACCAGCGTGGGAATCTTGCTTTCGGTTCTGCACCATCCTGCAGTCACCTGCGGCCGGAATCCAACTGTTTGGATGGGACTGGTTTCCACGCTGGTGTAGACACCCCATTTTGTATCCGTTGTCATCTTAAGTCCCGTGGCCCTGATGATGAGTTTAGTGTGGTTATTTACGGATTATCCTTTAAGAATTAGTGTGAATCACAGCATGGGATTTTTGGTTAAAATAAAAAGAAAATTATTTTATTAAATTAATCATTTTTATCATGCCACTAACACGTGTACGTATGTGATAAGTGTGTGCATGCACATACGGTACATGTGCATGTGTGTTAGCGGTCAGTCTCCCAATTTTTAAAGAAGACAATTTCCCTTTCCTATTCAGATTAGAAGTCTTTTATCATTATAAAATACCTGTTGATTATTTTTCAAAGAAACCTAGTCTAGGAAGGAAAGGGAAACTCCAGATTTCAGCTATAAATACTCACTTAATGCCTTAGAAAGGGAGGGGGAGAATAGGGTTTTTAGAGAGTGAAATTCGTCATAATTCAGCAGTAGTTTTTCTGAAACCAGCAATCGTATTTTAATCATAACTTTTTCATCCGAAGTTGGAATTCGATGAAATTGGTCTTCTTAGAAAGATAATTCAATTCTCTACAACTTTGCATTTCACGAGTTTTGTCCAATTCTAACGTTTTCATACCCAAAAACGCGATTGAACTTTCTGCTGTTGCAAAGTGACGAAAATCACTTTTCTTTTCTCCTGTTCTCTTTTGTTTTCTATTTCTTTTCAAAGTTGAGTGAGTTTTGATCTCGTTGCTGTGATTACACTTTGAAGAAGAGGAGGATTTGTGTTGATTTGATTCAATCCAAAGACCTGAGGGGCCACGAACAAGCATAAAGTCGGTAAATTTAGTTTAACTTAGCTTTTGATTCTAGTTCTTCTTTTATTTTATTTTATTTCTGTCTAAAACATGATTAGCATGATTTAGGTTTAGTTTTCATATTTGTATTTATTTCTGTATTTTATTTATTCTGGTATGCATCATGTAGTGGATTCTCTATAGGGAGAAACTAGGGTTTTATTATGTGGTAATTTGTTAGTATGTGGGTTTGTTGTATGACAGTCTGTGGAAATTCACGTGTATACCTTCTCATGGTATATAGGTGAGGTTTTGAGATATGACATAAATTGCCAACGGGTACGTACGCACATATTGTATTACGTACGCAGAACATAATATGCGTACGCAGTAACGATTACTGCGTACGCACATAAAGCATTGGCAAACAGTTTCTTTCTTTATTGTAGTTATTCTGATAGTTGGTTAATTCGTATTTTATTTCTTTATGTTTATTTCGTGCCTTTATCTATATCATATCATCATGATTTGCGTGCTGCTGTGGTTAAATGAATAGGGTCAATTTTGATTAGACATTAAATTAATTAAAGCCATCGATCATGTGTGGGGGCCGGTTTCGACCGGGCGTGGCTCGGTGCCTAATACCTTCCCAGCTGCGTACCCTAGCTCCGAACCCGAATCTCTGGTTATGACGAGCTACACCCTGCTAGGGTTCACTCGTTCCCATTATTGGGTGGCGACTCCTCTCCGTGTTAGTCCTTTGAGGCTAATGCATATTCTCGAGCTATGTGGTTAAGGGCGTGGCGCTCACAGCTGGCTAGGCAAGCGTGGGCCACGCCTACCATGCCAGCGTGGATAGGCAGTTTGCCCTTTTGGAACTTTTGGACCATTTTACCCTCATCAAATGAGATAATTCCTTCATCAAACAAGGCCTAAAATGCCCTCCACGTCCCATGTGACCAAAATGCCCTCCCAAATGACCATTTTACCCCTAAAAGTCCATGTTTTCCTATAAATAGCCCCTATTTTTGTTCATTAAAGAAGGAGCTCTAATCCCTAACCCAATTCCATCCTTCACACACACAATTAGAAAGCCCTAATCCATCTCATCTTTACACCAAGAACTCCCAACCCATATACTAACCATTCCATCCAAAGAAAACCATCCTAAACACCAACCCATTCAACCCAAGTCCAATCCAATTCCATCCACCACAAAAAGAAACCTACCACACATCCTCTTAAAAACCCTTTTACACAAATTTAGGGGCTGTTCTTGAAGAAAAATCAAAAGGTAAAACCTCCCAATTAGCTTTGGGATAGCATAGGAGGGACACAAATTCTGCTTCAGTTTAACTACAGAGCGACTGTCAATTTTGTGTCTTCTGGTTGACAATTTCACGTGTGCTGACTGGTAACTTCACTGTTACCACACTTTCCTTCCCTAATTCACTCCACCACTTCCACCACCACTCCACCACCTTCCAAAGCATACTTGGAACCTTCAAAGGAGCATCTCAAAGGGGAGATTTTCAAGCTTAGGAAAGGAGCACTCAAGCCTAACTTGGTCAAAGCTAAGGTGAAATCACCTACACTTGGTGAGCTTTCCTTTTAAAATTCATTCATAAGTTTTTAATTTAATTTCCCATTAAGTTCATTATTTCTTGCAGCCTCAATATGTGATTGTCACCCTCCCTACCTTTCCCCGAGTCCGTACATGGGCCTCCTAACACGTGTCGTGAAGGGATCAAAGTCCTATATGGTGGGTTAAAGGCAGGGAGACCCTAAACCACCCAATGCTTGCAAACCACTCCAATAGGTTGCTAGCACCCATTTTCATCTTCTTTTATTGCATGTGAGCTTGCATATGTGATGTGTGAAATGGAAATTTAAGCATATCAAAAGGTTGAGATGATGTTTAAACAAAATCAAATTTGGCAAGGTTAGGTTCATGCATGCATGCATATTGTTTATATTAACCTTTTCTTGTTTCCTAGTTGGTAATCATAATCAACTTGAACATAAAATAATCCCCTTTGCTACGGAGCTTATTGGACTTAATTGAACATCCCCATGCTTGGATAAACGGACAAATACAAGGACTTAATTAAATATCCCCATGCTTGGATAAATGGACAAATACAAGGACTTGGACAAATTCATTCAAAATGATTGTTTTCATTTTTCATTGTCTTTATTTAGAGGCTATGGCTTTTCGCTACCCCCTGGGTTGTGGTCGTTGCGACTCTTTGCCCCATCGCTTGTACATTTTCTTTTATTTATTTATCGCTTTATTTAGAGGCTATGACTTTTCGCTACCCTCTAGATTGTGGTCATTGCGACTCTTTGCCCCAATACTTGAGCACTTTTTCCTTTTGTGGTCACTTAACCCTTTCATTTTATGTACATATACTTATACTTTTCAAAGCAATAGACATCGCATTCACAAATTCCAAACCTTGCCAAGGTTGATTACGTTTATATATCTTTTGACATTTTGATATGTTTATCTTGAAATTTCATGCTATGTTGATATTTCGATTCTATTCCCATGTGAATAAGGTTCAACTAATGTCTTGAGATAAACTATCATGCTATGGATAAAATTTTATAGCATCAAATTCTTAAAAACTCATCCATAGCATAATAGCTTATCACCATCAAATGAATTTAATCAATTGACCCGCCCGATTCCAATGAATCACCTTACCCTGAATCCAGGAACTCTTGCGTGTCCCTATGTCACGTAGTAAAATCTCAGTCCTTAAGAGATTTAATTGATTGCATTTTTATTCAATTAATTCAAGTGCGCACCAAGATTGGATTTAAATTCCTCCTAAACCATTTTTAAGCTTCAAAAGCTCCAAGTACCTTTTCAAAGAGTCTTTTAAAATTGAAAGTGATTCTTTACATCTCAAATCCTTGCTGAAAGATCCATACCTGCGTGGGACCTTTTTCCCACCAATAATTTTTTACAACATTACCATCTTCATCAAATAGAGATTTTGATTCAAAAAGAACTTCTTGCCAACAAGCAAATTGTTGAATGCACGCATCATTTTCCATTGATGAGTTCATTCCAAAAATGACTCGCATAATTCTTTTCATTAAAAAGGTGCGTGCTCTCTTTCCAAAAAACATTGTCTCAATCAAGTCAATTTTCCAAAACCATCATTCCATGCAGGATTTCCTTTTTAGTATGGATTGAGAACCATAAAGGTTCACTTTCACTTTATTTAAACAAGATTTCTTTACACTTCAAAAGTGTTCTTTTCTCAATTAAATACACCTTTTTTCCTTCAAAAGGAATCCTTGTCTTCAAAAGGCAATCTTTTCTCTTCAAAAGAGAACATCTCCTTTACTCCAATAGTTTTCAAAAAGCATCCTTTTCCCATTGACTTCAAAAGTCTCGAGTTTTCTCAAGATCCAAAAAGGGTTCAGACTTGATATTATTCTTTAAAAAAGGATTCACATCATTTCCATTTCCATCCTTTCATAAGGGATTGATTTTACCACTGCAAGGTAAGGATGCTTTAGAGTTAATCAATTTGACCTAAGATACCTATGAGAAGGAAGGCGAATTTGGGCCCCCTCCCTTTTCAGAAAATTCTCATTTACAAAACCTTAAGGCATACTTTCTCAAAACATCAACACTTTTACAAGGACTTTATTCCAACACCTTTAAGGATCTCATTTCAAAATAATAGAATTCACCACCCTTCAAAAGGGTATTTTATGTCAAATTATTCATATAGGAAATCAATAATACCAAATAGGATTTTAATCAGAGGCATCGTCGAAATTGGGAACCGTTGGATTCCAACGGGCGATGTGGGGTGCCTCACACCTTCCCTACTCGTAACCAAACCCCCTTACCCTCAATCTTTAGTCTCACAGACCATTAGGAGTCATTCAATTTTCCAAACGGACCTCAAATGGACCCGTTTGATGATAAGACCTTAGATGGACTTATTTTGGGATCTCAGATGACCCCACTTTCTAATCAACCATAGGATGTCCAGTCACGTCTTCAAGCCCCTGATTGGTGGCGACTCCATAGCCTTGATTATTCTAGATATGCTTGCATGCCTAGGCCGGTCAAGGCGCCTTTGAAATGAACTCAACACACACCTAGCACAGAACAGAACGACCCGGGGTCGTCCTAACTTAGGAAAATCCCTTTTCCCTTTTTTGGGGTAGCGACAATCCGAAAGCATACTTGACTGAGCTCGTGTCAATTTTTTTTTAAAAAAATGCTCAATCTCGATTAAACTAAAAATTGAGTGTTTGCCCAAGTTGCTAATGGTGGCAGCCTGTTGGTTACCGAGCAAGCTAACCGAGTTCATCATTTCATGAACAATCTTATTAGTTGCTTAATTGCATATATATGTATATATATATATATCAGCTTTGTTAAAGTTTTTGAGCTTTAAACTTATGATCACCGACTTGTTGCATGAGACATAGAAGATTGATGAGTGGGTTAGTTCACTGCAAGATCTGATAAGTAAGATTGCACCGCCAATTCTTGTAACAATAACAAATATCGGTGTTGCGAGCATGACACCCAACATTTGCATGCACCACTTTAGCATCCGAACAGAAGCATTTGGAAATTAGAACTAACCTTTATAGTTACATAAAGAGTAAAATATTATTTCATAATATCATGCACCAACCTTGGTGCCTGAATTATAATTGCACCGACTGCATCACATGATCTGCTGCATACACTGAACCACAAGCAAACGTATGAACCGATTATGCGCGCCATGCAATGGCCGACTAGCACACGTACTAGTTCACGGCCTCACGCATAGATCGACATCATGCATTAATTTTATTATATATATATATATATATATATATATATATATATATATATATATATATGCCATATATATATATTTTAAATCGGGCCATGGCATTGATCACAAATAAAATAAAAATAGACATACACTTATCGTCTGGCCGTACCCGACTTGTTCATGATCTGAACACATGTTGGTCGACTCACATGAACCGACCATACATGCACGTACGCATGTTTACGTGGCCCCCGATTTGGAGTTGCCTAGCCTACACGCAACAATTGAATGCATAAGTTGGGTTAGATCAATTCGGTTTGGATTTTTTTTTTTTTTTTTTTTTTGTACGTACACTGATGATTTAGACATTTATAAATCCACCAAGATGGGTTTGGTTGTAGAGTGGCACAAAAGAGAAAATGATGAAAATGATTATTATATATATAAAGGAAAAGAAAAATAAAAATTGATGAAAATGATGATGATAGAGAAAAATGAGGGGCCCTATCAACACGTGTACTCACCTTGAGGAATTTCCAAATCTGATGGGAAAATCCATTGTCAACATGAACTCTCTTCTTTACTTATAATAAAATATATATGAATAAGATCCCATGTATATATATATAAAAAGAAAAAGACACATGATTTCTTGGTGGGGTAGTGGATGCATGTTGAAATCCACTTTGGTAACACGTATTTTTTATTACCATGCAAAGCATGGACAAATGGGAATTTAAGCTCATTTATGTAAGACTTTTTATAAGGAAGATTATCGACTACTTGCAACAAACTGAAATTAAAAGTTTGTTTGATCGATCATCTGAGATTATTAATTCAGCGAGCTTATTATTATTGACTGAAACACGATGGGATCAAATAACTTAAATTCTGAAACCTCAATGACACATTTAAACAATTTAAAATTAAATCCAATTTTAAATTGGATTAGTCCATTTTGGTTCATATTTTCCCTGAACATGGTTTGGGAACACACCGACAAGGAATGGCAAACTTAGCTTGTCCGATCAATAAGAATACCGAGCGGTCCATTTGCGCCATCTTTTGGGTGGTCCCATGTCAGGTGGTTTTTACCATATCATTTTGCAGACTTAATTTTTACACAAGAACTGACATTAGATACACGATTTACATACTTGGAAATGACCTGGTATGTATTTAAAATTGGACCAACATGTAAACTGGAGGTACCGATACTCGGACACCGAATAACACGTAAATCAACCATTTACATAAAAGGGATACTTCTGACAATGCATGCATCCAAGGGGAAACTCACATTTTTCCCCAATAATGAACTTATTTCATCGGCAAAATGGAATGAGAAATGAAACATGAGCTGCTGTTCACTTCGAACACAAATCATTTTGGTTTCTTGCCCTCCCATACACCATTCACAAGGGCACGAGCTCAATAAGTCCATATAAATGTACCATGTGCGTAATTCATCTCGGTGCGAATTATACCGAAATCATGATATATGAGAGAACCGTGGACTTTGCACTGTATCAAATTATAATGTATTCCGAGACTTTATCACATTGATCTTACAATATATAGCTACCTTATGATATATATACATACGCGCATGAATTAAATTTTTCTATACACGACCAACTTATCTAAACCAAATATACTAGGCTGAGAATGGACCGAACAAAATTAGAACCGACGATGTCATTGATCAACTCGTGACCTGTCATTTATATATTATACCAATAACTTTAATTTATGAATTAATTATATTGACCGATACACATTCAGATCGATATCAATACGCGAGTTTGCTACCATGCCTTTTAAAAAGTGGCCTTTACCATATTACTTTGAGTTGGACCGAGAAATGGTTCAACCGAGAAGAAAACACTAGAGCCCCGAACATGTAAAGTCCAACAAGGACCTTAGCACCACATGCAAAAATTTGTATACATGGAAGAATCTTGAAGGTCCACCGAGTGCACTTATACCCAACAAGCCATGCAAGATTCGAAGTGAGTTCACACCTCATACAAATATATAGATCCCAAACTAGACATGGACCAAACCATGAAAATCAAGATACAACCCGATGAACAAATTTGATAGACAAAAATTCACACACCAACAAACCATTTATTCTGCCAAAAATTCACATGAAGTGATTTACACAAGATCGCGTTGCTAGCACTCGGATCAATGAAAGCATTTTTGTACCACACATGGGGCCATGACCATGGCACCCGAACCAAACATGCAATAACACAAGCATGGACCAATATTGTTATTTGGATCCACTCGCATAGACCAGCTTACTGCATGAATTATAGTATTATCTCGGATTAGAAGAACTCAACAGTTTTATCATTTAATGTTGACTGACTTTAGTCTAGCTTTTGGTTCCACAACCATGAACATCCGAGCACAATCATTACTGGAAAAAAAAAATTACCGAACAAAAAACAATGGATATAGTCTTATTGCCTTCATTAGGTACACTTAATAGTACCAGAGGAAAATTGACCAAAATACTTGACCCAACATTATAACGGACTGACTTTAATATCTGCACTTTGACTTTACGAATTGAAGAAAACTAACATGCATCTCACATAGAGTCGTGAACCTTAAGGATTCATTATTTTCGCTTCGGATCCGGACCTCATGTGTGGACCATCGCGAGCATGAGCCACTTTGGGCCAACTACTAGTTTCTAATATAAACATTGGGTGTCTGATCTTCACGTCGACTCATAGCCAACGTGATAATGGAGAGTCAACAATCTGAATTCCTTAGTCTCACCAAAGCGACGAGGGCCGATCACCCTATCCTTGCTGAGGTGACAAAGGACAATCAACGAATTCCTTAGTCTCACTAAAGCGACGAGGGTTGATTACCCTAGCCTCGCTAAGGTGACAAAGGACTAATGATCACGTTCGGACATAAGCTCAAAAACGATGATTGTGCTCAGACATGAGCTCAAATCCATAATTGTGCTCGGGCATGAGCTCTGAGAGGATGATCGTGCACAGATATGAGCTTGAAATTCATAATCAAACTCGAACATGAGCTTAGAAACGATGATCGTTCTCGGACATGAGCTCAAATCCATAATCATGCTTGGACATGAACTCGGAAGCAATGATCGCACTCGAATATGAGCTTGAATTCAAAAAGACTTGCCATTGAGAGGAGACTTTATTCGATCCAAAATACCTTCTGTAGACACCCCATTTTGTATAGATTATTAACTTGAGTCTCGGGTTCCCAATGATGAGGTCAATGTTACTTTATTGCTTTAGTCAATCAATATTCGACAAGAGAAATAAGTACAGTGCATTTCGGAGGCAAAAATCACTAGAAAAAGCAAAAATTTGCTGACCGCGCGTAAGCGCTGTTTAATCGAGCGTACGCGTCGTTTGATCGTGCGTAAGCGTTGTTCACTGCGCGTAAGTGTCGTTGATCGCGTGTACGCGCCATCTGACCATGCGTAAGCGCTGTTCGCCACGCATAAGCACCGTTGATTGCGTGTACGCGCCATCTGATTGTGCGTAAGCATTGTTCGTCGCGCGTAAGCGCCGTCTGACCGTGCGTAAGCATCATTTGACCGCGCGTACGCGCCATATGACCGCGCGTACGCATATTCTGAATATGCGTTTTTTACCCTAAAATAAACCTTTTTTTTGCCTATTTTGAGCTTCATAAACTTGGAAATTGGGGGAGAGACTTTCCTAAGGTGTTTATAACCTAATTTTCACTATAAATACCAAACCTAAAGTGTAGAAAAGGGATCCTGAACCCTGGAGGCTAGAAAGAAACCCTAGAAAAAAACCCTAGAGAGAAAGACCTTAGAGAAAGATAGTCTGTCTTGTGCCTACTGAGAAATTAGGAATTCACCGTACTTATTGATCTTAGAGAAGGAGATAGACAACAGGCATTCGCAATAGACTTGAGGGAACCGTGAATCAACCACAACATCGCGTGTGGTAAAACCCTCCCTTAAACTCATGCTTTATTGCTTATGTGGTTAAGATATTATAATATTTTTTATATTGAAATGCATGATATAGGGTGATAAAGTTAATATTATTTTCATGTTAGGGTTGGTCCTTTGTTTATTTCGTATCATGATGTGGAGAGCATGTTAGGAACTCTGTGAGAAGAATATTTGGATAAATTTGGGTTTTGGCTAATATTGTTTTGTAAGGAAACTAACATTTGTTTTGTAGGTAGATGGTGCGTACGCGTACATTTCTGTGCGTACGCATTAATTAGTTTATGCGTACGCGTCATTGGTAAGGCGTACGCATATGTTATTTGTGCGTACACGTGTTTGCCTATACTAGAGTTGTTTTCCCATTTTTATCACTCATTTCCCTTGTTTAATCTCTGTATTATACCGCTGTTTGATCATATTATCTATTATTTGTGTGTGTAATTAAATTTTGCATGCCTTTAGGGTAATCCCAATTAAATTGGAATATTAAATATGGTTAATAAATACAAAGTGGGGGGCCGGTCTAAGGACCGAGCGACGTCGGGTGCCTAACACCTTCCCGATGGCGTACCCTAACTCCGAACCTTCTCTGGTTATGACGAGTTAGACCCTTGCAAGGGGTCAAGTTTGGTTCTCGGGTTTCCTGGGTGGTGACTCCTCTCCGCACTAGTCCTCCGAGGCTAATGCATACTCCCGAACTGCACGATTTAGGGCACGGCGCTCATAGTGGCGACTCCACTGGGGATAGAGAGTTAGATCCCGTAGTGTTTATTAATTATATTTAATAATTTAATTTAATTGGGAGGACCAAATTTGCACACACACACACATTTGGCCATTGATTACACCCCAATAACAGTTTGGTGAGGATTCCCGGGTTCCATTCGTTCGTATAGGCAATTCGTAACCTACATCATCAACCCATAGCTTGTGCCGCTAGCCTGTTGTAAGCTAGCGTGTGCATTAACGGATGGTTTGTTTAGCATCCTAGCTTGGGTAACCCATTGAAGGAGGAGCATATAAGGAGACCCTTTTGACTGACCTCACATAGAAAGCCCATGGATATTCTTTTGCAAGCCTTATGTGAATGTGTGACATATATCATTGCATTTAGACCTATTAGGTTGCGGGTATGGGGCGAGGCCCAATATTGTTTACAACCTTTGAATTAAAGCCCAATTAAAGGAATAATCTTGCAAATGGTTTAGACCCGTAAAAAAAAAAAGAAAGTGTGACAGGCCTAGAACCATTGGAAAGATGAAACGAATGATTGGGTTTTAATACGAAGGGTTTAAACTGTAGCGTGGCCTATTCTAGAACCAATCGACCCATTCGGCATGTGGATTTAAATGGACTTAATCATAGGAGGTAATTTTGGCAATGGAAAAAAGTCTAATATCTTTTGAACTTAAGCCCCATGAGTGTGAGGATAGTAAAGCGGTTGTGTAATGGACCCGAGCCCAAAAAAAAAAAAAAAGAAAAAAGAAAGAAAGAAAGAAAGAAAGAAAGGAAGAAAGGAAAAAAGGGCTTGGTTCAATTGAGTTTGTGAGGTGTGTGAATTGTAAAGGGCTTGAGTTTAAAAGATATTGGATTTTATTGGCCTATCGCATGTGGACTCTCTAAAGAATTAGTAACATAATGAGGGCCCATATGATGATAGAGAAATGACTTCAGTTAGACATGGAAGATTATAAAATTGGGACATGGACTTATTTGGACTCATTCACCTATAACTAATAGATTAAGAAGACAAGAAACAATGGAAGACTTGGCAAAAATGATGGAAATTTTGAATCGGTTGGATGCAACAGTGGTTGGACTAGATATCTGTATGCAAAATCTGGAAAAGGAAAGAGGGAAGGGAAGAACTAAGAGGGAAGGGTCTTCTGAGGAGAGACCTCCACCCGAGAAGAAAAACAAAGGGGAGGAGGGGCGAGAGAACACTGAAAAAGAGGAGAAACCCCACAATGAAGACAATGATCCCTGGGAAGAGGAGGATTTCGCAGATTATATGCAGGGCAAAGGGGGTTGGGAAAGGAACTATGCTACCGATCAAGAGGAGATGAGGGAGGAAGTGAGAAAGATACATGCTGCGATGCGCAAGTCCCAAGGGCTGGATGACTTTATGTTCACGGGAGGGTCGTCATTAGACCCCCTATCAAGGCTACCACCCAAATTCAAGATAGCTGACTCCAAGAAGTTCGATGGGACAGGGAATCCTAAGCAACACATTCACCAGTACATGAGTATTATTAGAATGAAGGGCCAGACTGAGACACAAGCTATAGCTGCCTTCCTATTGTCCTTGGAAGGGGATGCGTCTAATTGGTATTATGCCTTGGATGACACATTGGTTTCCTCTTGGGAGCCCCTAATGAAGTCATTTAAAGATCAATATAAATATAACACTATGTTGGCAATGACTCTCCGTGATCTTGAGATGACGAAGCAGAAGCTAAATGAGACATTTTATGAGTTCTTGACTAGATGGAGGGGCAAGGCTGCCAAGATGACAACTCGACTGAATGAAAAGGATCAAATTAACATAATTTTAAAGAATTTGGCTCCAGTGTATTCCAATCTCATGTTGACTTCTCCCATTGTGAATTTGGAGCAACTTTGTGATTGTGGCATGAGGATCAAGGATGCGATAAACAAAGATTTCATTTACTGCACAGATATAGCCGAGGAAGATGAGGGGATATGGAGTGAAGGGCTTGATGTTGAAGAAGAGTTTGAAGAAAATGGGATATGGATTGAAGATTGAATGGAGGATATGTCATTGCAGTATTCAATATGACTAGAAAGGCTGTCGTAGTTGACTTTACCAAGTTCATTACCTTTGCTGATGGAAGGACTGCTATATAGACTTTGAATAAGAGCCAAAAATCATAACAGGTGTTAAAGCTAATGTTAAGCCCACTCCAATTGAGTTTTCGTTTGAAGTAACTTTAGAGTCTAGGGTTATGGGTTGGGTTTAATAATCTATTGGTGTATCCTTTGTTTCCTCATTCTAATGAATTCGATACCACTTAGTTTGGTGTGTCTCTTGTTAGTGGAATTTCATAAATGCAAAACTCCTTTAATCTGAAAAAGATAATTAATGAGGACCAAGAAAGGAAAGTGAAACCCATCAAAATTGAAATTGTCCTAGTTAACTCAGGCATTGATAAGGATCCTAAAGAAATACAGATTGTTTTCACTCTGTCCACATAGAGCAAGTCGACCCCACAACCTGGTTACACAAGTTCTCTGACTTGTCAAAGGGGTTGTGTCTTTGTTCTTCTAATGCCCAGATTGTGAACAGTGGAAATCAAGATGAAAAGAGGTCATCATTTCTGCTACCCTTCAAAAATAAAAATAAAAATAAAATCTCTTGCTACCCCTTTGAGCCTGAATATTTCTTTATAATACCTTTATCAAGGATTACCCCCTACACTAGGGGCAAAAGTTGACAATAAAAGTTGTTTGGAATGAAAAAGGGGAGAGAAAAAGAGAAAAGAAAAAAGAAAAAGAAAGGGGAAAGTGGTGGAGTTGAATTGCCAGAGTTGAAAAATGAAAGGATAGAAAGGAAAGGAAAGGAGACATCATTTGGACAATGAGTATGAAGTAATCCTTAACTAATAGGAACCTGTGGAAATAAATTTTTGAGCCTTTATTACCCTTTCTTTCATGAGCCTAGAACTTTGAGCCTGCATTACAGTCCCAATAAAAGTTCTCTTGGATTAATTGAAATTGTTTAGATCTGAATGAACTATGTTAGGCTTGATCCTTTTTGGGTACGTAGGCAACCTATAGAGGTGCAGCCATATCGTTTGAAGTTCATGTGGAAGTACAACTGCACTATCTAAAAGTCCATGCTTAGGGGCACAAGCAAAGGGGTTCATGTGTGACAATTCAAGAGGACAAGCTATGGAACTTATTCGCATTATCATATCTTCTGTAAGCTTGGGAGAGGACGGCCCGCTAGGTTGAAAGCCCAAAAAGGCAACCTAGGCAAAAGTTAGGGTATTTTTAAAAAAAAAAGAAGAAGAAAAAAAAAGAAAAAAAGAAAAGAAAAATAGAATGGAAGGGAAGAAGGGGTAGAAAAATAAAATAAAGACAAAGAAGAGTGAGCTCCACAGATATTAGAACTAGATTGCGAAGGAGGTGAATCCAATCTTCGATCAAGGGGCAACACCATCAGAACCGTCTTACATTGAAGTTGATAAACTCTCTCGATTGTTATGTGTGGACTGGGTAGGACTAATCCTGTAGAGTATTAAATATCCTTGTTAGTGTAAGCATTGACCAAAGATAGTGAAATTTTATGAAAAGTAACTAGTACATCATTGATCATCTTTAATTGACTCAAAAAAAAAAAAAAAAAAAAAAGGGAGCAATTGCGTGAATGAAATGAAATTTAAAAGAGACACATCTGGAATGAGTGAGGTTAGTGCTTGTTTTATTGTTCTTGATCTTATCCAATATATTTTTTTTTTTTTTCCATTCATCATTCGTAGTCTTGTTTGAATTTCTCGTCTCCTTTGTCATTTGCGTACATATGTCATCCATGAGTATATATTTGTCGGTTTGGTACTTTGTGGGCAAGCTTTGGAGTGGGCTTCAAGTGTTTACATTCTCATAGCCTTTCAGAAGAACGTTCTGTTTTTGTCGATTTCCTATATGGTGTCATGTTTTTTGAATTCATTTGTTCTTGAGATCTACATTGGCGCTTAGGTATGAAATGCGAACTTCTAGCCATGAGAAAGGAGCTACAACTTTACTCAGCGCTATGAAAAATGTCTTAATGAATATGTTGAAGGTAAAGACGACATCGACGAGGTGAATGAGTACATGTCCCGATGAAACTGATGACCATGTCTAACCTGACAATAAAAGAATGAAGGGTAAATTGCACTTAAGGGTCCAGAGTTTGAGGCAGGTTTCACTTAAGGGTCCCAAATTTTAATTGCGTCAATTTGGTGCCCAGATTGTTAATTGAGTTTCAATTTAGGGTCTGATGTCAAAACCATTTGTTGACCTGACGGAAATTTTGCACATGATATGCATGTGACCAAATTAAAATTATGTTATCCCTATTTTGCCCCTCACCCTATCTTACCCACGTGAAGCTCCCATCGCCGGTAATGGAGCTTTCCCCCTACTTTTCCCTCTTCTGAACATTATGGCCTCATGGGTTACTAGCTTTCTCCCAGCAATCCACCCCACCGGCAGACAATTTTTTCTGACGATGAAGCAACCAAAAAAAAAAAAAAAAAAAAAAAAACAGTAGCCATATAATGAACAGAAGAGGGAAACAATTTTCCGGCGATGAAGGTTGACCATTCCTCCGACTGCAGTTGCCGGCTTCTATTGACCATTTTCAAATCCAAACTCAAACTTAACCATGGCAGATTTGAATCCCAAACCAACCATCATCAAACCCCAACCCAAATCCAACTATTGTCAAACCCCAACCCAATGTTGATCTACAATGGGTATAACCCAGAAGGAAGGCGGCAACCGGCGATGAAAGTTAACCATTCCCTCGACTGCAGTTGCAGGCTGCCATTGACGGCCATCTTCAAACCCAAACCCAAACTCAACCATGGCATATTTGAATCCCAAACCAACCATCATCAAACCCCAACCCAAATCCAACCATCATCAAACCCCAACCCAATGTTGATCTGTAATGGGTATAACCCAGAAGGAAGGCGGCAAAAATTTGGCCGTGGAAGGTGCACCATGCTGTCGGCGACGAAGGTTTTGGTTTCAGATCTAAATCTTGTGCGTCACGAGTAGGTTTGCAAGCAATCGCATAGTCGAGTCTACCCAGCTCCACCGCCATCGAGTCTACCGGGCTCCCGATCGACTTTTGATTATGTAGGTGTGGGTTTTACAATTGGGTTTCACTGCCATCAATTGGGTTTTACAAGTGGGTTTGGAAGGAGAAGGACGAATTGAATAAGGTGAAGGACACAACAATGTTTGCCATCAACCTCCTGCGTCGTCGGGAAAAAAAAATGAAAAAAAGAGCTGCCTTCTTCTCCATGGCTTAAGCTGAAGCTCATCATCGTTGAGGTGGGTTTTGTTTAATCTTTATGCTTTTGATGCCAGACTGGTCCCTCCATGCATCAGATCTTGTTTTTTTCCAGCGAATCATGGCTATGGCAGATCTTCTACACCAGCATCGACGAGAGAACAGAGACGATCCCAAACGACATCCTTTTTTGGGGGGGCATTACAGTCATTTCAGAATTATTGTTAACCCCATCTCTGATTTTTGGTCAGCGTTAATGTTGGGTACCAAATTGACGCAATTAGAATTTGGGACCCTTAAGTGAAACTTGTCCCAAACTCTGGACCCTTAAGTGCAATTTACCCAAGAATGAATGAGAGAGAAATGAGTGACCTTGCCGTCAAGACCCCGATTTTGATTAGACTGCATGTAGGATGGTTATGGGTTCCGAGCAATTTATGCTTGAGTGTTGAATGTTGTTTTTGAATTTGAAGCCTTGCGTGGATCTTTGTTGGGTATGTTCCCCAAGGGGCATCTTTGTTTAAGACTAGAATGTTTTCTCAATGTCTTTTTGTGGTTTGAATTCCTTTGATGTGTTGAATTCCTGCTTGTGATGTTAAGTTCCTACCCTTGATGTGTTCTCTTTAGGGTTTGAGTACCCTTAAAGTGTTTCCTTTAGGGTCTGAGTACCTATGATGAGTTTTTATTGGGATGAATTCCCTTACTGGGTCTGAGTACCCTGATTTGATTTTAATAGGGATGAATTCCCTTGACAGGTCTGAAGACTTTTGTTCGATTTTTATAGGGATGAATTCCCTTGACGGGTCCGAATACCCTGATCTGATTTTGGTATAAATGAATTCTTTTAATAGGTCTGAGTACCTTTGGTGATTTTCGATCATTAAGATGAATTCCCTTACTGGGTCTGAGTACCCTGATTTGATTTTGGTAGGGATGAATTCCCTTGATAGGTCCGAGGACCTTTGTTCAATTTTCGAACCTTGGCCTTGATAAGGCATTTTGAATAAAGTCTAGTTGGTTTATTGCCTGACAAGGCATTGTTAACCCTGAATTCTTGAGATTTGCTGCAGGGATCTCATTTTTACCTTAGTTAGGCAATTATTCAAAAATTTGATTGGGATGTTGCGGGGCTAGTCATGTCCTGATAGGACATTTTTACCTAGAATTGCTGCAGGGTTCTAGTATTTCTTGAGATTTACTGCGAGGATCTCATTTTTGCTTTAGTTAGGCAATTACTCAAAAATTCGACTGGGATGCTGCGGGGCCAGTTACGTCTTGATAGGACATTCTTTGCCAGGAATTTTTGTGGGGTTTCAAGTTCTTTGGGATTTGCTACGGGAATCCCACGTTACCTTAATTAGGCAATCATGTGTGCTTTGACTGGGATGTTGCAAGGCCAGTCACTGTCTTACATGAACATTTTCTATCTAGAATTGCTACAGGGTTCTGGAATGTTTGAGGGATTTGTTGCAGCAGTCCCCATGAAGTTTTGTTTATTTGATTGATTACATTCGAACTACGTTAGGTCTGATCTCTATGGAGTACGTAGGCAATTGGATGCGTCCAATGCGACCTGATGCATTGCATTATGGCATGTGTGTGTGTGTGGACTTCAAGTTACCAATCGGATAAATGGTTTGTCTTTTCAAGGCTTTTGACTTTCATTTGCGAGGCAAACTCAGTCAAAAGAGGGGCAACTGTAGACACCCCATTTTGTACCGATTATTTGCTTGAGTCCTGGGTTCCCAATGATGAGGTCAATGTTACTTTATTGCTTTAGTCAATCAATATTCGACAAGTGAAATAAGCACGGTGAATTTCGAAGGCAAAAATCACTAGAAAAAGCCAAAATTTGCTGACCGCGCATACGCGCCGTTTGACTGTGCGTAAGCGCCGTTTGACTGTGCGTAAGCGCCGTTCGCCGCGTGTAAGTGCCATTGATCGTGCGTACGCGCCATCTGACTGTGCGTAAGCATTGTTCGCCACGCGTAAGCGCCGTTGATCGCGTGTACGTGCCATCTGACCGTGCATAAGCATTGTTCGTCGTGCGTAAGCGCCGTTTGACCGTGCGTAAGCGTCGTTTGATCGCGCATATGGGCCATCTGACCGCGTGTATGCATATTCTAAATATGCGTTTTTTACCCAAAAATAAACCTTTTTTTGCCTATTTTGAGCTCCATAAACTTGGAAATCGGGGGAGAGACTTTCCTAAGGTATTTCTAACCTAATTTTCACTATAAATACCCAACCTAAAGTGTAGAAAAGGGATCCTAAACCTGGGAGGCTAGAAAGAAACCCTAGAAAAAAAACCCTAGAGAAAAAGACCTTAAAGAAAGATAGTCCATCTTGTGCCTACCAAGAAGAACTTGGGGATTCACCGTATTTATTGATCTTAGAGAAGGTTTGACAACAGGCATTCGCAATAGACCTGAGGGAATTATAAATCAACCACAACATCGCGTATGGTAAAACCCTCCCTTAAACTCATGCTTTATTGCTTATGTGGTTAAGATATTTGTCACACCCCATTTTTGCACCACCTTACTAGGGCTCATCATTTCATGCATGTTTTTGTTTTGTTTTTGAGTCTAGTCACTTGCATTAGGTTTCTAGGGTCACAAGGACAATGGGTATGAATTTTGGTTCAATTCGGAGTTGATCTTGAGGGATAATAAGAGCTTTTGTGACTTGAGGGGCATAATCGTCTTTTAAGTCCCAAACTTTTCATTTGACCTTGGAATGATCTCCAAATTGTCAATTGGAGTTCATATGGATGCATAGGAGGTATTTCTAGGTTCAATTTGATAAATCAATGGCTCGGGATTAAAATGGCTCGATGTAGTTCAAGATTGGTTAATTGACCCTTCTTTGGGTTAGCTCTAATTGACTCACAATTACCAACCAAATCTTTTCAAATTGACTTTCATTAGTCATCATTTTACTCCCAAAAGTGTTTTATGAAGTTCAATTTTGATATGGAAAGTGTTTGGTTTGACCCTATGTGCATGCCTATGCTTAGCAAAGGTAGAGCATAGCGGTTAACCGTCTTGTTCAAACCTAACCATGCCCCCATGGTTAGTGGTTTTCACCCCAAAATGTTCAAAAACATATTCCTCATCGAAACACGGTCGTTTTGGCTTTTGTTTCATCAAAATCGGAGTTAATTTGACCCTAAAACACTCCTAGAAGGCAACAGAGTCCAAAAAGGTCAAAAAACTGAAGTGGGCTCGGGTGACCACCCAAGCTCGGGAGGCTAGCCGCCCAGCCCCGGGAGGTTAGCTGCCCAGCCTTGGGAGGTCACCCGAGACCACTTTCCTATTTTTACTCAATTTCCTTGCTGAAGCGGACTCTTCCCTATTTTGACGTATTTGGGCTCTTTTGGACGAGTTTCTTTCTAATTTTTGGTAACTTCTGAGTTACTTAAGCCCTAAGGGGGTCTCTAATAGCCCTTGGATTAATTTTTAGGGTTTTAATCCCAGCCATTGGTTAATCCTAATTGAAGTCTATAAATACCCCCCTATGCTTCAGCACAAGGGGGGCGACTTTATGCATTAATACTTGAGTGTTTGAGAGAGAATAAGAGAGAGAGACTTGAAGGAGAGCTGGAGTTCTTGCTGTAGCCTTGGAGAGGATTGGTTCAAGTCATCCATAAGAGCAAGGGAGAGTCTCTACAGCAGCAAGGAAGTTTCTTCTTAAGGTATTCCTCCCTCTTTGTTTATGCTGAATATGGGTTAGGCTTATTGCATGTTAAAGGTAACTTTTTTATCATGTATTAACACTCTAGCTAGTTAATATACATGGAATATCTATTGTTTATCTATTGTTTAGCATGCTTTAGGGCTGTCCTATGTGTTTTTTATGCATAGTTATGGTTCTTGTGCTCCTGTTGTCCTTGTGCTAGGATTAGTGTCATTGCATGTTAGAGTTAGGATTTTCATCATGTTATATTGCTTTAGTTAGTTAATATGCATGATTTAATTTCTGTTTAGATTGGTTTTAGCATGATTAAAGTATGTTTTGTATGTCTTTAAGCATATTTGTGAGTTTAGGGTTTTAGAGTCATTGTTTTGTGTTAATTCTCATATAGCATGATAAAGTAGACTTTTTTATTGGTTTTTCTTCGTGTTTGCTGTGTATGTTTTTCATATGGAGTAAATATGATGTTTTTGCATGCATGTTAGCTTATCTCTAGGGTTTTATGCATGATATGGTTCTAGGAATATGTTAGGACTTATTATTGTTCGCTGTTTTTGCTGCTAGCATGTTTAGTGGACGATTTTAGGCCTTAGTACTATTCTGTCCAGATTTGCATGTTAGTGTTTTTGCATGGTTTTGAGCACTTGTAAGGGTGCAAATAGGTGTGGTATTTGTCCTATGGCAAATAGGGCTGCCAATATCTGAAATGGCTAATGCTTGGAGTAATTGCGCTCAGGTAAGTGGGTGTGAAGGTGCCCCAATTCACCTTTCTTCCTTAACCCTTTCTCTTCTCCCTCTCTAGGGTTAATTTTTAATATGGTCCTATGGTTCTAATCAAGGGTTTCCTTAACCCATAAAATTCTGGTTTTTATTAAAGTTTCCATTTTGTGGAGTTCTTTCTAAAATCAAACTTTCTATCATATTCAACTCTTTTGATCAAATAAGGAAACCTAGGGTTTTAACCATAGGTTTGTATTAGGTCTTAACCTTAGTTCTAATCGAACTACGTGGACTTTGATCCATGTATTTCATTGCATGGTACGTAGGCGCTCTTCGTGAGGCTCAAGTCCGTTCTAGGATCCAAGCATCCTAGGTTTTCTTTTTGTTTTGTTTTCTTTTTCTTTATTTTCTGTTTTTGTGTGCTTACTATGCATGGATGGATGAATGAAATATATGATATGCATGCTCTCTTGTGATGATATACTTGCTGATTTTTGCATGGAAAAGATCTTGATTTAGCCCAAATGAACTGAGAGACCGAAAGGGTGACATGGGTGCCTATAGGCTTTGCCTAGAACCTTCCCATGTCATAACTTAGCCTCCGAATCCCCGATTTCTTTGGTTTCCAAAAGATTGGTTTTTGCCTTTCCTTTTTTTTATGGAGTCATTCAAATTGTTTTTCCTAAAACAAACTGTTTTTAGGGTTTTCCTTGTTTCCTTTAAAAAATGAGGTGGCGACTCCTTTCCTTTTCTTTTTGAAAACTTATTTTCTTTTAAACCCTTGTGGGCCCAATTTCCGGGGTTCACAGTTTGGCGACTCCACTGGGGAATTGTAGGCTAGACTCTATAAAGTTTAATTGGGCTAGGTTAATTTCTTATGTTTAATTAAAATCAATCACATTGCATCCGCTTGATTGTGTTTTCATTTATTGCATTGTGTGCGCAAATTCTTGCATGCTAGGATCGATGTCCCTTGATGTATCCTTGCCAACGATCGGCCTAGTCTCAACCTTGGTTTTCCTGATTCCATGTGTTGGGGCGAAAGCTATCAACCTCTCTTGCCTAGTACCCTTGGGCTTGCCCTTGGGTATATTAAATGAGTTAATCACGTACTGCTGGACCCACGCGGCATTCCTGATGCCACATGTGGTTAGGTATAAGGATTGCTCAAGCAAGTGAAGGACCCCAGCCTACCCTTATCATTAGTCCATATAGACAGACTTGTAGGACACTACGGTCTCACCTTTATGCACCCACAATTGTTTGTAATGATGCTATGCCGTGTTTGTGGTGTGAGGCTTTATATCTTATGCCCTTAACATAGACCTTTAAACCCTAGCCTTTGTTAAGGCCATGGGTTGGAAGGAATAAATTAAGGAAGTAGGATATAAAGCTATGTTTGTGATGTGCTAGTCGTAGGGGATTAATTAAACCTAATTGAAGGACTCTATACCCTATTCTTTTAAAACATACCCTTAATCCATGACCCTTGTAAAGGTAATTGGATAAAAGGAATGAATTAATTGAACATGGTGTAGAAACCGAGTTCATTAAGGAAAATATGGAGGTTTAGGACAAGTCCTTAGGCTAAAGGTTAAAACTTTTCTATCCATAGACGTGCTGGCTTGGATCCGCAATCCGCAAGGGCGTCTAGTGAGTGTTGAATCTACCCATCAGACAGACATGGCCGACAAAAGAACTAGTGAGGGGCACTTTGACCTTGAGGCTTGCCTGAAAGCCATCATGACCAAGCTTGACCATACCGCCGAGACATCCGATACCGCATTGAAAATGGCTCAAGAGAACCAACAGAAGATGGCGGATCTTGAACAAAATGGCTCTAAGGCCCATTCCTCGGGTATACCTCATGGGGCTGGCACCGAAAAGGGACCTCAATCCAATGAGAACACCAAGACAAGGGGGGAAAGTAGCTCGAAACCTGAGGTCATTAACCTAGAAGGGGAAGCCAAGGGGAAAGGTACTAGCAGTGATTCCGTGTTAGCTAGCAAGGTAGAAGCATTGGAGAGAACTATAAAAGGGATTCGTAGGGCTGATGACATGGTCGATGTGCGGACTCTATCTCTGTTTCCAACGGCTCGTATTCCACTACAATTCAAGATGCCGGAGTTAGAAAAGTTCGATGGGACGGGTTGCCCTAAGACTCATTTGAAGATGTATGTGCGAGCTATGCACCCTCGAGGGGCTACTGATGAGCTTTTAGCTCAAATGTTCCATGAAACCTTGGCCACTTCTGCTTTGAAATGGTTCTTGTCCTTGGATGAGAATAGAACCCAGACTTGGGAAGATATATGCAATGAGTTTTCGGAGCACTACAAGTACAACACAGAGGTGGATGTCACTCGAAGGGACCTGGAAACTACCAAGCAAGGGGTTCATGAAACTTTCTCCGCTTACATTACAAGGTGGAGACAAAAGGCGTTGAGAATGACGGATAGGCCAAATGAGGAGGACCAAATTCAGCTGGTGGTTAAGAACTTGCTGCCCGTGTATCACAAGCACTTATTTGCCCACTATTTCCCCAATTTCAAAGCTCTCATAGGGGCTGGCACGCAGATTGAAGATGCTATCAACGATGGGACAATCAAAACTGAGGAAGTGAGGAGTCGCAAGACAAACTTTACTGGGAAGAACAATGCCGAGGTCAACACCATAACTCAACCAATCCAACCCTTTTCTCTCAATGATGTCAACCCACCTCGCCAATTCACTGACCTATTCATGCCACTCGAAAGAGTCCTTGAAAAGCTCATAAGTCGTGACCTATTGAAGCCACTCGACCCAAGACCTCCACCAAATCCATTACCCAAGAGCTACAATGAGAATGAGTACTGCAAGTACCACCAATCCAAAGGCCATGCCACCAATCGCTGTATTCGCCTTCGCCACCAAGTCCAAGACCTCATTGACAAGCAAGTCATTTCCCCACCAACCCGTCCAAATGTCACCCGTAATCCTCTCCCATCTCATAACAACACACCCCCACCTAACACCATAAATGCCATTGAGGTTGAATCCTCTCGCCCTCGCCGACCCATAAGACAATACACTCCACTCCCCATGACCTTAACCCGTCTTTTCACCATTTGCCGCAATAACAACCTTATCATGCCCCTTCCACCAAAGCCAAGGCCATCAACCCCTCACCAATATTGCTAATACCATTGTGCACCCGGTCATGACACCGAGGCTTGTTCTATACTAAAGAAGATCATTCAAGACCTCATTGACCAAAAAGTTTTGTTGTTGCCAAAGAAATCTATCCAACAAGAGCTCAAAGAAAGATATGAAGCAGGGGATCCTCAGGTTGGCCTATTAGGTGAATCGTCGGGGAAATTCGATTACTATGTGCTGTACTCAAGTCCAAGTCCAATATCAGAAGAGCCGATAGTCCCTACAGGTTGGGATGACTTGCCGACAGAGATGGAGAGCATTGACATGATAGAATGGGATGACTTAATGAATGACTCTGAGGAAGTCCATGACATATGGGCTAGCGATGATGAGTTGGACCATATAACCAGAGGGGGTCGCCATTTCAAGCCTCCCCACCTAGAATCTGAGAATCCGTTGGAAGATTTGGAAGGGCAGAGGCGCCCTAGCTTGCAAGAAGAAGAGGATGAAGTGCTTAGGCAGCTAAAGAAGACCAATGCCAACATTACTATTTGGGGCTTACTCATGGCCTCGCACAAGCACATACAGACCGTGTTAAAACTGTTGAATCAGATACAAGTGCCTGTTGACACATCCCCCGAGGGATTGGTACATTTGGTGAATCCAACTCCCAAGAACTCAACCATCGGGTTCACAGATGTGGACCTATCTAAGAGCGGGCCAAGCCATTCTCAAGCTCTCTACGTGACCATTGACACCATGGGGAAGAGGGTTCCTACCGTCCTTATCGACAATGGGTCCGCACTGAATGTATGTCTTCTCCGAACTGCCACTGTTTTGGGTTTGGGACCCATTGATTTCACGCCATCTGGGCAGACCGTAAGAGCTTATGATAACACCCGTCGTGAAGTAATAGGGGTGGTTACTTTACCTCTTATCATGGGACCCACTGAATTTAGGGTGGAATTCCAAGTGTTGGATGTGCCGTCATGTTTCAACTTGCTGCTGAGCTGACCTTGGATCCATCCTGCTGGGGCTATGCCATCTTCGCTCCATCAAAAGGTGAAGTTTCCTTATGAAGGAGCCATAGTAACACTTCAAGGGGACTATGAATTGAAACTCGTGGGCGTGCCTATATGTGAGATACAACCTGAATCAGCAGTAGTACCACTATCTGGGTTTGACTATGTCCAATGCGTTGAGAAAGAGCTCGAGAAGGGTGAATTAATACCCTTGGACTTTTGCCCCCATGGCAACTTGCACGTTGGTGAGATCATGAGAAGAATGAGCTTCTTTCCAGGCATGGGGCTAGGGCGTCGCCAACAAGGGATCCCTACGTCCATTCAAAGCCGTGTCACCTTATACACCTTTGGGCTAGGGTATGAGCCCTCTAAAAATGATCATGCGGAAATGCTGAAGAGAAACAAGGAGAAAGTAAGAGCCAAAGCCGAGGGAAGGGTGCCAGACCTGAAGATCTCGCCATATCGACCTACTTTGAATGGTTACTTCGTCAAAGAAGGGGATGATTTTCTATATTGCGGGTTTCCAGAACCCACCTTTGACCAAGCTGCCAAGATCCGAGTTCCAGGTTTTGAAATTTTCTTCACCGAATGCTATCCAATCACAGTTGAAAGGGTGGATGATGAAGCCATCAATGATGAGTTCTGGGGAAAGAAAGAAGAAGACTGGGTAGAGAACCTTGACGCAAGGGCTATGGCTGAAATGTTCCAAGATATGATCCTCACCGTGGAAGACTCGACCATTGAAGAACTCCAGGGTTCGTCCATTAGCCATGCTACGATGCCACTCCTGAATTGGTACCTTGAATGTGGTGTCATTGCGGAGCTCCATGAAGAAGAAGACTTTGGCCTACCTGATAGCAGCTTGTAGGTGTCTTAGTTTAGTAATATTTCCCTAATTCAATAAGATGTATCTACTCAACTCTCTTTGTGGAGTCATGGTATTGATACAGATTTGTTTATTTTCTTTCTTCTTTTGTGTGTCATTCCTACTATTCCTAGTCAATAAAGTGTGTTTTCTTTCTCTATATATGCAGTGTCTCTTTTCTCTCCTCTATGGATATTTATGGCATGGATATAGATCCTAGGAACGATGTCCCCCCGGAGCTCGTTGAGCAAAGGAAAAGGGGCGTCACCGAACCTAATATGGATGAATTGGAATCAATCAACTTAGGGACGAATGAATTGCCAAGAATAGTTAAAATTGGGAAAACCCTCTCCCCCGTTGAAAAAGAAAAGATGATCTCTCTCTTGAAGGCCAACATTACGGCTTTTGCATGGTCTTATGAAGACATGCCTGGCATCGACCCCGATATTGTGCAACACTATATCCCCACTAATTCCCTAAAGAAGCCGGTAAAGCAGAAACTCAGAAGATTAAAACCCGAATGGGCTCTAAAAGTAAAAGAGGAGGTAACTAAACAACTAGACGCGGGTTTCCTCCAAGTTGTGGAGTACCCCGAGTGGTTGTCAAATATAGTGCCTGTGCCTAAAAAAGATGGGAAAGTGAGGATGTGTGTCGATTTCCGAGATCTCAACGCTGCAAGCCCTAAGGATGATTTTCCTTTACCCCATATCGACGTGTTGGTGGACAGCACAGTGGGACATGCGCTCCTCTCCTTCATGGATGGATTCTCCGGGTATAACCAGGTAAAGATGGCGCCTCAAGACATGGAGAAAATAGCCTTTATCACACAATGGGGAACGTACTGTTACAAGGTAATGCCTTTTGGCTTAAGAAACGCTGGGGCTACTTACCAAAGAGCAGCTACGACCTTATTGCATGATATGATCCACAAGGAAGTCGAGGTTTATGTCGATGATATGATCGTGAAGTCCGTGGATAGGGAAGGGCATTTCAAGGCGCTAGAGAAGTTCCTAGAGCGAGCTAAGAAGTACAATCTCCGTTTAAACCCACAGAAGTGCGCTTTTGGTGTCACTGCAGGCAAGCTATTGGGATTCATGATCACTCAGAGGGGCATCGAAGTGGACCCAGGGAAGATAAAAGCTATTGTGGAGATGGAGCCGCCTAGCACTGAGAAGCAGATCCGGGGTTTTCTGGGAAGGATTCAATACATAAGCCGATTCATCGCCAACTTGACCATGGTTTGCGAACCAATCTTCAAATTGCTTAAGAAAGGTGTGCCAAAAGTATGGAATGAAGAATGCCAAGAGGCCTTTGAGACCATTAAGAGATACTTGAGCAATCCTCCAATCTTAGTTCCCCCACGGCAAGGTGCACCGCTCTTGTTATACTTAACGATCACCGAAACCGCGACGGGAGCTATGTTAGCTCAATATCTCGAAGGGTCTACAAAGGAGAATGCCATCTACTACCTAAGCAAGAAAATGACGGACTATGAAGTGAAGTACAATGCCATTGAAAAGGCTTGTGTGGCACTAGTATGGGCGACGCAAAAGCTCCGACACTACATGATATCCTTCGAAGTGTTCTTGATAAGTCGCATGGACCCATTGAAGTACCTGGTAGAAAGGCCGGTATTGTCATTCAGAACTGCTCAATGGTCAATTCTCCTCAATGAATTTGACATCAAGTACGTAAATCAGAAGTCTATCAAGGGGAGCGTCATCGCAGACTACCTAGCCAGCTGTCCGGTGTCATCATCCGCTCCGTTTAACGACCAATTCCCAGATGAGGACGTGCTAGAGATTGGTAGAAAAACTTGGAGAGTATACTTCTATGGAGCAGCCAATAAGAAAGGTTATGGGATAGGAGTCCTGCTAGTTTCACCTGAAGAGGCATTTACACCATTGGCGGTCAAGTTGGGGTTTGAAGCTACCAACAACATTGCTGAGTATGAGGTCTGTATCCTAGCATTGGAAGCCGCACTTGAATTGGGGATCAAAGAATTGGAAGTGTTCGGGGACTCAGCGCTAATCATTTGTCAGATAAAAGGGGAATGGAAAACTCGAGATGAGAAGTTGCTGGCCTACCATGCCTATCTGGAAGCTCTAACCAAGGAGTTCTCAAAGATAGAGTTCAACTACCTTTCAAGAAACAAGAACCAGTTCGCCGATGCCTTGGCGACCCTAGCATCCATGGTGGAGATACCTGAAGGGGGAAATGTGAAGCCACTGGTGATAGAATGTCGAGACAAGCCTGTGTACTGTTGTGCAATCCGAGGAGGGGAAGTGATCGATGGCCACCCGTGGTTCCATGACATAAAGAAGTTCATTGAAGAAAGAGAGTACCCAGAGGGAGCATCTCGTATTGACAGAAAAACCCTAAGGCGGTTGGCGAGTCACTATGTACTTTGTGGAGGAAAGCTATATCGGAGATCATACGACGGGATCCACCTGCTGTGTGTCACCGAGGAGGAAGCCGAGCATCTGATTAAAGAAATCCATGAAGGGACAGGGGCTCCGCATATGAATGGCTATATGTTGGCTAAGAAAATCATGAGGCTAGACTATTATTGGTCTACCATGGAAAGAGATTGCCATGCACATGTCAAGAAGTGCCATAAATGCCAACTGTTCGCCAGTGGACAACATTTGCCTTCTATGCCTTTAACAAGTATGTCGTCACCATGGCCATTCGCAGTATGGGGGATAGATATCATCGGACAGATCAAGCCAAAGGCGTCAAATGGGCATGAATACATCCTGGTTGCCATCGATTATTTCACTAAGTGGGTGGAAGCAGCGTCCTTCAAGACCTTGAATTCCAAGAAGGTAGCACAGTTCATACAGCACAGCATCATCTATCGATATGGGGTACCGCATGAAGTTATCTCAGACAATGGCCAGCACTTTCAGAAAGAAACCCATGAGCTCTTGCAAAAGTACGGCATAGTTCACCATTTGTCGTCACCATATCGTCCTCAGACTAATGGAGCAGTGGAAGCAGCTAACAAGAACATCAAGAAGATACTGTAGAAGACTGCGGATTCGCACACAGACTGGCATGAGAAGTTACCATTGGCTCTATGGGGTTACAGAACATCAATAAGGTCGTCAACAGGGGCTACCCCTTATTCTCTAGTTTACAAAATGGAGGCCATGTTGCCAGTTGAGTTGGAAGTTCCTTCACTAAGGGTTGCCGTGGAGAGCCAGATAACAGAAGTGGACTGGGTTAAGAGCCGTTATGATGAGTTAGCTTTGCTGGATGAAAGGAGTTTAAGGGCGCTGTATCATGTTCAGGGGTATCAGCGGAGAGTCGCCAGAGCATTCAACAAGCATGTCAAAGACCGAGGTCTAAAGAAAGGGGATGTAGTGCTGAAAGAAATCAGAGCTCCAGTATTCGACCCGCGAGGGAAATTCAAGCCAAGTTGGGGTGGACCGTACATTATCAAAGAGATATTGCCAGCAGGGGCTGTTCGCCTCATGGATTTAGATGGAATTGAGTTCGCTCGTCCAACTAATTTGGATCAATTGAAAAAATATCATGTTTGAGGCCTGCTAGGTTGAAAACCCGTAAGGGCAGCCTAGGCAAAAGTTAAGGCATAAGAACTACGTAAGACCTGATTCTCCATTCAAAAAAAAAAAAAAAAAAAAAAAAAAAACAAGAAAAAAGCAAAAAAAGAAAAAATCATGGAGATACGTAGGCAACCCATAAAGTTACCTTGGGGGCGGTCTAAATCAAACAACAAAATCCCAAATTCGATTTATTATTAGCAATTTATTCAAAACTAAAATTGATTGACATAGCAATTCATTGGTATTAAGTAAAAGAACTATAAAAGTGCCATAAATATCCTATTCTATTGAGTCTTCAGTTTTTCTAGAGCTTCCTTGCAGCTCGCTCCTCAGCTTTCTTCTCCTCTCTTGCATGTCTTCTTTTCTTCCTCAAGTCATGTTCATAAGCTGCTGTCACTGCTTCCATAATATCTTCTCTGCAAGATCCAAGTTCGTTATTCTTGATAAATCCGAAAATCCTTTCTCTCCGAGTAGTCTCTCTCTCACCTAAATTGCTTTTCAACCATTCCTTATACTCGGGGCTCATCATATATGGACCATCAGTATTCGTAACTTGAGTCAGTGTCAGCTTTCTAGGCCATCGATCCTTTGCCCAAGTCACTACAGAAAGACCCGTAGGCACCACAGGATAGTCGCCTTTTAAGGAAGTGGGTATGGTTTGCATGGCACCCATCTGACGAAGAACCCTTGAAGGCCAATAAAAGGAAGTAGACCTCAGTCCTATGAGTCTCACCATGGCACATCCAGAAGTTCGCAGAAGCACCTGTTCGCTGCAGCCCCATATGAAGACGAACCACTTGACACTCCTCCAAGAAAGGGTTTGGAAGTAACCTAGCCAATCCCTCAATGAAAACTCTCTAGGCAGTTCAATGCGGCGAAGGCAGTAATGCTGGGGCTTGTATGATGTAATGGCAATGGGTGATAAGAAATTCAGTCTTTCAAGCAACCACATTTGCAGCAGAATGGGGCTACCTCCTAAAGGAACCTTTGGGTCCTCATGGACTTTATCCAAGCTATTCAGGGTTTCAGCTAATACCATGGGAATCAAGTTATGGCCCTTGGCAAGGAGAGGAATCAAGTCACAAATTTGTATGGGAACATGTGGAGTACCAGTTGAAATAAGGAAACGACCAATGAGGCAAAAGGCAAGTGCATGCTTAATGGGAAAGGTAAAGTTCAGAATACCTTTACCATCATAAACCAAAAAAGAGGTTGCCAATTTCATCAAGTCTACCATATGGTCCTTGACAAACGTAGAGGCATATTGTGGGTGAATCCCAAGGAGGTTGGAAAAAGAAGTAAGGAAGCTTGGGCGAGGAGTAGGGAGAATAAAAGGACCTACTGGTGAAACCCCATACAACGCGCAGAATTCCTCCATGGTTGGGCACAGTTCTTCATAGTTGAAGCGGAACACATGAATTTGGGGATCCCAAAAATATGTAGCAGCAGTCAAGAGGCTCGTTTCAAGCTTCACATGCCTCAAGGAAAGCAATGGATCCAAGCCAAAGCACTTGAACTCAGATTTTGCTTCAGCACTCATAACTCTCAAAAACCCTCCTAAAAATTTGTCTAGAGCCTCCATAATTTCTAATGAATGAATACAAGTAGGTTTAGGAACCTCTTGCATGTGTTTTTATAGGGAAAAGGTCACAAATCCAAGTTCAAATAGGAAAAAACCCGTCAAAATAGGAAGTTTCCTATTCAAAGTGGGATTTCCGCTTCGGGCTCGGGTGACCACCCAGGCCTGGGCGGCTAGCCACCTGGGCTTGGGCGGCTAGCCACCCAGCCCCGGGTGGTCACCCGAGGCCGTTTTCCTATTTTGCCCAATTTTGCCTATTTTTGACCTAATTTGACCCCTATATGGTTATGTGACCTCGGGAAGCTTATTTTGAGCTTATTTTTGCACAAAAACATGAGTAAATCACCACCATGGAACTCCAAAAGTCTCATACAAAGTACCAAAGCAAATGTTCAAAGAAAGGTTACAAAGCATAAAGAAAGATGTTTCATTCGATTACAAAGCAAGAGGGTAAGCTAATCTAATGGTCTCCCGTGGTTCTTCTCTTTCTACTTGATTCGCCTCTACCACGACCAGCATAAGGATTCCCTTGGGGTGGCATTGGTTGTGGTGGACGCAGTGTGGAGACCTGTTGCAAAGAAATCAATTAATAAAGAAGGGTTATATCATTAGCTCCTATGATTGGAATGAAAAAAGGGAATGTCTTACAGTGGGATTCAGTCGTCCTTCTAGCACAGAGTTCGCCAAACTCATCCTAACAAGGTCCCGCCTTAACCCCTCGCTGAGTTCAAGGCACTCCTGTGCGTACTCTCGAGGAACCTAAAAGATGAACATGGTTAATAAATGATGAAAGAGGTTTTCAGGAAAGCAAAAGGCTTAGAGCTTACATGTTCATAGCTAAGGTCAATCCTAGGGACCTCGTCAAAAGCAGGGTGAGTAATATTAGCCTTCATGAACTCCAACCCATTACATAGATTCACTTGCCAGTCGAGTACTGGGAGAGGTGGCTGTGCCATTCCCCCCATCTCATAATCCTCATCCCCATGAGTCATGCCTATGGAGGACGCTATTGTGGAACTATGTCGACGAGCTCGCCGGCCCTGCAATAGATAATTTGTATAAGAGGAGTGCTTGCATAAGTCATTAATTGAAAAGAATGGAATGGAAACTCACCCCTTGAGGTGGGAAGCCAATGACTCTAGGCCCGCATCAGGAATTGGTTGCAGAAAGTCATGTAGTCGGTGTTAGGCGAGGTGAACTCCTCAGCATCCCATCCAATCAGAGCTTCCATCAGCTCATCCCCATCCAGAGAGTCAGTGTGCCTCATGGGAGGCAAGACAGGGGTAAGGGCGGCATCCACTCGTCCTTTCACCTGCCTAAGGACGCGCTCCCCTAAATACTAGTATCGCCCTGAGGGACCCTCAAAGAGTACCCTCTTCCCAGTCAATTCCAAACAGGACACACACCTCCTAGGCAACCTAGCCTCCCACAGTCCCCATGGACTCCACTCCACCTGTTGAATTTGAAAAAAAATGGTGAGCAAGATAATAAAAAATGAATGAAAGAAAAGAATGAGGAAGGTGAATTACCATGTCAGCATTTAGGCTCGCCAAGTACGCCCTTGCATGGGCGTAGTCATGCCTATTGGGGGCACGCATAGCTATCTTGGTGGGAGCATAGTTCCCAAGTATTGGCCATTCTTGTATTTCATTATCCAGGGCGGGGCGGCACAGTCCCAGGTATTCATAATACCATATCTGTCAAGATTCAAGAAAAGCATTAAAATTAAGTCAAGTTTGAGAGGAATTTAAAAGTTAAACATTTTTACTTACCTCCCAAACAAATGGGAGCCCACCAAAATGCTTGGAAACACCTCGAGACATGTCAGACATGGATCTATACATAGTAGCTAGTGCTGCCCCTCCCCAGTTATACCTCCCCATTTTGTTCACATCTACCATGGAAGCGAGGTATCCCAGTTGTGCCATGTCATTGGCACCAACAAAGAGAGTGCAGGAGAGCATATAGATCATGAAAGCCCTAGTAATGCACTCGGGAGCCACCCCCACACCTTCTACTTGGTTGGCGAAATTCTCAAATAGCCATGTCCTCCTAACACCGCGGGAACCCGCCTCAATATCCATCCCTAACATAGTGAAGAGATAAGCACTATTTGTGTTGGCATCCCCATAGAATTCCAACTTCTTTCCTTTAAGGCTTAAGCCGGTGATAATTGAGAAATCCTTGGGAGTCATGGTCATCTCCCCAAAACTGAAGTGGAAGGTGTTGGTGGTATCCCACCATAGCTCAGCTAAGGCAAGGAGGGCTTGCCTATCCCACTGTTCATTCCATAGGGAGTCAAGAAACCAACCAAAACCCGCTTTCTTAATGGATTCTCTTGCGGAAGGTTGGGTGTGCTCCATACGCCTCCACCACCCAATAAGATTCTTTATCGAAGACCTTGTGCGTAGGTCTTGGAAGTTGGGCTAATCAAGAAGAATGATTCACCTAGTTAGTGTAAAAATCATATGCAAGCATTGATAATTGGCTTTCCAAAAACTAAGTCTTTTAGTTCATGAACAAGTAAGCCTTGCTTTGAAAGTTTATGAAAACAATGGTTTTATTCTTCAAACTCATGATCATTGGTAAACCATGCATTCCAAGACCATGGAAACATGGATTTTTCAAAGAAAATAGTAAGCAAACTTTGTTTTCCAAAGTGGTTTTTTAAGGAAAAAATAAGCAAACCTTGTTCATGAAAACATGGGTTTTTCAAAAATATAGCAAACTTTGTTTTTCAAAGTTCATGAAAATGCTTGGTTTTGTTTCTAAAATCAATTAGAAATGAATGCCTATGATTTTGCCTTGCAATGCACATCAATTTTACAAAGATTGGATGAATTTTCATCATTCAAGCATTTTATCAAACACTTGGTGGGCACTATTCACCAAGTTTTCAAATTGAATTCTTTTCACATCCAATCCTTGCCAAAATCAATGGGCATTGCAAACATTGCTAGGAATACTCATAGAGAGTTCATGGGAATGCATTTCAATCAACAAAAATGAAAATTTCAAAGAAAAGTTTAAAATGGGTAAGCTTACCTCTTGCTTGGAGTGGAGAAAAGAGAGATGATTCCTTGGTTCTAGGAGCAATTTCTCTTGAGGAACATCATATATTGGTGCCTTGTATCTACTCTTTGAGTCAAAGAATGGATACTTTGAAGTGGAGTCTTCATTTGCATCCATGGTGGATGAACTAGCTTGTTTTGAGCAAAAATGGGTTTAATGGGTTTTTGATTTGCAAAGTGCTGCAAATTTCTGGTTTTTGATGTGAAATTGGGTGTTATTGATGCTATTTCATGTGTATGAATCCCTTTTGAAGTGTGGATTTGATTGCCTTTGGGTATTGGAGTGATTTTGCAAAATGGGGTATGCTTCCTAGAGAGAGAAACTCCAATTTTCGGGTTGGGTTGAATGGGGGGGTATGAATAGTGCCCCTTGCATTTTAAAAACCCAGATTTTTCAGCACATGGCTCGGGTGACCACCCAAGCCTTGGGCGGCTAGCCACCAAGGCCTGGGCGGCTAGCCTCCCGAGGCCTGGTGGTCACCCAAGCCACTTTGTTTTGGCTTTCTCCTTCGCTTTGTCTTGCCTTAGCGCGTGATTAAACCTTCCTCCAAACGAGATATTCAACACTTTTTGAGCTTAAAATCAATCAAATTTCACCTTGAAATCAATTCCTTGAATTGATTTTATGTTCAAAAGGGTTAAGTATATCTCCCCTGTGCCATGCCAACTCAAGTGACAATGTGTTAAGGCACTTTCTCCTTGCATCATGCTTGTTCAATCTCGATAAATTGATCATATATCCTCATTTCAAATCTTGATTTTTTTCATCCTACTTGGTTGAATATATTCATCACTTGAATGTGTTCTTCCGTTTCAAAAGTGTATTCACCCTTTGAATATGCTTCTCAGTTTCAAATTCTCATTCTCTACCATACTTGATTGAATATATTCATCACTTGAATATATTCTTCCATTTCAAAAGTGTATTTACTCTTTGAATATGCTTCTCAGTTCCCAATCCTCATTACCTATCTTACTTGGTTAAATATATCCATCACTTGGATATATTTCTCCATTTCAATGGTATGTTTATCACTTAAACATACTTGTCACTTACTTGGTTAAATATATTCGTGACTAGAATATATTTCTCCATTTCAATGGTGCACTCATCACTTGAGTACACTTCTCAGATTATTCTCTATCTTACTTGGTTAAATATATCCATCGCTTGGATATATTTCTCCATTTCAATGGTATGTGTATCACTTAAACATACTTGTCACTTACTTGGTTAAATATATTCGTGACTAGAATATATTTCTCCATTTCAATGGTGTACTCATCACTTGAGTACACTTCTCAGATTATTCCTATCTTACTTGGTTAAATATATCCATCACTTGGATATATTTCTCCATTTCAATGGTGTGTTCATCACTTGAACACACCTGTCACTTACTTGGTTAAGTATATCCATCGCTTGGATATATTTCTCCATTTCAATGGTATGTTTATCACTTAAACATACTTGTCACTTACTTGGTTAAATATATTCGTGACTAGAATATATTTCTCCATTTCAATGGTGTACTCATCACTTGAGTACACTTCTCAGATTATTCTCTATCTTACTTGGTTAAATATATCCATCACTTGGATATATTTCTCCATTTCAATGGTATACTCATCACTTGAGTATACTTCTCAGATTTCATTCTCAATCACTTGGTTAAATATATTCGTGACTAGAATATATTTCTCCATTTCAAAAGTATACTCATCACTTGAGTATACTTCTCAGTCTCTTTTCACTACTTAGTTAAATATATTCGTGACCTGAATATATTTCTCCATTTCAAAGGTATGCTCATCACTTGAGTATACTTCTCAGATTTCATTATCGATCACTTGGTTAAATATATTCGTGACTAGAATATATTTCTCCATTTCAAAAGTATGTTCATTCGTAGTGGCTTGAATATGCTTCTCTTGTCAATCATTAAACCCCAGTGGTTTAAGTACACTCATGGCTTGAGTACACTTCCTTATTTCAGTCTTAGGTTTTCAACCTCCCATCATTGTTTGGTTACAGTGTGTGATTTCTCCAGGCTTTTTGTCAAAAATGGGTTGTTCTTTATCATTGGTTCACAAGTGTAACTTGCTCGCCAATGAGGGTCTTCTGTCACACCCCATTTTTGCACCACCTTACTAGGGCTCATCATTTCATGCATGTTTTTGTTTTGTTTTTGAGTCTAGTCACTTGCATTAGGTTTCTAGGGTCACAAGGACAATGGGTATGAATTTTGGTTCAATTCGGAGTTGATCTTGAGGGATAATAAGAGCTTTTGTGACTTGAGGGGCATAATCGTCTTTTAAGTCCCAAACTTTTCATTTGACCTTGGAATGATCTCCAAATTGTCAATTGGAGTTCATATGGATGCATAGGAGGTATTTCTAGGTTCAATTTGATAAATCAATGGCCCGGGATTAAAATGGCTCGATGTAGTTCAAGATTGGTTAATTGACCCTTCTTTGGGTTAGCTCTAATTGACTCACAATTACCAACCAAATCTTTTCAAATTGACTTTCATTAGTCATCATTTTACTCCCAAAAGTGTTTTATGAAGTTCAATTTTGATATGGAAAGTGTTTGGTTTGACCCTATGTGCATGCCTATGCTTAGCAAAGGTAGAGCATAGCGGTTAACCGTCTTGTTCAAACCTAACCATGCCCCCATGGTTAGTGGTTTTCACCCCAAAATGTTCAAAAACATATTCCTCATCGAAACACGGTCGTTTTGGCTTTTGTTTCATCAAAATCGGAGTTAATTTGACCCTAAAACACTCCTAGAAAGCAACAGAGTCCAAAAAGGTCAAAAAACTGAAGTGGGCTCGGGTGACCACCCAAGCCCGGGAGGCTAGCCGCCCAGCCCCGGGAGGTTAGCCGCCCAGCCTTGGGAGGTCACCCGAGACCACTTTCCTATTTTTACTCAATTTCCTTGCTGAAGCGGACTCTTCCCTATTTTGACGTATTTGGGCTCTTTTGGACGAGTTTCCTTCTAATTTTTGGTAACTTCTGAGTTACTTAAGCCCCAAGGGGGTCTCTAATAGCCCTTGGATTAATTTTTAGGGTTTTAATCCCAGCCATTGGTTAATCCTAATTGAAGTCTATAAATACCCCCCTATGCTTCAGCACAAGGGGGGCGACTTTATGCATTAATACTTGAGTGTTTGAGAGAGAATAAGAGAGAGAGACTTGAAGGAGAGCTGGAGTTCTTGCTGTAGCCTTGGAGAGGATTGGTTCAAGTCATCCATAAGAGCAAGGGAGAGTCTCTACAGCAGCAAGGAAGTTTCTTCTTAAGGTATTCCTCCCTCTTTGTTTATGCTGAATATGGGTTAGGCTTATTGCATGTTAAAGGTAACTTTTTTATCATGTATTAACACTCTAGCTAGTTAATATATATGGAATATCTATTGTTTATCTATTGTTTAGCATGCTTTAGGGCTATCCTATGTGTTTTTTATGCATAGTTATGGTTCTTGTGCTCCTGTTGTCCTTGTGCTAGGATTAGTGTCATTGCATGTTAGAGTTAGGATTTTCATCATGTTATATTGCTTTAGTTAGTTAATATGCATGATTTAATTTCTGTTTAGATTGGTTTTAGCATGATTAAAGTATGTTTTGTATGTCTTTAAGCATATTTGTGAGTTTAGGGTTTTAGAGTCATTGTTTTGTGTTAATTCTCATATAGCATGATAAAGTAGACTTTTTTATTAGTTTTTCTTCGTGTTTGCTTTGTATATTTTTCATATGGAGTAAATATGATGTTTTTGCATGCATGTTAGCTTATCTCTAGGGTTTTATGCATGATATGGTTCTAGGAATATGTTAGGACTTATTATTGTTCGCTGTTTTTGCTGCTAGCATGTTTAGTGGACGATTTTAGGCCTTAGTACTATTCTGTCCAGATTTGCATGTTAGTGTTTTTGCATGGTTTTGAGCACTTGTAAGGGTGCAAATAGGTGTGGTATTTGTCCTATGGCAAATAGGGCTGCCAATATCTGAAATGGCTAATGCTTGGAGTAATTGCGCTCAGGTAAGTGGGTGTGAAGGTGCCCCAATTCACCTTTCTTCCTTAACCCTTTCTCTTCTCCCTCTCTAGGGTTAATTTTTAATATGGTCCTATGGTTCTAATCAAGGGTTTCCTTAACCCATAAAATTCTGGTTTTTATTAAAGTTTCCATTTTGTGGAGTTCTTTCTAAAATCAAACTTTCTATCATATTCAACTCTTTTGATCAAATAAGGAAACCTAGGGTTTTAACCATAGGTTTGTATTAGGTCTTAACCTTAGTTCTAATCCAACTACGTGGACTTTGATCCATGTATTTCGTTGCATGGTATGTAGGCACTCTTCGTGAGGCTCAAGTCCGTTCTAGGATCCAAGCATCCTAGGTTTTCTTTTTGTTTTGTTTTCTTTTTCTTTATTTTCTGTTTTTGTGTGCTTACTATGCATGGATGGATGAATGAAATATATGATATGCATGCTCTCTTGTGATGATATACTTGCTGATTTTTGCATGGAAAAGATCTTGATTTAGCCCAAATGAACTGAGAGATCGAAAGGGTGACATGGGTGCCTATAGGCTTTGCCTAGAACCTTCCCATGTCATAACTTAGCCTCCAAATCCCCGATTTCTTTGGTTTCCAAAAGATTGGTTTTTGCCTTTCCTTTTTTTTATGGAGTCATTCAAATTGTTTTTCCTAAAACAAACTGTTTTTAGGGTTTTCCTTGTTTCCTTTAAAAAATGAGGTGGCGACTCCTTTCCTTTTCTTTTTGAAAACTTATTTTCTTTTAAACCCTTGTGGGCCCAATTTCCGGGGTTCACAATATTATGATATTTTTTATATTGAAATGCATGATATAGGGTGATAGAGTTAATATTATTTGCATGTTAGGGTTGGTCCTTTGTTTATTTCGTATCATGATGTGGAGAGCATGTTAGGAACTCTGTGAGAAGAATATTCGGATAAATTTGGGTTTTAGCTAATATTGTTTTGCAAGGAAACTAACATTTGTTTTGCAGGTAGATGGTACATACACGTACATTTCTATGCATACGCATTAATTAGTTTATGCGTACACGTCATTGGTAAGGCGTACGCATATGTTATTTGTGCGTACGCGTGTTTGCCTATACTAGAGTTGTTTCCCCATTTTTATTACTCATTTCCCTTGTTTAATATCTGTATTATACCGCTGTGTGATCATATTATCTGTCATTTGTGTGTATAATTAAATTTTGCATGCCTTTAGGGTAATCCCAATTAAATTGGAATATTAAATATGGTTAATAAATACAAAGTAGGGGGCCAGTCTAAGGATCAAGCGACGTCGGGTGCCTAATACCTTCCCGACGGTGTACCCTAGTGTGAGCGCCGCGTCCTAAACTACGCCGGGCTCGGGAGTAGTACGCCACTAACCATGGATGATTAGGGTGGAGAGGGAGTCGCCACCCGATTCAGCTTCGGGAACCAATCGACCCTAGGAAGGGTCTAACTTACTATAACCAGAGATTGCTCCGGTTCGGAGCTAGGGTACGCGGATGGGAAGGTGTTAGGTACCCATCTACGCCCGACCGAGGCTAGCCCCCACATGTACTTATTGGCTTTAATTAAAAAGAGATTTAATTGGATTCAACCGTATTCAAGCAATTATATGATTTAACTCAAATGATGGCGCACAATGACAAACAGATATGAAATCGAGGTAAAATAGGAGAAATAAATATATATATATTAGAAAACAAGAGCATTTAATAGAGTTGAATCATACTTACACAGCCTACAAAAGAAAAAATAGGGTTAACCTACCAAAAAACAGGGTCATGCACATACGTGCATATGAGATGCACGTACATGCGTCTCATATGTACGTACGTACGTGCCTACTAAAATCTTATCCCGTGCTTACCAGGTTGTGCCCGAACGGATCTATGACTCAAATATATGCAATAAAATGGCTACAATGCAATTTAGGGACACTAGGATGGCCTAAACCTAGATGATAGAATGATAGTAAGTGCTAATGAAGATGCAATAAACAGTATTCATACATGTAGGCCCAAATCATGTGAATCGAATGCAAGAATTAATGGAGAGATATGATTGCGGAATTCTACCTATTCTCAAAATTGAAGTTATATTTAGAACATTAATTATCATATACGAAATACAATAAATGAATGCCGGGATGGATTTGATACTCAAGTATTAAATGAACGAGATGCTGTGGACATTTCATGCAATATTATAAACCATTAAATTATCAAATCATTAAATTATTAAAGGAGAACGAAATCAAAGCTTGGGAATTGTTACCCTCAGGTGTGGACAGCAGTAATTCTTTCACTGACTTGCCTTCTAGACTCCTCGCAGTCTCAACTATGGGTTTTCGGGATTTTCGGGGGTGGAGGTTGGGTGCAAAAGTTGGATCCCTCTCTTGAGTGAAAGTGGGGTATTTATAGAGAGGTATTAGGGTTTATTTCGGGGTCTATTAGGGTTTCTTAGCCGCCATCAAGTAGCTGTCAGTGTGGGATCTCCATAAGGTAAGAAATGATTATGAGGGAACACATTGGGAATTCAAAATCCAGGTCACGCACGCACGTGCCTAGGGTATGCACTTGCATGCATAACACATGCACATACGAGCATGGGGGTTCTCAAATGTGTTGGAAATCCTGTTGGGCCTGCGTGAGTCCTTTGGGCTTGTCCGTGATAGCATATTCACTACTGCCCTTCATCATTGGGCTTAAAGGTGGTCCAAAATGTCAGCTGGTATAAAATTGGGTGTCAAGACCTAGCTCCGAACCTTTTTTGGTTATGACAAGTTAGACCCTTGGAAGGGGTTAAGTTTGGTTCCCGGGTTTCCTGAGTGGCGACTCTTCTCTGCGCTAGTCCTCCGAGGCTAGTGCGTACTCCCAAACCGCATGGTTTAAAGCGCGACGCTCACACCCTCCTTGTGCGATGAAACATAGTTATGTTTGGAAATGAGCTCAGATTCGTAAACGTATTCGTTTGGAAGCGAGCTCAAGATCATCAGAATGTTACTTGGACGAACGACACAGAGATTAATTAAAGCTACCATTACCCCAATACTCAACGCAATAATGGCTTGGGGGTAGTTGTGTGGGAAAATTCTGACCCACCAGTGATCAGACACGAGGCAAAGTGCTCAACCAAACTTCTCTTTATTTCAATGGAGAAATATCAAACCAGGAAGCTCAAAGAAGATTGCTTGGGTAAATTACCTCTGTTACTTAAGCGTGATAAGTGTTCCATCCTATAGTTCTTGGCCACTACCAAACCTTATCCTTGGATCAAATCTATTCGATCCAAGTTTGTTTGGTCCATAACTATTCGGCCTAGGCTTTGTTCGGCCCAAGCACTTGGCTATAAAAGCATCCAATCGCCAAAGAACCATCTCCTCTGTCCACATATGCTCAAGCCAAAGAACCATCTCCTCGGTCTATACATACTCGAGCTAAACAATCATCTCCTCGGTGCAATGATCCGAGGACCAAGGAGGGATCTGGGCAAGGTGGACTCTTATCCTTGATCAATCCATTCTCAGTGGGTAAACCTTTTGATCCTTAACTATCCTCGGCAACCTAGCTCTTCCCTATAAAAGGAATACTATTCATTCTAGACAAGTGGGGTACGCCGCTCTCGCAAAACCCTAGCTCTCTTTCTTCTCTTTCTTCTCTCTCTAGACGCTGAGAACTAACTTGACCGTCAGAAGGTCTTCGGCCGGGCAAACCCCGGCCTCCCTTGACACGTCTTTGTGCTTTTCAGGTTATTGTTCACTAGAGAATCGAACGGCATTGTTCATCGGAACACCTAGTGCCACTGTTCATCGAAGCACCTAGCGCCATTGTTCATTGAGTCACCTAGCACCATTATTCATTTGAGAGCCCAAATGCTATCTCAGCCTTTGCAAGTTTCTCCAACCACCAGGCCGCGGTGCTTTAGATCGTCGGACCACCTTCTTTGAAGCGCTCCACCGACTGTCCGGATTTTTCCCCGTACAAAACTCTATGGGTGGTTTTCCACCATTCACAACTGCAGGCAACCTATTGATGAGATGACATGCATATATCACAACCTTTTCCCAAAAACCTTGCCCAATCTAGCATTGAGTAACATACAACACAGCATACAACGCACCTTGTCAAGCAAAGTACAATTCATGCGTTCATCCACTCCATTATGTTGTGGTATGTCTCGAACTATAAAATATCTAATTATCTCCTCGTCCTAGCATAAATAGTTTCTAATATGTTTAGAGTACCACGAGGGTGCGTTGATCCCTTTTGCAGTTAGCTCCCCTTTTCAATAAAGGGGTCGAATTCAAAGTCAAATATGCTTTAATGACTTACACATGCACATCAAAGTCTCCTAAATGTTTTAGTCAAACTCAAGTTGAATGAAGGATAAAAATAAAAAAAAAATAAAAAAAAAAAAAAGAAAGACAACATCAAACTTTAGTCTCTACGTATTCTATCATATGATATTTTATAACAATATAGTCCATTTGTTTCACATTTACTATCCTATTAGAAAAAAGCATATTTTTTTAGCTAGGAAACCCTCTTAAATGCTTTTACACCTGTCGCTACCCCAAAAAAGAAGGAAAAAGGGATTTTTCTTTTTCCCCAAATGTTGGGACGACCCCGGGTCATCTATGTTTCTGTGCTGGGTATGTGTTTGAGTTCATTTCAAGGGCACTTTGATCGTCCTAGGCATGCGAGCATATCTAGAATTATCAAGGCTATAGAGTCACCACCAATCAGGGGTTTGAGGACGTGACTGGGCATTCTATGGTTGGTTTAGAGAAGGGGGTCATCTGAGATCCCAAAATAAGTCTATCTAAGGTCTTGTCATTGAACGGGTCCATTTGAGGTCCGTTCGGAAAGTTGAATGACTCCTAGTGGTATGCGAGACTAAAGATTGAGGGTAAGGGGGTTTGGTTACGAGTGGGGAAGGTGTGAGGCACCCCACATCGCCCGTTGGAATCCAACGGTTCCCGATTTCAATGATGTTTCTGATTAAAATCCCATTTGATATTGTTGATTTCCTATATGAATGATTTGACATAGAATACCCTTTTGAAGGGTGGTGAATTCTGTCATTTTGAAAAGGAGATCTTTAAAGGCATTGGAACAAAGTTTTTGGAAAGTATTTATGTTTGAAAAGTATGCCTTAAGGTTGTGAATGAAAATCATTTGAAAGGACCGCAAATTCGCCTTCCTTCTCCTGGGTATTTTAAGTCAAATTGATTAACTCTAAAGTGCCCATATCTTGCAGTGGTAAAAATTAATCCTTTATGAAGGGATGGAAATGGAAATGATGTGATTTCATTTTTAAAAAATTAATGTCAAGTGCGGACCCATTTTGGATTCCTTTTAAAGAACTCGAGACTTTTGAAGTCAATGGAATGGGTAAAGAAAGGATGCTTTTTGAAAGCTATTTGAAGTAAAGGGGATGTTCCCTTTTGAAGGGAAATGATTGCCTTTTGAAGACAGGGGTTCCTTTTGAAGGAAGAAAAATGCATTGAATTTGAGAAAGGGACACTTTTTGAAGTGTGAAGGAATTTTGGTTTAAAGTGAAAGTGAAACTTTATGATTCCTAATCCTAAATAGAAAGGATATCCTACATAGAATGATGGTTTTGGAAAATTGACTTCATGTGATAAAATGACGTTTCTTGAAAAGAGAGCGTGTGCTCCTTTTTAAAAAAAAGAATCTTTCGAGTTATTCTTTTGGAATGAACTCGTCAATTGAAAAATGAGGCGTGCGTTTAACAATCTGCTCGATGGCAAGAAACTCTTTTTGAATCAAAATCTTTATTTGATAAAGATGGTAATGTTGTCAAAAATGATTTGCGGGAAAATGGTCCCATGCAAGTATGGATCCTTCAATAAGGATTTGGGATGTAAAGGATCACTTTTGATTTTAAAAGACTTTTGAAAAAGTATTTGAAGCTTTTGAAGCATAAAATGGTTAGGAGGAATTTAAACTCAATCTAGGTGCGCACTTGAATTAATTAAATAAAAATGCGAGCAACTAAACCTCCTAAGGATTGGAATTTTTACTACATGACATAGGGACACGCAGGAGTTCCTGGATTCGGGGTAAGGTGATTCATTGGAATCTGGCGGGTCAATTGATTAAATCCATTTGATGGTGATAAGCTATTATGCTATGGATGAGTTTTTAAGCATTTGATGCTGTAAACTTTTCCATAGCGTGATAGTTTACCTTGAGTCTTAATCTGAATTTTATGCACATGGGAATAGAATTAACATATCAACATAGCATGAAATTTTAATATAAACACATCGAAAATGTCAAAAGATATACAAACATAATCAACCTTGGCAAGGTTTGGAATTCATGAATGCGATGTTTATTGCTTTGAAAAGTGCAAGTATATGTACATGAAATAAAAGGGTCAAGTGACCACAAAATAAAAAGTGCTCAAGTATTGGGGCAAAAGGTCGCAACGACCACAACCCGGAGGGTAACGAAAAGCCATAGCCTCTAAATAAAGCGGTAAATAAATAATTAGAATTTTTAGGGGAAAGAGTCACAACGACCACAACCCGGAGGATTCAACCTCGAAAGTAAAAGAAAGAAAAAAGAAGCCTACTGCGCCTCATATCAAGAGTGTGTAGGGGCCGTAGCCGTGGTTAGTATGTTAGCAAGTTAGAAGTTAGTAACCATTTTGAATGGATTTGTCCAAGTCCTTGTATTTGTCCATTTATCCAAGCATGGGGATATTAAATTAAGTCATTGTATTTGTCTGTTTATCCAAGCATGGGGATGTTTAATTAAGTCCAATAAGCTCTATAGCAAAAGGGATTATCATGTTCAAGTTGATTATGATTACCAACAAGGAAACAAGAAGAGGTTAGTATAAACAATATGTATGCATGCATGAACCTAACCTTGCCAAATTTGATTTTGCTCAAACATTATCTCAACCTTTTGATATGTTTAAATTTTCATTTCACAAATCATATATGCAAGCTCACATGCAATAAGAGAAAATGAAAAGTGGGTGCTAGCAACCTATTGGAGTGGTTTGCAAGCATTGGGTGGTTTAGGGTCTCCCTGCCTTTAACCCACCATACAAGAGTTGATCCCTTCACGACACGTGTTAGGAGACCCATGTACGTACTCGGGCTAAGGTAGGGTGACAATCACATATTAAGGCTGCAAGAAATAATGAGCTTAATAGGAAATTAAATTAAACAACTTAGGAGTGAATTTTAAAAAAGAAGCTCACCTAGTGTAGGTGATTTCACCTTAGCTTTGGATAAGTTGGGCTTGAGTGCTCCTCTCCTAAGTTTGAAATCTCCCCTTTGAGATGCTCCTTTGAAGGTTCCAAGTATGCTTTGGAAGGTGGTGGAGTGGTGGTGGAAGTTGTGGAGTGATATAGGTAAGGAAAGTGTGGTAACAGTGACGTTACCAGTCAGCAGATGTGGAATTGTCAGCCTGAAGACCCAAAGTTGACAGTCGTGCCGTAGTAAAATTGCAGCAAAATTTGTGTTTATTTATGCCATCCAAATGCAACTTGGGTGATTCAACCCTTAGATTTTCCTTCAAGAACAGCCCCTAAATTTGTGTGAAAGGGTTCTTGAGAGGATGTGTGGTAGATTTCTTTTTGTGGTGGATGGAATTGGATTGGATGGATTAGTGTTTAGGATGGTTTTCTTTAGATGGAATGATTAGTGCATGGGTTAGTGTGAGGATGAAATGGATTAGGGCTTCCTAATTGAGTGTAGGAAAGATGGAATTGGGTTAGGGATTAGGGGTTCTGGAAATTGGCCCTTAATACATAAAAATGGGGGCTATTTATAGGAAAATTTGGACTTTTAGGGGTAAAATGGACATTTGGAGGGGCATTTTGGTCACATGGGACGTGGAGGGCATTTAGGCTTTGTTTGATGAAGGATTACCTCATTTGATGAGGGCAAAATTGTCCAAAAGTGGCAAAAGCGCAAACTGTCTATCCACGCTAACATGGCAGGCGTGGCCCATGCTGGCCTGGCCAGCGTAGAAAACAGTCCCATCCAGGCAGTTGGATTTCAGCTGCAAGATACTGCAGAGCCGAAAGTAAGATCTCCCCACGCTGGTTTGGCCAGTGTGGGTACACTTATCCCACATTTGTGATGATTTCTCATCATCACACATGGGAACTTGTGCTTTTTCGGCAATGTACCCTTCTAGAAGCTGTGGGGCCGTTGAGGTGGGCCTATGGTGGTGGTCCGCCCTACTGTGGGGCTGTACGATCGCGCGATCATGCTCGATCGACGATCGGGTGAAATCGGACCGTTGATCTTAAATGAGGATCGAAAGTTTGGGTCCCTAAATTTGGTTTGGGACCAAAGAATGGAGTGTACACCCTCTAGGGTGGAGTTGAATGGCCCGGATGTGAGCAAGATGCTCGTAGGGCTTTGTAATTAGGGTTTTGTTGATTGCCAGCCGAATGAGGCCTGATCTTTGATCAAATGGTCCTGTATTGATCTTGAAGGGTTGAATTGAAGATCCAACGGTCAGTTTGACCATTGGTTGAGAAATGGTGAGGAATTGAACCACCTAAAGTCGCATCAGGGGTTTGGTTTTGGGGAAATTAGGGATCGGAGGGCTCGTGCCTTCTGGTCTCCAATTAAATGGTCCTAGACCACTCTAGGGATATTGAACTGAAGATCCTACAGTGGAATTGACTGTCGGATCACAGATTGTTGGAGATCGAACCATCTAGTGCTGATTTAGGGGTTCGGTTTTGGAGAAATTGGGGATCGGAGGGCTTATGCCTTCTGATCTCCAATTAAATGGTCCTAGACCGCTCTAAGGATATTGAATTGAAGATCCTACAGTGGAATTGACCGTCGGATCACAGATTGTTGGAGATTGAACCACCTAGTGCTGTGTTAGGGGTTCAATTTGGGGGAAATTGGGGATCGGAGGGTTTGTGCCCTCTGATCGCCAATTAAATGGTCCTTGACCGCTCTAGGGATATTGAATTGGAGATCCTATGGTTGAATTGACCGTCGGATCAAAGATTGTTGGAGATTGAACCACTTAGTGCTGTGTTAGGGGTTCAATTTGGGAGAAATTAGGGATTAGAGGGTTTGTGCCCTCTGATCTCCAATTAAATGGTCCTAGACCACTCTAGGGATATTGAATTGGAGATCCTACAGTTGAATTGACCGTCGGATCAAAGATTGGTTGGGATTGAACCACTTAGTACTGATTTAGGGGTTCAATTGGGAATCGGAGGGTTTGTGCCCACTGATCCTCAATTAAATGATCCTAGACTGCTCTAGGGATGTTGATTTGGAGATCCTACAGTGGAATTGACCGTCGGATCAAGGATTATTGGAGATTGAACCACTTAATGCCGATTTAGGGGTTCGATTTGGGGTAAATTGGGGATCGGAGGGTTTGTGGCCTCTGATCCTCAATTAAATGATCCTAGACTGCTCTAGGGATATTGAATTGGATATCTTACAGTTGAATTGATCGTCGGATCAAAGATTGTTGGGGATTGAACCACCTAGTGTTGTGTTAGGGGTTCAATTGGGGTAAATTGGGGATCGGAGGGTTTATGCCCTCTGATCCTCAATTAAATGATTCTAGACCGCTCTAGGGATATTGAATTGGAGATCCTACGGTGGAATTGACCGTGGGATCAAAGATTGTTGGAGATTGAACCACCTAGTGCTGTGTTAGGGGTTCAATTTGGGGATCGGAGGGTTTGTGCCCTCTAATCTCCAATTAAATGGTCCTAGACTACTCTAGGGATATTGAATTGGAGATTCTACGGTTGAATTGAACGTTGGATCAAAGATTGTTGGGGATTGAACCACCTAGTGCTGTGTTAGGGGTTCAATTGGGGTTAATTAGGGATCAGAGGGTTTGTGCCTTCTGATCCTCAATTAAATGATCCTAGACCGCTCTAGGGATATTGAATTAAAGATCCTATGGTGGAATTGACTGTGGGATCAAAGATTGTTGGAGATTGAACCACCTAGTGCTGTGTTAGGGGTTCAATTGGGGTTAATTAAGGATCGGAGGGTTTGTGCCTTCTGATCCTCAATTAAATGATCTTAGACCATTCTAGGGATATTGAATTAAAGATCCTACGGTGGAATTGACTATGGGATCAAAGATTGTTGGAGATTGAACCACCTAGTGCTGTGTTAGGGGTTCAATTGGGGGGAAATTGGGGATCAGAGGGTTTGTGCCCTATGATCTCCAATTGAATGGTCCTAGACTGCTCTAGGGATATTGAATTGAGGATTCTACGGTGGAATTGACCGTGGAATCAAAGATTGTTGGAGATTGAACCACCTAGTGCTGTATTAGGGGTTTAATTTGGGGGAAATTGGGGATCGGAGGGTTTGTGCCCTTTGATCTCCAATTAAATGGTCCTAGACCGCTCTAGGGATATTGAATTAAAGATCTTACGGTGGAATTGACCGTGGGATCAAAGATTGTTGGAGATTGAACCACCTAGTGTTGTGTTAGGGGTTCAATTTGGGGTTTTTCGGGCATCGTGCCCGTGCCTAGCCCTAGGGCTTCAAACATGGAAATGGGGAATGCCTTGCCCTAGTGGTGGGTAGGACAAGGTGAATGAAGTTAGGTATGGGGTGTGTCCGACCTGATTGTACTATTGACGGGTTGATTGATTTTGTCCAGAGGCAACCCAACAAAATTTGGGTGTCTACAACTGCCCCTCTTTGTCAAGTTCTCCTTGGGAGAACCCTGACAAAGACTGTATGACACATTTTGTCGGGACGACGATGAATGATGGTTGAATAGGGGCCTGGCGTAGCTTAACGCGCCATAAGGAACCCGAATATGCACTTGGGTTAAACAAGGGCAATTTGGTCATTTTCTTAGTTTAAGGTCCTTGCGGACCTTTCGTAGTTTAGGGTCTTTGCAGACTGTTTGACATGGATGAGCGGGCTTAGACGCAGCTTGGCGCGTCTTGAGGTGCCAGGACAAGTGCTTATAGGAAGCGGGGGGCAAAATTGGCATTTTCGCATTCATTAAATGTCACGCCTATATTGGTAGCGTGAGTCCATGCCTACCATGTAGGTGTGAACTGTTACCTTTCAAACCTGAAGTGTTACGCGGGGATGGGGTTCATTGCACCATTACTTCCAACCTTTTCTCTCACTTTCTCAGCTTCCAAACATTTGGAATCTCTTGGAATCTTCTCTAAACGTGCTTTTGAACCGGTGTTTGTGATTAGGAGGACCTTTTGAAGGATTTAACCAAGGATTTTCAAGTTTTTCGCATCCGACTTTGGTGAGTTCAAGTTTTGATTTCTCTTGAGTTTTGTTTCGGTTCTAGCATGATTTTCTTGTGGTTTTGATTGGTCTTAGGATTATGAAATCTGTGGAATGCATGGGGGTAGCCTTGCTAGGGTTTTTGGCATGTGGATTGTTTTGACAGTAGGGGTTTCATGGGTTTGAATGGGTATATATATGACTTGTTTATGTTTTGTTTGCAATTTCCGTGTTTGTGGGTATTTGTTATTGCTTCTGGGACACATTCAGATGTTTTGTGATGGTTTTTGTTAGGTTTAGCCCCGTGTGTGCACTGTGGGCATAGGGTTTGAAAATGGGTGTGCTTTTTGTTTGATTTGTTTTCTGTGTTTTATCATGAGTTTTGTGTTTCTGGGATTTGTTCTTGGAACCTATTTGGATGCTTATGAATAGATCACAGCAGTTTGGACCGAATGTTGGTTCATTTTTATTAGGGATTTTGTGTTGAATTGGTGCGATTGTGTGTTTTTCCCTTTTGTCAGTCTTTTGTTCATCCTTAGTTGGTTTTTGGTGTTTTTTATTTTTTTATTTTTTTATTTATAGAATTGCTTTGGGTGCTCTTGGGTAGATTTGGGTTTTGAGAAAACAGGGGTATGATGGGGTATTGGGAATTTTCGTTGAAGCTTAGCCATTGCTTGGGCTGTGGGTTGGTCTTGGGCTATGCCTCGACCATGTCTGGGTCTATTTGAATGTTTTGGATAGGTTTTGGGAGCGTAGGGAGGCTAGGCAAACACATAGGGCTTGGTTTTGGTTTCGTTTTTCAGTAGAAATTTGCATTTGGTCCACTGTTTTGGTCATTTCTAGTCTTTGGCCATTTCCGATTGCATTTGGCATTGCCTGAGTGTTCTTGGGCAGCTTTGACTGCGTGGGGCAACTAGGTATGTATCTAGGTTCAAGTTTTGAAGGAGGTTTGGGTTGAGACGATGGTGTTTTGTCCATTCTTGTTGGAATTTGCTGAAATGTGTTCGTTGTGGACAAATGGGTTGCCTTTTGAGTTGGGCAATGTCGATGTTGGCTTTGGGTAGAGTAAGTTGGGTTTAAATGGTTTTCCGTTTGATAGCGTGTTTGACTTGTTATGGGCATCGGTGGCCATCCCGTTTGAGTGGCATGAGTAAGTCAGTGTGCGTGGGCATCACGTGCGCACGTGTCTTTTGTTTGACCCGTGTGAGAAACGAGTCCTGTGTGGGAGAGATGAGTGGCTTTACTCCACTGGGGATTAAGCTCGTGGGGTTTTGGGTTTTCTTTTGTGTTGGGATGGGGTTGTTTTTTTTTTTTTTTTTCATGATTTCATTGCGGTGTTGTTGTTTGTTGTTTTTTTTGTCGAACTTGCGTTTGTCAGGGGCTGTTTGTTTTGTGAATGCGGGTGTCGGGTTTTCTCGGTTAGGCTTTCTCGTTTTTTTACTTGGATAGGAGAGGTTTGTGGGAGTTTAAATCGCACGGGGATGGGTTGTGCTTCGGGCTAGGTAAGCCACTTCACTCCACTGGGGATTAGTTGGGCGAGCTTGGTTGGGTTGTTTTACCAGCGTCAATGGGTGATTTTATCGCATGGGTTTGTTGTCTGCTGGGTTGGTTAGCGTAGCTATCCTCACGTGAGGTAACTTAGGTTTTTGTGAGCGGGCATTGTTGCCTTTACTGGGGATGGGTGGCCTACGGCTCGTAGGTAGGGTTGAGTGGTTGCTTGGTTCTACTGGGGATGCGGAATGCTAGGCACACCGACCTGGTTGTGCTTTGACATGAATTTGAGGTGTTGTATGGACAGGTTCCATTGGGAAACGAGTCTGGGACTCTTGAGTGGTCCACACGATGCTTTTCTCCACTGAGGATTGGTTTAGAGATGGTCTGAGTGCATTGTGTTTTTGAGATTGAGTGGTGTTTACTCGTAGGGAAGTGGGTGAGTGTTTCGGGCGCCCGTGGTTTGTTTGAACTTTGTTTCTGAGTTGTCTTTGCTTGAGAAAATAGGCAGTGGCTTGAATCCGGAATGTGCGGTGAGTTTGAGAGTTGAATTAGGAAGGGAAATGGTGCAACGGCCTCCTCTTTAATGACAATGGGACTTGACTCGGTTCTTATGTGCATCCTTAGGTGCGTTATGAGTTCGAGACGAGTCTTTGGAATCGAGACTAGCCTAAATGAGTCAGTTAGACCGTTAGGAAGCCAATGGTAGCTTGTAATAGTCTCGTGGGATAGGCTCGGGGGCAGGGTGAGTTTCATACATCCTTACTTAGCATTATGAAGCTGTCTAGGATGTTAGGAACTCAACCGCGGCTTGGGTTGGCCTTATGGCCTTGGGATGCAGCTTGGGATTCCAATGTTGGCTTGTGGTGACCCTTGGGGGTCAAGATAGGGCATAGGGAACTCACGTGAGCCCATAACAGCCCTCAGAGGTCAAGATAAGGTCGTGACTAAGCTACGCCAGCTTGAAGTGACCCTTATGAGTTGAAGTGGGTATATGAATGGCTTTTATGAGTTGTGAAAGGTTATTGTGAGTGTTCAACTGCTTTCGTGAGCGGTGTAAGAGTGTAAATGGTTCCCGTGAACCTTTCTAGAGTTATAGAAAAGCCTAGGGTGAGCTGAGAGTGGCTCTCATGAGCCGAGGTAGGTGTTACAGAGTGAGCTAGGTCACTCAACGGCTCTCATGAGTCAAGGTAAGGTTTGTGGAGTGAATTAGGTCACTCGTCGGTTCCCTTAGGTTGAGGAACGGAGTTTGGGAGTGAACAGTGTCGTTCATCGACTCTCGGAAGTGGAGAGAAGGGTTTAGGAGCGAACTGTGTCATTCATCGAATCTCAGAAGTGGAGAGAAGGGTTGTAGGAGTGAATAGTGTCGTTCATTAACTCTCGGAAGTGGAGTGAAGGGTTTGGGAGCGAACTGTGTCGTTCATCGACTCTCGGAAGTGGAGAGAAGGGTTGTAGGAGTGAACAATGTCGTTCATTGACTCTCGGAAGTGGAGAGAAGGGTTTGGGAGCAAACTATGTTGTTCATCGACTCTTGGAAGTGGAGAGAAGGGTTTGGGAGCGAACTGTGTCGCCAATCCCTCTCGGAAGTGGAGAGAAGGGTTTAGAAGCGAACTGTGTCGTTCATCGACTCTCGGAAGTGGAGAGAAGGGTTTGGAAGCGAATTGTGTCACTCATCGACTACCAGAAGTGGAGAAAAGGGTTGTAGGAAAGCTTAAGTGAGCTTAGAAATGACTATAAATAGCTCACGTGAACCACTTAGGGATGTAGAAAAGCCTTAGTAAGCTTGAGGTGATTGTAAATGGTCCACGTGAACCACTTAGGAATGTAGAAAAGCCTAAGTAAGCTTTAGAATGGTTGTAAATGGTTCACGTGAACCACTTAAGGGTGTGGAAAGCTTAAGGTAGTGTAGACACCCCATTTTCACCCCCATAAGATCATGATAGCATTTAGTTAGGTTTAGAAGCATCTAGGAGCCCCTAAGCATTAAGGGACATTTTTACGTCATCATTGCATGCATATTTTTGTCTCTTTGATGAGTCCCATCACTTGCATTTAGTTTTTAGGATCATCTTGGATATGTGTGTCAAATTTGGTTTAATTCCAGATAGGTTTGGATAGTTAATTAGAACTTTTGCGACTTGAAGGGCAATTTCATCTTTTACTTCGTATATTTTCCAATTAACCTCCAAATTTGTTATGGAGTGTTCCATTGATCTTAGAATGATGAAATGAGTCTAATTGAAGTGCCAATTTAATTTATTGATAGGTTTTGGATTAGTTCACCACATTACCCTATGATTAATTGACTTTTTTTTGGGCAATCGCCTCATGAAAACCCAGCCACCTGACCATGGTCAGGGATTTTTGGTTCAAGAATATTCTAGACTTATTCTACATTGAATCCTTGAAATGTTGGCTTTTGAATCACTCAAATCGGAGTTAAAATGAAGAATTTAAGTCCGTTTGAAGTTAGGAGTCCAAACCGGGTCAGGAATCCTCAAAACCGGGGAAACCTGACTTTGCTCTCGGGTGACCGGTTCACCCTAACCGGTCCAACCGGTTGGCCAACCGGTTCACCCCAACCAGTCACCCGAGGCCTCCATCCTGATTTGTCTCTCTTTGAGTTTTTGACGGAGTAGGACTCTACCACTCCGAATTTTAGCCTTCCAAAGGACTTCTAAGCCTATTGGGAGGTGGTTTTGAGTTGTTTAACATTCATGGGATTTAAATATAGCCCTAGATTGGTTTTATGGTGAATTAATCTCAACCATTGGTTCACATGGTTGGTTGGTTATAAATAGAGGCTCATTCATCAGCATAGGGGACTTTTGACACATCATATTCATAAGAGAACTAGGGAGAACGAGTTTGCACACACCCATATCACTTGGAGGAGGCTTTCTACTGCAATTTCAAAGGTGAACTAGAAGGGAACCAAGCCAAAGAGAAGGAAGAACGCAGCGAAGACCTTTGCTTTGTTGTAAGTTTCCTTTGCATCCTTTTACGATTCCTTCTTTTTCTACTCCATTCTCTGCATAGTTATGGCTTAGAATTGATTTAGGAATCATATATACTCTATATTTTAGAGTGTATATGATTCAAATATGATGTGAAAGCATGCTAGTGGAATAGGATTGCGAATTGCTTGCTGTTAGGATAGTTTCTCTCTTAAGGATAGAGGTACGTTTTGCACAGAAAATTAGTTGATGTGTTTAGGCCGTTTTCTCTTCATGGTTCAATTATATGCATGATTTTAAGAATATTTTGTATAGGATACTTGCTGTGTAGGCCTCATCTTCATAGGTGTATGGATGATTATTCTTTTCGAGGGTAATTATCGTCCTTAGAGGGTGAGGTTGTGCATAGGTGCTTTTTGGAGTGCGTTTAAGTGCGCTGTGAGTTTCTTTGCATTCTTAGGTATTTATTTTACATAGGATATGTGAAGAAACCATTCATGCAGAGTGTTTTTTACGTAAAATTATTTCCGGATAGTTTTACTTAAGAAAGCTCGCCGTGAGGATGATTATTTCACATTCTTACATAAAATGCTTACCTAAGACATCATGTTAGATTTTCTTTTCATGTTTTGGATTATCATATGATATTTTCATCATGATAATGCATATTTAGCATGTTTTTGATAGTTTTGTGCATGTTAGGGTGTTTAGAGCATATAGAAGCATATTAGGATTTTGTTTCTCTTTTGGTTTTTGTTATTTGCATGAGTATTAGGTCATTATATGTATGTTTAGTATTCTGTCCAGATTTGAATTAGGTCTCCTAATGAATATTTAAGCATGAATATGAATGGTTTGAGCTTAATAATTGCCCCATAGAATACATGAGGTGATTAATTGGTGATTTTCTCGATGTTTCGGGATAATTTAGCATATGGTAAGTGGTTCATGGTGAGTTTTGTTTTGTTTTGTTCTCTTCTCCCTCTCTTGGGTTATTCTCTTTACTTTGGACTGTAATTCTTAAGTTTCCATATTTTCTATTCTTTTTAAAATCCTTTTTAAATAAGAGTTCTATCTCTTTTAGAATTCTATTTTTCCTAAAATCCTTTTTGAATAAGAGTTCTATCTCTTTTAGAATTCTACTTTTCTTAAACTCCTTTTTGAGTTAAAGTTCTATCTCCTTTAGAATTCTACTTTTCTCAAACTTCTTTTTGGATAAGAGTTCTATCTCTTTTCGAATTCTATATTTTCTTAAATTCCTATTTTTGGAAACTTCTAAGTTTTTAAAACCTTTCTTAAGTTGGAAACTTAGGGCTTATAGTTCATTGTAAAGGGAGTAACCCCTTCTCAATCGAACTACGTGGACTTTGATCCTTATATCTTTGTATGTAAGGTACGTAGGCGCTCATTTGATGTTCAAGTCTGCCCTAGGATACTAAGTATCCTAGGTTTTCTTTTTCTTTTTGTTCTTTTGTCCATCACATATGATTGCTAGAGGAGTAGGATGGACCCATGCTTACCCATTTATCTATCACATATGATTGCTAGAGGAGTAGGATGGATTTGTTTTCTTATTCTCTATCTCTCTTATATGCTTTCCATATCTCTCATATTTGTTCATAGATGTTTACATGCTTTATGGATGTTCGTGGATGAATGTGATTGGTTTATAGATGATTCTTTACATATGCATGGTGACTAATTAGGAAGTGATTGAAATAGCCCATATAAATTCAGAGACCCATTTTGAGGCGATGTGGGTGCCTATAGGATGTTTCCTAGAACCTTTCCACATCGTAACTTAGTCTCCGAATCCTCTCTTGTTTTGTAAGACTTGCTTTTCCTTGATTAGAGTCATGTGTTGAGTTTTTTTTAAAGGTTTCTTTTTTAAAACTATTTTCATGGTTTTCCTTTTTTCCTTAAAAAATGAGGTGGCGACTCCTTGTTTGTTATGTTTTTGTGAATCTTTTAAAAACCAGATTTTTATTAATTTAATTATCTACAAGTCTTTTTAAAAGAAGGGTTTTCTTCCTCCCGACTGAAACCCGTGGTTCATAGGTAGGCTTAAAATGACTCTCACGAGTCGAGGTAGAATGCTGATGGTTCACGTGAACCAAACGGGATGTGGAAAAGCTTAAGTAAGCTTGGAATGACTCTTGTGAGTCGAGATAGGATGCAATTGGTTCGCGTGAACCAAACAGGGGTGTGAACATGTTAGGATTATGCCCTAGAGCCAATCATAGAGATGATTGTTTAGGGATTAGGAACAATCAATTGATTTCATTCATGCATGTCACATTTATTATTGATTTAATAAAAGGGCTTATTCTATTATGCTTATATGCATCATTTATATTTACATTATATGTCCATGGAGTTAGAGTTGAGAATATGGAATTACAAAGTGTTGTAATTTTGAGACTGTAAATATATCTCTATACTAAACTCCTAAAACATTCCTAGTTGAAGGTTCACTATGATGGACAGTAATGAACAATAGGACTAGCACTTGTTAGGTTAACTCTATAGGAGGATAGCGAGTCTCAAGCTATTTGTGTGCAGACACTACAACCAGCAAGTGGGTGCCTATTATAAGAATAGGTACACTGAATGTAACCAAAGATATGAGATAAATTGAATGGAGTTTTAACCTGCCTGTCAATCAGTTTCTCATTGTTCTAGTGGTACAAGTAATCCTTAGACCTGAGACACCATGGTTGTCTTATGCATGTAGCTTTAGAAGTTTGATAACACTAAGTGAAGATCCTTATAGGGGTCTGTAAGGGTGTTCATTGGCCCTATTGCTATGTGTGTGAAGGCATGTGAGTGATCAACTAGGAATCCATCATTCTTAGGAAAAAGGGAGTGAATGTCTCATATAGCATTCATTAAATATAACTCATTAAATCCATGGGCCCATGGTATAATGAATATGTAAAGGAGTTTCTATAAGTTCATTATTGAGTTGATATTAATAAATGAGTATAAAGTAATTGAACTAGGGACTTGACAGACTTCCATGTCCTATTGGTTCAATTGGAGACATTGTGTTGATAGAAGGATGTAATTGTAACCTATAAACTATAACAGAAGGGTTCTTTGTAAATGACTATTCTCCTCATTAAGGACCACACCATGAGCTATATGCTAGGTGTTACTCATGGTTAGTAGAAGCCCTAATTGATATAAATGAGTTATAATCAATTAGGGAATTGAAAAGAGTTTCAATTAGACCCTCTAATGGAAAGAGTTCCATTGTGCACACCTCGTGCTATTCCTACTACTTGATGATGTGAACCCAATGGGTCACACACTGATCATGTTAAGAGAGCTTGAAAGTCTATGAGAAAAAGGGCATAAGTGAATAAAAGAATTGTTCTTAAGGAGCTAGTTTGTATTTGATATAAACTAGAGGGCTTATTGTGTAATTAAAGAGTAATTACATAAAACCCACTAGGATTAGAAGTTCCCCTAGGGCCGGCCCTATTAGTGGGCTATATAATGCCCATTATGAGATGATGACATCATCACAATTCACATTCCCCAATGGCTGGCTGAATTCTTTAAGGAGGCTCTCTCTCTCTCTCTCTTCTCCACCTCTAGCAACCATAAGGAAGAAGAAGGAAAGGACATCAAGCTCAAGCTAGGTGTGGATACTGTTGGAGGCAGTACGCTTGGACTGCTCAATCAGAATTGAAGCTTGGAGCATAAAAGAGAAGACTTTATCAATTGTAAGTAATCTCAACTCTCTTGGTAGTTAGGGTTTATTGTTTTTGTATTATGCATAATCGGATTCATGGGTTTGGGAATCGTAGGAAAATTTTTTAATTCCGCTTTTGTATGTTTTCCTCCCTATTCAATTCCTAATAGAACAACCTACATAAGCTTAGAATGACTCTCACGAGTCGAGATAGGAAGTAGATGGTTCGCGCGAACTAAGCAAGGGTGTGAACAAGCTATGTAAGCTTGGAATGACTCTTGTGAGTTGAGATAGGAAGTGGATGGTTCGTATGAACCAAACGAGGGTGTGAACTAGCTATGTAAGCTTGGAATGACTCTCGTGAGTCGAGATAGGAAGCGGTGATAGATCTCATGAACAAAAACTGAAAACATATCTAAGTACCTTTTTTGTGATCATGATTTAAAGTCTTATGACATGTTTATTTATGGTTCCTCTTTCTTTTCTGTCTTTGCTTTATTCTTTCTTCCAATCCTCTATCTATTACATGTTCTAATATGCTTCATGATATGTCTGTGCATATACTTACCTGCTTTATAGATTTTGTGCTTTGCTCAGCTTTGCTTTGCTTTGTTGTTGCTGATGATCTGATGCCTCGAATTTTATGGTTTTGCTTTTGCAGATATATGGCTTCTGTTGGAGGAGCTGGTGGAGACGATTGTTAACACCCCGTTTTGTGCCACCTAAATATTCCAGGCCTACCCTGTTAAGCCCGGTGATGAAGGGTGCCCCAACTTGAAATGACTGACAAGTAACCTTTGGAAAGCTAATGTAATCGTAGCCACAGCTTAGTCCAAATATTTGAGAAGCCCAGCCCATTACTTTGTGCGTACGCATTATCAAAATATGCGTATGCATTATCCTAATGTTCGTACGCACATTACATTTGTGCGTACGCATGTTATTTGGCCAGAATTCAAATCTTCCCTCCATTTCCCTATGTTACCTTATATGGATGGAACTTGCCTTGATCCGGCCTGTGACGGCTGGAGAAGCCAGAAACCCTAATCTACCTACCACCAAAACCCTAATACCTTGCCTATATAAGGGCTACTTTCTCATATGTGAAGGAGTCCTTTTTTTGCCACCACTACTTTGAAACCTACACAAACCCTAGAACCATTAACTCAAATCCAAGGGCGGCGACTGCGATTACGGAGGCTTGAAGGAGAAAACTTGTCGTCATTGGGATTCACCCAAACCTGAGGGTAACATCTCCTTTTACATTCATTTCCTCAATTTTAGAATAATCATTAATTATTTTCTCGAGTATATTCTCAAGCATTTATATAGTTTCATTGAATGCCATGATTTCAGATTTATTCAAGTACTTTCCATTAAACATTTTATGATTAGATTTATGCTTTGTGTCATATAAGAATATGTTTAAATGTCGTTCGAATGTGTTCTTGTATATTAATTGGCATGATGTTAAGTGCATGAACCTATGATTAAATTTAGGATGGAATAATGGCATGATAGGGCATTTCTGTGTAGATTAGGACTCTGCACGTTGCATCTTTTTACAGCATTGCATAAGTAGTATAGGAGATTTAAATACATTCTGCCTGTTTTCTCGAATCTGCCACTATTTATGCGTACGTGCAGATGAAAGGTGTGTACACACCTTAAGTTTATGCGTATGCACATTTAAGATGTTTTGCTAATCCACTTTTTTGCAGGCAGTGATAAATCCTCCCCCATTTTCTTTTTTCATAGCTACTGTCTATTCTGTCTATCAATTTTATCTTCTGTTTAGTTATTTATTTGCATATTTTTATTCATATAATGTCATCTTGTGTGCCATTGTCGTTTGATATATTTGTTACATGAATAGGGGTTGAACTCAATTGATATTTCTCGTTAATTAAAGCCAACAAAATGCGTGTGGAGGTCGGATTCAGCTGGGCGTTGTCGAGTGCCTAACACCTTCCCGACAATGTACCTTAACTCCGAACCTTAATTCTTTGGGTAATGACGAGTAGGCCTCTTGCTAGGGGTCAATCGGTTCCTGGAGCCTAACCAGGTGGCGACTCCCTCTCCGCACTAATCATCTATGGTTAGTGGCGTACTCCCAAGCCGGTGTGGTTCAGGATGCGGCGCTCACATTGGCGACTCCACTGGGGATAGAGAGTTCGACTCCAAAGTATTTTGTTGGCTTTAATTAATGACAGATTTTTAAATTGAGTAAAACCACAATTGCACACACGCGCACGACTTTAACGCTTTGTTAACCCTCGATGGAAGTCTGATTAGAGACCCGGGATCCACTCGATCTTATGGGCAACTCGGCTCAGCACCATCAGCCCACGGCCTGTGCTACTAACCTGTGATAAGTTAGTGAGTATGTTAACGGGTTGCTCTTCGAGCACCCTAGCCTGGGTAACCTTTGAAGGAGATACCCCATTTTGACCAACCACACTAGTGACCCCCGGGGCCTTTACCTTACCTTGTGTGAATGTGTGTTGCATCACATGTCATGGTGCATTCATATTCATTTTCTAGCGCGGGTATGGGATGAGGCCCACTTTAATGAAAGTTCTCTAAGTTCGAGCCTATTTGAGGGAAGATTGTGTGACAATGTAATTGGACCTACGCCCGCCGGACAAATGAATAAAAGTCTATTAAGCCTATGATCCAAGTGAGTTGTAAGATGTGTGTCTTGGGCTTGAACAAGGAAAATTTACATGTGAGTTGGGCCTACTGGTAGTAAGGGACTAGGGATCTATGGGAAATGGCTATAACCTTCTAAGCTAGGCCAAAAGTCCAAGCATCATTGCATCCAAGGGCCAACGAGAGGAAAGTAAGGTGAGAAGTAAATCTATAATGGGACCAAACCCACGGAAAAAAAAAAAAAAAAAAAAAGGCAGGGGTTTGGATCCTAAGTGAGTGCACTGTAATGGGCCAAGGATGAAATGATGTTTTGACTTCGCAAGAGAGGTCTACCTATTATCGAACCTTTGAAGATTTTGTAAACATGATAAGGTTTCATGATGAGGTATGACATGGGTAAAAGACTTGGGAAAAACTTTAAATTGGGGAAGGTACTCATTCACGCTTATTCTCTTTTCAGCAAGATTGATTCAGCACCAAGAACAGCACTGAGTTGTGTTTGGGCTCGATCTCTGACCACCAACAGACTTAGGAGGGTTGCAACAAGCAGAATGGCAGAACAAGTGACCTTGGCTGATATCCTTGAGCAGATGAGAAGCGACAAAGCTGAGATGAGGAGATTCATGAATGAAATGAGGGATTGTGTCACCAAGCTGGAAAAGGGGAAAGGAAAGGCGGGAGAGGAAGAACAACCCGAGACTGAGGAAAAAGGGGAACCTAAGGGGAATGAAGAGGAGCACCTGAATTGGGAAGATGATGACTATGAGGACTACTTAAAGAGGAAACAGGCCAAGGAGAAGGATGCCTGGGTGGAGAAATTGGCAGCAGAGCATGCCGACATGAAAGCCCGAATGGACTGAATGCAGACGGCATGGCAAAAGTCACAAGGTATGGACGATTACATGTACTCTATGGCAAGGATCACAACTGAGTCAAAAGTGCAACTCCCCCCGAAGTTTAAGATAGCCAATTACGAGAAGTTTGACAATACCAGGGATCCTAAACAGCACTTGTGCCAATACTTGAGTATCGCTAAAATGAGGGGACTGACTCTCGACCAAGTTTTGTATGCCTTCCCCTTGTCTCTTTCGTTAGACGCCTTGAAATGGTATTACGCACTTGACCCAAAGGTTATGGATTCTTGGGAGCAACTAGCTTCGGAGTTCACTAACAAGTATGCCTATAACACTATGCTGGATGTTACCTTGAGAGATTTGGAGATGACAAGGCAAAAACCAGACGAGGCATTTTCAGAATTTTTGACCCGTTGGAGAGCCAAGGCTGTTAAGATGGTAAATAGACCTACCGAGATTGATCAGATAAACATTATCTTGAGGAATTTAACACCCTTCTACTTTAATCGCATATTGACCTCCTCAGTCATGAACTTTGAACAATTGTACCAATGCGGGACTCGCATTGAGGATGCCATTCATTGTGGCCAAGTGGATAGACAGAAGAAGACGTATGGTTTTGGTAGCAGCAACGGAAGTGGAAGCAACAGGGTTGGTGGTGGAACTTAGGCACAGGCCACAGTCGGGGTTATTCAACAGACACAAGCGGCATAGAGACCACCAAGGGTATACCATGACTTGGGAGTCCCATTATCAAAGGCTTTGGTCAACTTGAACAAGAGAGGACCCTTAAAGCCATTGGAACCTAGGGCGCTACCTAACTCCATCTCCTCACACTGGAGACAAAATGAATTTTGTGACTTCTACCAGCGCATTGGCCACAAGACAGATAACTGCATGCGATTGAAGAATGAGATCCAAGACCTGATTGATATAGGAAAGCTACCGCCGCCAGGCGGTGATAAGCTAAACATACAAAATAACCCGCTTCCAGATTTCAGAAACACACCACCCTCCAGCATTTATGAATCTGATCAGTTGTGTGGACGAGATAGGGGATCCGTCAGAGTTCATTTTGATGATCAGTACGAAGAAAGCTTCGTGGGAAGATTATGATAGTGAACATGAAGATATTTGGGCGAAAATGAAGAAGGATTCTATGCATTTGACTCGCTCCGGGAGACATTTCAAGCCTGGGTTCCTAGAAGGGGACCATCCAGGACAAGAGATGAATCAGGAGGCAGACATTGAGATAGTAAAAGAAAGAATGGGTCGTATGGCTGAAGAAGAAGAGGAAGACCGGGTCTTAAATAGCTGAAAAAGACACAGGCCAGTATAAGCATTTGGGGCTTACTAACTGCTTCGAAGAAACATTGTTAGGCCTTGTTAGATGCTTTAGCACAAAAAGAAGTGCCAATGGAAAACTACCCCTGAATATGTATTGTCCCTTTATGGGCATAAGTTCGATGAGCAAGGCCGTAATAACTTTTTCCCAAGAAGATCTACCAATTGAGGGGTTTGAACATGCAAGACCGTTGTATGTTACGGTAGAATGCAAAGATTTAAAGATACCGGTAGTTTTGGTCGATAATGGGTTAGCATTGAATGTTTGCCAGGTGTGCACCGCAACGAAACTGGGGATAACCGAGGAAAATCTCTTGTCGTCCGCCGTGACAGTCAGGAGGTATGACAACAGTTGCCGGAGTGTGATGGGAAACTTTCAAGGTATTATGCAAAGTGGGACCCGTGGAGTCGATGGTTGAATTCTGTGTCATGGATATTCCAGCTAACTATAACCTGCTGTTAAGAAGGACCTAGCTACATCCTTTACAGGCGGTTCCTTCCACTGTGCATCAGAAAATCAAGTTACCATGGGGTGGAGGCATTTTGGTGATCCATGGAGATGGAGAAATAACTGGGCCAGGTATTGGGGATAAAAAAGAAGATGGTGAGTTAGAATGGAGGGGGTTTTGAATTTATATAAACAATTGACAGGGTGGAAACAGAGAAAGAGAAGGTGTCCCCAAACTTTGGGGAAGGCGTTAATCACATCGTAGCCCACATTATGAGAAAATTTGGGTACATGCCTGGCATGGGATTGGGGAAAAGAGGGGATGGCATCACTGAATTTCCAGAGTTCCGTATGCAGAACAAACCGTAGAGGATTAGGGTACGCAGGGAGAATAAGAGAAACTTTCCTAAAAATATCGACACCTTTAATGGGAATTTTGTGAAGGAGGGGGAGGATCCTATTGCGGATTCCCTGAACCATGGATGATACAGAGGAGTGGGAAGAAGGAAATGGGGTTAGAAGTATTTTTCCAAGAAAAGTGGACCCTCAAAGATACAGGCTCGAAGACTGTTAAGGAAGAGACCCCTGAAGAACAAGACTGGGCTGAGAATGTGGATCAGGCAAGCTGGATCTCTTGTTGTCAGCCAAACACAACGAGGACGTGCTGGTTTTAAGCAGAAACACTGGAGCTATCAACCCTTCCAAGTTTATCTCCACAGCAGATGGGAATACTAGTGCTTGGGTTTGGGAACAAGAGACTGAGATCGCTTATAGTGTCAAAATGAACAATAAGTCTTTCCTTTCTAAAATTGAACTGGGGTCTGAGAATGAGTCTGTCGTTAAAGAGTCCACCAATGTAACCCAAGTTTCTGATGATGCAATAAAATCTGATTTTGCTTATTTGAATGAGTCCCCTGATGACGAGGCTACACAAATGCATGATCTTTTAAATCCAAATGAATTAATTCATACCAATCAGGATGGAAAAATCGAACCTATCAAAGAAGAAACTATTGTTATTAATATAAGCACTGCAGAGAATCCTAAAACATACAAATTGGCTCTACCCTAACTACACACGAACAAGCAAGCCTATCAGCCCTTTTGCAAGAGTTTCAGGACGTGTTTGCTTGGTCGTATGAAGATATGCCTGGCATAGACCCAAAAATTGCTCAGCATCACATCCCCATTCGAGATGGAGCGAAACCAGTAAACAGAGATGAGGAGAATGTCACCAGAATGGTCGTTGAAGGTCAAGGAAGAAGTCACGAAGTTGCTAAAAGTAGGATTTATAAAAACTGTGGATCAAGTGGACTGGATAGCAAACATAGTACCAGTGCCAAAGAAAGACGAATGAGTTCAGGTTTGCATAGACTATAGGGATCTTAATAAAGCCTGTCCCAAAGATGACTTTCCTCTACCGCACATAGATGTTCTAGTGGACAACACCGTAGGGAGCGCATTAATGTCATTTATGGATGGTTTCTCGGGATACAATCAAATACGAATGGCACCGGCAGACATGAGCAAAACGACCTTTACCAACAGATGGGGCACTTACTGTTACACGGTGATGCTATTCGGATGAAGAACGCCGGAGCCACCTATCAAAGGATGGCCATGACTTTGTTACATGATATGATGCACCAGGAGGTTAAGGTGTACGTAGATGACATGATTGTGAAAGCAGAGACTCGAGAAGGACACTTAGGAAATTTGAGGAAGTTCTTTGGGCGGATACGAACCTACAGCTTAAGATTGAACCCTAAAATATGCACCTTCAGAGTCACATTAGGAAAGTTACTAGGGTACATCGTGAGTAGCAGAAGCATCGAAGTGGACCCACTCAAAGTAAAGGCAATTTTAGAAATGCTATCCCCTAGTACAGAGAAGGAAGTAAGAGGATTCTTAGGGAAGTTGCAGTATATAAGCTGGTTCATCGCAAAGCTCACTCCGACTTGCGAGCCAATCTTTAATTGCTCAGGAAAGGAGAGTCGAAGGAGTGGAATGAACAATGCCAGGGAAGCTTTCGACACCATCAAGAAATATCTATTGAACCCACCAATACTAGTTCCCCCTTGTCCCGGAAAACCTATGTTGTTTACTTGTCCCTCTTTGAGGAAGCTTTGGGTAGTGTGTTAGCACAAGAAGACGAGCAAGGCTGTGAACGAGCAATATATTATCTAAGCAAGAAGTTACAAGGGTATGAGGCAAGGTACAATGCCATAGAGAAGTCCTGTTTCGCATTGGTTTGGGCTATGCAAAGGTTGAGGCACATTTTGTTAAGTTTCGAGGTGTGGATAATAACCAGGATGGATCCACTTAAGTACCTATTTGAGAAGCCCGTTTTGGAATGGACGATTATCACGATGGTGGCTCTATTGGCCCAGTTTGAACCTCGTATATGTGACGCAGAAATCCATCAAAGGAAGGGCAATCTCAGAATATTGCGCTAGGAATCTAGTCTCAGGACAGGCTTTAAATGATGAATTTCCTGATGAGGATCTCTTTGTTATAGATTGCGCTTGGGCATGGAAGATGTACTTCGATGGAACTTCTAATCAATATGGAGATGGGGTGGGAGTTCTTTTAATTACTCCAGATGGATCTCACATGCCGCTATCATTTAAATTGAACTTCCCGAATTCCAATAACATTGCAGAATACGAGGCGTGCATTGCAGGTTTAGAGGCATTATTGGTGCTAGGGGGCAGAGGAGGTAGAAGTAGATGGGGATTCAGCTTTAGTAATTTCCCAAGTTCAGAGGATTTGGAAAACACGAGAAGAGCATTTGAAACCTTACCAGAGCTACTTAGAGAAGTTAGCGCAGAAATTCCAGAAGATAACATTTACCCCGCTTCCCCGGATCCATAAACAGTTTGCGGATGCTTGGCCACTTTAGCTTCACTAATCCGAATACCTTGCGGAGCCCAGATAAAGCCATTGGTCTCCAGCAAAGGTCTAGGCCAGCACATGAAGAGATGATCACACTGGTAGACGGAGAGCCCAGCGACGGGCATCCTTGGTACTATGATGTTTGGAACTTCTTGGAAAAAAGAGAATACCCCGAAGGAGCCAATAAGAAAGGACGGAGAGCTTTGCGATTGTTCGCTACACAGTTCATCATCTGCGGAGGGGAAGCTGTTCAAGCGATCTTATGACGGAATCCATCTGCTATGTGTAGATCAAAACATTAGAGATATGTTGATGAGAGAGGTCCACAAAGGGGAATGCGGGCCACACATGAACGGAAGGATGCTAGCTAAGAAGCTATGAGATTGGGATACTATTGGAGTACCATGGAGAATGATTGTGTGAAGTATGTTCGAAAATGTCATCAGTGCCAGATATACTCTAGTTCCAACTACATGCCACCAGTTGAGTTACATCAGTTAAGTGCCCTTTGGCCATTCTCTGCATGCGGCATAGATATCATCGGAGAAAATCAAACCAACAGCAACGAGAGGATACAAATATATCCTGGTGGCCATTGATTATTTCATTAAGTGGGTAGAAGCAGCTGCCTACACAGAATTGAAGTCTAAGCAAGTGGCTAAGTTCATAGAAACCAATATAGTCTGTTGTAGACACCCCATTTCATCCCCATGAGATCATGATAACATTTGGTTAGGTTTAGAAGCATTTAGGAGTCCCTAAGCCTTAAAGGACACTTTTGCCCTTTTAAGCTTTAGGAGAATAGGTCATCATTGCATGCATATTTTTGTCTCTTTGTTGAGTCCCATCATTTTCATTTAGTTTCTAGGATCATTTTGGATATGTGTGTCAAATTTGGTTCAATTCCAGAGAGGTTTGGATAGTTAATTAGAACTTTTGCGACTTGAAGGGCAATTTCGTCTTTTACTTCATATATTTTCCAATTGACCTCCAAATTTGTTCCAGAGTGTTCCATTGTTCTTAGAATGATGAAATGAGTCCAATTGAAGAGACAATTGAATTTATTGATAGGTTTTGGATTGGTTCACCATGTTACCCTATGGCTAATTGACCATTTTTTCGGTTAATCGTCTTATGAAAGACCCACCCACCTGACCGTGGTCAAGGATTTTTGGTCCAAGAATATTCTAGGCTTATTCTACATTGAATCCTTGAAATTTTGGCTTTGGAATCACTCAAATCGGAGTTAAAATGAAGAATTTAAGTCCGTTTGAAGTTAGGAGTCTGAACCGGGTCAAGAATCCTCAAAACTGAGGAAACTTGACTTGGCTCTCGGGTGGCCGGTTCACCCCAACTGGTCACCCGAGAGCCCCGTCCTGATTTGTCTCTCTTTGCATTTTTGACGAAATGGGACTATACCACTCCGAATTTCAGCCCTCCAAACGACTTCTAAGCCTATTGGGAGGTGGTTTTGAGTTGTTTAACATTCATGGGATTTAATTACAGCCCTAGATTGGTTTTATGGTGAATTAATCTCAACCATTGGTTCATATGGTTGGCTGGTTATAAATAGAGGCTCATTCATCAACATAAGGGACTTTTGGCTCATTTGACACTTCATATTCATTAGAGAGAGAGGGACCACGAATTTGAACACACCCATATCACTTGGAGGAGGCTTTCTACTGCAATTTCAAAGGAGAACTAGAAGGGAACCAAGCCAAAGAGAAGGAAGAACACAGCGAAGACCCTTGCTTTATTGTAAGTCTCCTTTGCATTCTTTTACGATTCCTTTTCTTCTTCTACTCCATTCTTTGCATAGTTATGGCTTAGAATTGATTTAGGAATCATATATACTCTATATTCTAGAGTGTATATGATTCAAAAATAATGAGAATGCATGTTAGTGGATTAGGATTGTGAATTGCTTGCTGTTAGATTAGTTTCTCTCTAGGATAGGGGGTGCACTTTGCACTGAAATTTTGATGGTTTGTTTGGTTAGTTTTCTCTTCATGGTTCAATTATATGCATGATTTTAAGCATCTTTTGTATAGGACACTTGCGTTTAAGCCTCATCTTCATAGGTGTATGGATGATTATCCTTTTCGAGGATAATTATCGTCCTTAGAGGGTGAGGTTGTGCATGGTGCTTTCTGAAGTGTGTTTAAGTGCGCTGTGAGTTTCTTTGCATTCTTAGGTATATATTTTACGTAGGATATGTGAAGAAATCATTCATGCAGAGTGATTTCTACGTAAAATTATCTCCGGATAATTTTACTTAAGAAAGCTCGCCGTAAGGATGATTATTTCACATTTTTACATAAAGTACTTACCTAAGGCATCATATTGGATTTTATTTTCATCTTTTGGATTGCCATATGATATTTTCCTCATGATAATTCATATTTGGCATGATTTTGATAGTTTTGTGCATGTTAGGGTGTTTAGAGCATATAGGAGCATATTAGGGTTTTGTTTCTCTTTTGATTTTTGTTCTTTGCATGAGTATTAGGTCATTATGCATGTTTAGTATTCTGTCCAGATTTGAATTAAGTCTTCTAATGATGATTTGAGCATGAATATGGTTGATTTGAGCTTAATAATTGCCCTATAGAATACATAGGGTGATTAATTAGTGTTTTTCGATGTTTCAGGATAATTTGCATATGGTAAGTGGTTCATGGTAAGTCTTGTGTGGATTATTCTCTTCTCTCCCCCTCGGGTTATTGTCTTTACTTTGGATTATAAGTCCTAAGTTTCCAACTCTCTTAAATTCTGTTTTACTTGGAGTTCTATTTGCTTTTGAATTCAAATCACTTTAGAAGTCTATTTGAGATAGAATTCTATTCTTTCTCAAATACCTACTTTTTCTCAAACTATTTTGGAAACTCCTAAGTTTTAAAACCTTTCTTAAGTTGGAAACTTAGGGTTTATAGTTCTTTGTAAAGGGAGTAACCCCTTCTCAATCAAACTATGTGGACTTTGATCCTTATGTCTTTGTATGTAAGGTATGTTGGTGCTCATTTGATGTTCAAGTCTGCCCTAGGATACTAAGTATCCTAGGTTTTCTTTTTCTTTCTTTTTATCCATTTGTCCATCACATATATGCTAGTGGAGTAGGATGGACCCATGCTCATACATTTATCCATCATATATATGTTATGGATAGGATGGATTTGTTTGCTTACTCATTTGTCCATCACATATTTGTTAGTGGATAGGATGGATTTGTTTGCCTATTCTCTCCCTCTCTACTGCTTTCCATATCTTTCATATTTGTTCATGGATGTTTACATGCTTTATGGATGTTTAATGCTTTAGGATGATTCTTTACATATGCATGGTGACTAATTAGAAGTGATTGAAATAGCCCATATAAATTCAGAGACCCATTTTTGGGGCGATGTGGGTGCCTATAGGATGTTTCCTAGAACCTTCCCACATCATAACTTAGTGTCCGAATCCTCTCTGTTTTGATTAGACCTGCTTTTCCATGATCGGAGTCATGTTTGGTTTTTCAAAGGCTTTATTTTAAAACTATTTTCAAGGTTTTCCTTTTTTCCTTAAAAATGAGGTGGCGACTCCTTGTTTGATTGTTTTTGTGAACCTTTTAAAAACCAGATTTTTATTCATTTAAATTTCTACAAGTCTTTTAAAAGAAGGGTTCTCCTTCCCCCGGATCGAAACCCGTGGTTCACAGTTTGGTGACTCCACTGGTGATTAGTGGACTAGACTAAAGGAATTTATATGGGCTAATTTAATTGCTTAAATTAAAATCAATCACTTGCATATGCTTGAATGTGTGCTTACTTTGTTGCATTGTGTGCGCAATTGCATTTGAATGATAGGTCGATGTATCCTTGCCTTTTTATTGCCCTAGCCTTGACCCCGGTTTCCTTTCGTTCTCGGTGTCATGTTTGCAAAGCTATCACTCCTCTTGCCACGTACCCTTGGGTTTTACCCTTGGGTATATTAAATAGATCAACACGTACCACTTGACTCATGCGGCATCCCTTATGCCACATGTGATAGTATATAGTTGGTTCAAGCAAGTAGGGACACTATCCTACCCTTTTAGTGCATTAGTGGACTGTCTAGGACACATGGACTCGCCTAGTTTTAAAGTCACCATGCTTGTGGAATGAATGCAGGTACAGAGTGGATGTATGTTTGAATGTATGTATGTATGGATTGAATGTATGTTGGCATGAATGTGTGTTTTGGGAATGAATGTGAATGGAATGAATGGCAATGCAATTCATGCCATGGTTCGTTTGAGAAGATGATACAAAGCCCTCGATACAGTGATCCCGGTTTCTTACTTTTGAATGCGGTTGGAGATATGATGAATGCTAGGTAGGTGGTTACTTTTAGGGGTAACATGACTTTAAAATCAATCGACCTACATCCCTTTAGTATGACCTTTTTACTTAAAGCCCATTGGGCTCTTAAGGATCAGAGGCCCAACTAAAGGATGTTATGGGCCATTACCCGCCCTTTAATCAATCGTGGAGACTAAAG